>JARVJO010000305.1:27592375-27611885 GCA_031762555.1 Cynodonichthys magdalenae
TAACCCTGACCTTTTACCCTAAAACTAACCACTCCAGTACATAACTGACCCTAAATCTAGCATAAACTTAATTCACAGTTTGGTCCTAAATCGAAATCCCGATCCCCACGAGGAAGCCATTTTCTGAAAAATCATCCCCACCAAGTAACAAAAACATGGTCACACACACACATCCACACTTTGTTCTTCTATCCTTGTGGGGACTTTCCATTGACTTCCATTATTTACTGGTCATTTCTACAGTCTAACCCTGACCTTTTACCCTAAAACTAACCACTCCAGTACATAACTGACCCTAAATCTAGCATAAACTTAATTCACACTTTGGTCCTAAACCGAAATCCCGGTCCCCATCAGGAAGCAATTTTCTGAAAAATCATCCCCACCAAGTAGCAAAAACATGGTCACACACATCCTTGTACTTGCATCAAACTAAGGACCTTGTATTGACTTCCATTCATTTTTGTAACTGTATTTATGCCTAACCCAGACATTTTCCCTAAAACTAACCATACTGGTCTATTCCTAACCCTAACCTGAACTAAAACTCAATTCACACCATACCTCTAAACCTAACTAGTAAAGCCTAGTAGATCTGCAAATAAAGTGAGGACATCAAAGATCTCACTTTGATAGTAACTATGGCACAAATGGTCCTCACTCTGTAGAAAAAACAAGCACACACACACACACACACACACGTGCCCTCTCTGTCACCAGCAGATATTACTTGAGGTGTTTTGGACTTTGGCTCCATCTAGTGAGAAAACAGACAGCTACAGTAAAACTGCTACTGGATTTTTGGACTAAACTTTCATTAAAGATCCAAAATCCAACAGGAGTTTAGTCACTTGTTACAGTTGATGCATCTCATGAACATATCAGGTTCAAACGTTTTCAGGTAAGTCTTTCTATAAAACGTCCAACTGGTGTGAAAGAACATCAGCTCATAATAAACCATTTTCAAAACACTTTGAAATGTTTGTTCATTTTTCTTACTGTTTTGTAAACTCAACAACACGTTAAACATGATATGAAAAGAACTCAATCCATCATCCATCATCCATCAATCCATCCATCCATCACCCATCAATCCATCCATCATCCATCCATCCAGCATCCATCCATCCATCATCCATTTATCATCCATCCATCCATCCATCCATGCAGCATCCATCATCCATCAATCAATCACCCATCACCCATCAATCCATCCATCCTTCAATCCATCCATCCATCCATCCATCCATCCATCATCCATCCATCCAGCATCCATCCATCCATCATCCATTTATCATCCATCTATCCATCCATCCATGCAGCATCCATCACCCATCAATCCATCCATCATCCATCAATCCAGCATCCATCCATCCATCAATCCATCATCCATCATCCATCAATCCATCAATCCACCCATCAATCACCCATTAATCCATCCATCATCCATCAATCCAGCATCCATCCATCCATCATCCATTTATCATCCATCCATCCATCCAGCATCCATCCATCCATCATCCATCAATCCATCCATCCAGCATCCATCCATCACCTATCAATCCATCCATCATCCATCAATCCAGCATCCATTCATCCATCATCCATTTATCATCCATCCATCCATCCATCCATCCATCCATGCCGCATCCGTCCATCATCCATCAATCCATCCATCCGTCACCCATCAATCCATCCATCCATCACCCATCAATCCAGCATCCATCCATCCATCATCCATCCATCCATCATCCATTTATCAGTCATCCATCCATCCATTCATCATCTATCCATCCATCCATCCATCCATCATCCATCCATCCATCCATCCAACCATCATCCATCATCCATCCATTTATCCATCCATTCATCCATCCATCCATCAAACCATTCATCCATCCATCCATTCATTCATCCATCCATCATCCATCCATCCATCCTCCATCCATCCATCCATCCATCCATCCATCAATCATCTGTTATCCTTCCATCCATCCATCCATCCATCATCCATACATACATCCATCCACCTGTTCATCCATCCTTCCATCCATCATCTATCCATCATCCATCCATGCATCTATCATCCATTATCAATCCATCATCCATCCATCCATCCATCCATCAATCATCCATTATCCATCCATCCATCAATCATCCATTATCCATCCACCATCGATCCATCCATCCATCTATCCTCCATCCATCCACCCATCCATCCATCATCCATTATCCATTCATCATCCATCCATCCATCAATCATCCATTATCCATCCATCAATCATCCGTTATCCTTCCATCCATCCATCCATCCATCCATCCATCCATCATTTATTATCCATCCATCATCCATCCACCCACCTGTCCATCCATCAATCCATCCATCCAGCATCCATCCATCCATCCATCCATCATCCATCCATCATCCATCATCCATCAATCCATCCATCATACATCCATCAATCATCCATTATCCATCAATTATCCATCCACCCATCAATTATCCATCCACCCATCCATCCAATCTATCCATCCATCCATCTATCCTCCATCCATCCATCCATCCATCCATTCATCCATCATTTATTATCCATCCATCATCCCTCCATCCACCTGTCCATCCATCCAGCATCCATCCATCCAGCATCCATCCATCCAGCATCCATCCATCCATCCATCCATCCATCATCCATCCATCATCCATCTATCATCCATCATCCATCAAACCATCCATCACCCATCAATCCATCCATCATACATCCATCAATCATCCATTATCCATCAATTATCCATCCACCCATCCATCCATCCATCCATCCATCCATCCATCCATCCATCTATCCTCCATCCATCTATCCTCCATCCATCCATCCATCCATCCATCTTAGAATGCTTTAGATCTCGGTCTCTGCATATTCTCTGTCGTGCAACATGCAGTTTAAAGAATTGTGTTTTTCTGTTTTTTGGAGACTCGTCACATCAAACTGACGACTGAATGACAGGTAGTGTAGTGAGGTTGCATCTAGTCAAAATATGAAGAATAAATACTTTATCTATGGGTCCACAGAAGGAAATGTCTAAAATATAATCCTATAAATTTGCTTGGTTCTGAGCAGCACCAACAGCTAACAATGATTTTGGGCTGAAAAGTCCTAAATGTTCTCCTTCATTTCTCTGCGAGTTAAAGAAGCTATTTTTAAGACCAGCTGGGAAATCTTGATATCCAAATTTAGTTTGAGGTTTCCTATTTCAAATGACGTCAAGAAATATTCTTTAAAAAAAAATTAAATAGGACTCAGCCCCATTTCTCAGAGGGTCTCCTGATTAGCAAGACAACTCAAGGCACATCTCTGGAACCGCCCAGGACTTCAGGATGATCCAGGAACCAAATGCAGCTTAAAACACAGGAATCTGAAAATGTGCTGAATTTAGTTTGACCAAATCTGACTTAATCCATAATTTGGTGTGATGGGTCCCATTTGTCTTCAGGAACTGAGCATCAGTTCAAGATAACTGTACTGTAACTGCATGTAGCATTACACTCTATAGAAATATAGAGATGTTTTAGGAAATATCAAAAGACAGACAGACAGAGACAGACAGGCAGACAGACAGACAGGGTCAGTGTACATTCAGACAGTTTGTTTATTCATTTAAACAAAAAAATATATTAATTATTTTTAGATTTTCCAAAATGAAATTTCAGATAACAAATCGTTATCCAAATTTGGTGCTCTAAACAAAAATGGAAAAAAAATAATAAAGAGTTCACACTTTTAATCTTTTATTTTTCTGGAACACGTGGCATAATGTGTCCAAAACCAATTTATGTGATGAGGCCAGCATCAGTTACCATGGAGATCCTATGGTTCAAACATGGTTCAAACTTGCTGATTCCGAAAACTGACAACACCATTACATCCTGATCTCTGACTTTTTTCTTTTCTTGTGTGTTTTCAATCCACATAAAGTCAGAATTTAAGGCTTTCTGTGTACGAGTGGACAAGTGTACACAGCACATGCTGGGCAGAGACAACTTCTGAGTCAGGCCACTTGTCTCAAAATAAATAAATAATAAAAAGTGAGCGCTCGATGGCTGTTCTAAATTTTCATTTTGTTTCAGCAAATAAAAAACTAGTGTTATTTTGTTTTTTATTTTTTTTCCAAACAAACAAATGCCTGAATGTACACGGAGCAGACCGACACATGTGGTGATGAATTACCTCGACAGCCACAGTCCACAGTATGAGTTGTGTCTCTGAGTCGGGGAAGTAGCCCTGGACTTGTGGAGACATGCCGATCAGTGAGCAGTTGGTCACCACGGCGATCACACTCATGGCTTCAAAGGCGAGCTGAACAGAGACAGAAACACAGCAGCAGTCAGGCACCTGAGCTTCTTCTCTGGTGTAGGGGGGTCTCCACTGACTGAACCCCACACTCTTTGTTTTTTAGTAACCTTTGCAGAATGTTTGGCTTTGAATATCCACGTGTGATGTTATAAAGTTTGGGTAATACTCTGCATGGTATGAGGGCCGATCCAGCTGCACACAGATCAATGCTTACAAACACTCTGAAACTAGAATTTAGTACAAGTTTACAAAAAAAATAGTAAACATTGAAGTTACTGAGAAGATAAAAAAATACTCCTGTTTTATTTACTTTAATTCAGCTTAATTTATTCATATCTTTTAATCAAATGTCATCTGAGCATCTGACAAAAACATGATGAAGTTCACCTCAAGTCCCATTAAATAAAAGACACTTTAATTCAGTTAAAATCCAGTTCAGTCCGATTATAAATCAGATGCAGTCAGATTTAATGCAGTTCCAGACTGAGTCAAGTCATTACAGTAACTCTCAGTATATCAAAGCGTATAAAAGGCCAGGTCAGACAGAATTTGACTCGTTAAGTGAATCGATCCATAACATTAAAACTAGATCTTACTTTCTCACCAGGCTGAGCTGGTTCTGTTCTGATGTCCAGCCGACTCCTACAACGCTGCTGCTCAAACTTCAGGTGCGTTTCAGTTCAGCATTTTTAACCTTTGAACATAACGTTGCTCATTTTAACTGAACGGTTTTAGTTTGGTCTTTCTGTTCGTTTGATCGGCAGCAGAGGTTTGTTTGGTCAACTACTTAAAGGAGGGCGACAATGATCTTGAAGTTCTCTAGCTGAATTAATGAAGTAAAAACTCTTTAAAAACTGTTTTTTTAATCATTTCTAGCCTGATTTGTCTCATCAGCTCTTATTTCTGTTTACTAATAAAGGTACTCAGACTGTATATCTGTCAGGAGGAAACAATGCGGGTTCCGTCCTGACCGTGGAACACTGGACCACCTCTTTACCCTCACTAGGGTCCTCGAGGGGTCATAGGAGTTTACATATCCAGTCTAAGTGTGGTTTGTGGACTTGGAGAAGGAGGTCGACCACGTTCCTTGAGGTACACTGTGGGGGGTGCTCCACGAGTATGAGATTGTGGGTCCATTGTTACGGGCCATTCAGTCCCTATACAAGCTGTGTAGAAGTTTGGTTAACATTGCCGGCACTAAGTCGGACCCCTTCAGAGTGGGAGTTGGACTCTGCCAGGGCTGCGCTCACTGAAGAGGTTCACAGCCAATCAGCACCTCCAAATCTGAGTCCATGGTCCTCAGTCAGAAAAGGGTAGATTGTTTTCTGTGGGTTGGGGGTGAAGTTCTGCCTCAAGTGGAGGAGTTCACGTATCTTGGGGTTTTGTTCACGAGTGAAGGACGAATGGAGCATGAGATTGATAGACAGATTTGTGCAGCTTGTGCAGTTTTGTGGACTCTGTACCAGTCTGTTTTGGTAAAGAGGGAGCTGAGCTGTAAGGAGAAGCTCTCTGTTTGTGATTAGTCCATGTTCCTACTCTACTATGGCCATGAACTTTAGATAGTGACCAAATAAAATAAGATCATGGATGCAATCGTCAAAATGAGTTTTCTCTGCAGGGTAGCTGGACTCAGTTCTCCAGGAGAGACTCGGAGTAGAGCCGCCGCTCCTCCACATCCAGAGAAGCCTAAGGGAGGCGCTTCAGGCATATCCAACTGGGAGGAGACCCAGAAGACCCAGGACTCACCGGAGAGACTATATCTCTCAACTGGCCTGAAAATGCCTTGGAGTCCTCCCAGAGCTGGAAGAGGAGGCTGTGGAACGAGAAGTCTGAACCTTTCTGATCAAGCTGCTGCCTTTGTGGCCCGACTCTGGAACAAGTGGTGGATAACGGATGGACATAGTGTATGTTTACCACTGAAAGAGATGTAATGTTTGCATAACTTTCCTGTATTTTTTATCAAAATTTAGTGATAAAAACTTTCAAAAGGACCACTTCATGTGTGTAACTGTATTCGAATATTTGTTTCTGTCTTTTGTCATCCTTTCACTCATGTGTAACATCTGATCTGACATCTGATAACAGCCACCTGCTCGCCTCTCACCTGCCACACTCCTATATTTGCAGCGGGGTCAGCGAAGGGTCTCTTGAAAACGTGGCACATCTTGAAGGCATCAGAGTAAACCTCGGTGACGTTGTTCAACACCACCAGGACAGCAGCCAGGGGATAGACGCAGGAGAACAGACTGACATAACCGAAAAGCAGGAACAGCTCCAGGTAGTCATCAAATGTCCCCTGTAGGACAGTGAGACGTTCAGACTTACACACCATGACTCATCAGTCTGGTGTTGATTTGAAGACGTGTGCTCACCAGGTACGTGCTCATATCAGCCTCCAGTCGAACCTGCTCCTCCAGAGGAAGAGCTTTACCTTCAAGAATTCTTCTCTTCTGAACTTTGCGGACCATCTTCTTGTTGCGTCTCCTCTGGAGCCAGTAGGGAAAGAAGGCCTCCATGATCTGATTCAGGATCTGACTGGTGATGAGCAAGGTGGCCAGGCTCTGATGGCAGAGAGGAAAATAATGTAAGCACTGAATAACAGCAAAAAGTGATCAAACAGAAGGACGCTGGAGAGTGTAACCTACATGCCTGAGCAGCACCATGTCCTGCATGATAAAGGCGATGTAGAACAGCGAGGCGAAACAGTTGAAGAAGTTGAACTAAACAGAGACGAGACAACAGCTGCGATGAAATAAACAATCAAATCTACACTCTGATCGGAGCAGAAACCTAAATAAGTCAGGCAAACTCACCACTAACACTTTGAGAATCAGGTGATTCTGAAATGAAGACTCCAGACGGTGATTTTCTAAACATAAGAAGAAAAACCTTTATAGTCTGTGAGTAGGGCTGCCACGATTAGTCGACTAGTCACGAATATGTCGAATTAGTCGTGGACTATTTTAATAGTCGACATAATCGTGACTAGTCAATTTGGTAAAAAAATGTATTTATTTTTATGTTTAAGCCAGTGCCTTATCCTTATTTTACTCAGTCGTTTACACTTTATGCTACACAGTTAAATAACTGTTTGTTTCAACAAGCTGCATATTTCATTAAAGGTTTATTGAACTATGAACTTAATTGTCTTTATTTTTAGTTATTAGATTTTAGCTATATGCTGATGGTTATATAATAGCAGCTGCATTCTAGTGCGATAAGCTGTATGTTTTATATTCAATTAACGTATGATCCGATTAGTCGACTAATCAAATAAAATAATCGGTGATTAGTCGACTATAAAAATAATTGTTTGTGGCAGCCCTATCTGTGAGCAACAAAACCTCACAGCTCCATGCGCTGCAGCAGCTACTTGTAACGTCTAAATAATGTTGTGTTGTCAGAACGTCTCACCCCAGTCAGTGAGGAACTCAGCAGCATATCTGTAGACCAGGTTCATGGCCTCGATCACCACAGCGTAGATGATACTGGGGATGAAGAGGAGTAATCCCGTCCAGAAAGTGGGGTCTTCATCGTGGATCGACAGCACCCAGCCCTCCATCAGGAAGTAAATCATCATGACGTAGAGGGAAATGTAGAGGCAGAGCAAGACAAAGGGCAGCGAGACCAGGTAAATACGCAGCTGACGCTTGGCGTTGGGGTAGAGGGGCTCCTCGCGGCCCGTCACAGGATTGAACCCGAGGACGCCATGAAATCCAGGTCGAGGTTCTTCAAAGGCTTTTTTCCTGCTCAACGTGCCCCAGTTGTAGGCCAGAGAGGCGCTGTGCCTCTTCCACAACTGTTGGGAGGTTCACAGCTGTCAGGTTTTTTTACTCATTAAATAAAGACAAAAACAACAAATGCTTTATAATCAGGCTGACCCCACTACATGTAGTCCTGCTTCACTGAATCAAAGACTTGTTGATCATGAGCTGCGATGTTTAGTTTGGTAACTGAGGCCTGTGGACCACTGCTAATGTATTTCCTCTCTGACATAATGTTAACACTTATATCTATCAGAGGCTGCTTTTGCCTCATTTTATGAATCAATCTGGACAATCTGACTGTGTTTTGAAACAAAATGAATTGAAAAAAGATTCTAACTTGATTTTTTATTGTATACAAGTATATCAAAAGCTTTAATCATCAGCATCTGAGTTTGTAACAGTGATATATCAGCCACATAATCCTTTCACTGATTTAAACACAATAACTCTGTCCAATATTCTGCTGTAAGGATATGAGTTAAACCTGCTCATTCTAGGCTGGAAATGCTGATGAGACACTTAACTCTACTGACAAAGAGTTTATGTTACAAATTCTAACATTCTTTTTCTAACTTAGCTTAGTGTTTCACAGTGAGAGATTTGACCCATTCCTGTTTTATAGAAACTACAGCTGGTCATTATGGCTGGAAAATGTATCAAGATGTAAGAGTTTCTCATCAGTCTACATCGAGGTGTCAAACTCCAGTCCCCGAGGGCCATGATCCTGCAAGTTTTAGAGATTTTCCTGCTGCATCACACCTGATTCAGTGATTGAATTAACTCTTCAAATTGTGCAGAAGCCTGTTGATCACCTATCCATTGAAATCAGGTGTGTTGGAGCAGGAAAACCTTTAAAACATGCAGGATCGTGGCCCTCGAGGACTGGAGTTTGACACCCCTGGTCTACATCAATAATTATTGATTCATTTTTTGCTGTATCTATTTGAAATAAGAACCAGGAGAAAAAAAAGCTGATTCATTCTGCCAAACTGGTGACCTGACCTCTTTTATCTACAATTTCCTCTTGAGCTGTTGCCCCAGTCAGACCACTGTCTTGCAGACCAACGCAGTTTACATTGTGTGATTGGTCAGAACTTAGTGGGCATGTTTGTTTATGCAGAAAAATACAAGCTTCTGCATGTTCTTTCATTGGAGGAGGCTGGAACACCAGCAGTTCCTCTGAAGAACATCTGAATGACGTATCAGTCACCTAAGGCACAAAAGGTGGAATGGGCCTATGACACACCTTCGTGGACTCTGCAGAGAGATTGGACTGATGGATAAAGGATGTAAACTACTCACTTTCTTCACTGTGGTTAGAACTAAGACCAGTGCCATCATAAAACAGAAAGACGTCCTCCTTCTCCCTCCACAGGCCTAAAGAGACGAGGGTCTCCAACACCAGTGGGAGGTCCCACAAGACTAGAGCAGTGTCTCAATTCATGGGTTGCAGCCGACGTTGGCCACAGTCTACGTGGGCCGCAGGCCGCTCGTGTCGGCTGGATAAACGGCTGTGAAATGAGACGTCTAGTCTACAGAAGACGTATGTTGCCCCGTTACCACGGTGATTCGTTTTACATCACATCGCTTCAGTTGTTTTTCAAAGGTATAACTTCCAAAATAAATTTCTGTTTTAATAGAAAAACGTCACAAGTAAATAAATAAAAAGCATTAATGATTTGGGTTCAGCTCCAGTATCAGTACTTGTAACTGCCTTTTATTTAACATCTCATTGCAACAAAAGTTTCTTCAGCTAAGTTGCTGCACGTACGTTCTTTGGTCCGAGATAAATTGCCAAACTTCGCCGTGAAAAAAAAAAAAAGAAACTCTACTGTAAAATAAAAAAACTAACTTCACCATCTTTGTTTTTCTGTTTAATTTGCTGATGGTGCAATGACCTCTGGCCTATGTTTTCAGGGTTTTGTCGGACGCATGAATAGGCGCCTATGAATTCTAATTGGTCACACTGAGGGGACTTTCTCTTAGTGAAACACCAAGCAACGTTAGAAAACAGTTTTTTATTATTTACAGTGAAACAGATGTGGGTTAGAAGAAGTTCTACTGAATAAACTCAGAAATGACTGGAAACATAAAATTATTTGATTTGTATTTTCCTTCTTTCATTTTATTTGTGATTGTATTTCTTAATGTGTATAGGATTTTAGTTTTTTTTAAAGAAAGGAATAAACTTTATAAATAAAGAAAAACATTATAAACCATGTGGTCAAAACTAAAATGCGGACCACATGGGATCTAAAAGCAAGGGAACTTTCCTACCTCCAGGATAACTGTGCACCAGATCATGTTGAAAACAGCAAAGACTACATATTTGTCATAATCCTCCCAGTCAAACAGATAATAAGGCACTCCAATCAGGGCCATTGGCATCAGGGCAAAGGTGAAGTACTCCAGAAAGCCAAAGTAAAGAGCCTGGCCCTCACCGTAGTAGTGTCGGATATCATCTGGAAAAAACACAAGTATGAAGAGCTACCAGGAGCACTGACTGTGTTTCAGGACAAATATAACAAAATGAAATATTACTATGAGCTCAGGAAGAGAAAGGAGAAAAATACACCACTGTGCAATTCAAGTGATGGTGCATTTTAATTTTCATTTATGTTTTCAAAAAGAGACCTTACTTACCAAGAGGCTGAAGGGACAGCTTGAATTTTTTATACCACGAAAAAGAAAGTCTTTTTAGCGCTTCCTTATCGTGTAGAGGAAATATTTGGATCAGGATCCCTTTGGACTGCAACCTGCGGACTAAAATGTAAACAAGGATATTACAGTTTGTAGGGTTTGTTTCAACATTTATTTAGTCATTATCATGCTGGTGACATTTTGATTTATTAGAATAATGTAAATCAGGATAAATAAAACATACAGCATACCCTAATTCTGCTTTAGTTAAAGTTGTGAACGTGTTCAGTTCTTTTTTAGAAAACTGCATTACTGCAACTTACTTTTTGTTTTCCTGAACTGAGTTTAATAACTAAATAAAGATGCAGATTAAATTCCTAAACCAAGAACAGAGAAACAATCAGCAGTGAGTTCATCCATTGTTCGCCCCTCATTGTCTAAAGCAATCAACCCCATTGTCCCTCACACACAGACTCTGTCATTTATCTGCTTTTACTGAGCAGTGTTTGTGGGAAATGATTACATTCAGCTTAAACACAATTTGTCAAACCATTGCTGCTTAATAGAGACGGGCCATCTTTACAGCGTATTGTTCCTTATCTCGTTTCGAGAATATTTTATTCTATTTGCATATTTATTGTTTCTACGCTGCAACCACAGACAGAAGGAGATAGACGTAAAATAAAAATGGGGGGTAGAGTGAAAAAGAAACAGTCTACTCTCAATAAAAACTGGAGGTAAAGTAGGGCTACGTTTTTTAAAAGAACATTATAACGGCTTAAAAACTCTCATAGAAGCTGCAAAAAAAGCTGTCTCCTAATAGCTGTTCAAATGATAACATCTTTTCTGGAACTGGATTAAACCAGCAAAACAAGCCAGTCTCTTACAGTTCCCTCCTCTGAATGACTTGACGCAAACAGCAAATAGGACGTCATGTGGTTTTCTTTGTGCCACTCTTCTATGAAGGCCAGATTTATGGAGTTCATGATGAAAAGAGTCCTGTGGACAGATTGGACCACCTCAGCTCTGGACCTCTGCAGTTATAGAGGGCTTCTTGGTCCAATATTACAAATAATATCAATCTTTTCATTTTTATTTGTCCTTTGGTCAGCAGAGGTAGGGTTGGATTTCAATTAATTAACTAAAGTTAACCAGTTTCAGCAGAATTCAAAGCAGCCACCTCATAAATAAGCCGAATGTTTTAATACATGAGTGGTTAAAACAGTTGAATGTATGCTAAAGAGGCTGAAAACATACAAAGGATGCAGCCCCTGAAATTGGACACAGCCTAATAAAATTTTCTTAAAAAAAAAAGAAAAGAAAAACGCACCAAGAGAAATGCACCTTTTCTGCTAAAATACACTGAATACCTGCTGGAATTTATTAAAGAAGCTGAAACTGACGAACCAAACAGAAGCTAAAATGAGCACAAACATAGCTAAAAGCTAAAAGTAGCAAAGCTGTAGCTATGAAGTCAAAAAGAGAGAAACATTTTGCTGCAGCAGATTTTTAAAGAGAAGCATGTTTTGTATAAACTGTAAACTCTGAACTGTAGAGCTTCTGTTAATATATTGAAGCAAGAGAAATTGCATTTCCTGCAAAATGCTAGTGTGAATGATTCTTGCTGAAAACTAGCTGAAAGCTGCTGAAATGGAGCTGAAAATGCTTAATAGCAAAACAATTACTTCAAGTTCAATTTGAAAAGCTGAAAGAAGCATAAAAAGCAGAAATTAGCAGAAAAATTGCAGAAAGGAGCAGAAATATTGTTGAAGTAGCAGAAAAAAAGTTAAAATTGGCAAAAAACAAATAAGCTAAACACAGCAGCCACAAGTTCAAATTAGCATCCATATGGTGAAAGTGTTTATAAAATTTTAAATTAGCAGAATTAAAACATAAAAGTACAAAAAATTGATAACTTGTTGTAAAATAGCTAAAACAGCCAAAATGTGCAGTAAAACAGCTAAAAAGCAGCTGGAAATTTTTTAATTAGCAAAAGAAAGCATAAGGAGCACAAGTTTGCTGAACTTAGCTGAAATAAGTTGTAGCTACAAAAAATATGTATTCAGCTTAAAAAAGCTACCTTCAGCTAATAACAGCTGAACATTAGCTAAAAGTACAGCAAATAGCTGAATATAGTAGAAAGCAATTGTAAGAAGCAGAAAAAGCTCAAATTAGCAGAAAGAAGAACAAAAAAGTAGAGGATAGCAGAAGAATAGCAGAAAGAAGGAGAAGAAAAAAGCTAAAATAAGCAATAAAAGAAGCTAAACTTAGCACAAGGAAGTTAACAAGAGCAGAACCAGAACAAAAGGTTTAAGGTGCTGTAAAGATTTAGAAACATTTTGAAGAACTTTAAGGATGTTGAAAACAGCTCCATTCATTTTCAATGGGAGAAATGTGGCCGAAAAAGTGAAATAGACAAAGTATAATTAGCTGAAATACCAAAAGTCCTAGCCAGAATGTCCTGAAGGAGCTCAATGTTTTGAGATACGAAATGTTAAAATAGCACAAAAATTGCAGAACGACATATGTACCAAAAATGCATGGAAGAAAAAATGATCTTAGTGATGCTTATGAAGCATTCACACAACAATCAAAAAGGGTTTAAATTTACATAAAACCAAAAGAACTTAATTCCAGATTGAGCTAAAATTTTAGATATATTAATTGTGAAAAGAAATCACGTTTGTGAAAATGGTTGAATTGAATAAACTATAAATAGAAAAACAACTGTGTGATGTAAACATTTCAGCTGATTTTTAGATGTATTTCTCAGACACTCACAGATAGATTTTCCAGGATAGAGCTTCGCCTGGGTGTATCCTGGAACATGAGTTTCATCTTTGGCTCGCAGCGTGTCCAGCTCATGTTTGATGATGTACTGACACTCTGCCATGCTGAGGAAACCATCCCCATCACCTGCAGGACAAACACAGCTCTTCAGAACAAGTTTCTTTCTGCAAAACTAATCTCACACCAACAACAGCTAGCTAACATCAAACACCTGACAGCTCAACATGTGATTCTTTTCTTATCAACATATAACATATGAATCTAATTCAGGATGGCTGCCCACATAAAAATGGAACTATGGAGCTAAATTGGGACCATAAACTTGGTTTTTAGAAACTGAAAAAAATTTTGAAACCGAAAAAAAAAAAAAGATTTCAAAATGAAAAAAAAAAAATTGAAACTGTGAAATTTTTTTTGAAACTGAAAAAGAGTTGAAATTTTTAAAAAAGAGTTAAGGAGGAAAAAAGAATTGAAACTGAAAAAAAAGATTTGAAACTAAAAAAAGATTTTAAACTGAAAATAAAAATATTGGAAACCTAAAAACAAATGTGAAATATTTATTTTTGAACAAATTTTATGGCCCTAATTTAGCTCCATATATAAACACAGCTATAACTAACAGCTCCTTCTCACTTTACTGTTTATTCATTAAAGCGGTGATTCACCACCTGCACCTAAAGTCAGTCAGTTGTAGATGTACATCCAGGGATTTCTAAAAGTTTCATTACAATTTGTCCAACGATTCATTAGATATTTTGCTAACAGACGACCAAACACAAAAGTGAAAACTTCCCACCTTTAAAGTCTTTGAAGTTGTGCTTGTTGGCCCAGGTGAAGCCCCTCATGGACCCATCACTGTACTCCTTAAAGAGGCCCACGTCCTCTGCACCAGAGAGCAGCCTCTGCCAGGAGGCCCCCACCAGGTACAGGTTAGGGTTGTCCTTCTCCTGGGCCAGGACTCCGGGGCCCAGCTGCTCCACCAGCAGCTCAGCACCTGAGACAGAGGACGGTGTTAACCACAGTTAAGAACAAGGACACATGACGGCAGCAGAGTAACCTCCACACCTCCGCTCCTCTGTGGGTCTCTGATCCGGCTCAGCAGCCAGGCAGACGCTTCCTCCTTGGTGTCTGAGGCCAGCTCCAGGACCACCAGAGGAGTGAACCCCGAGCTGCTGCTGTCTGCTGCAGGCTGCCTCTGCATCCTTCCAGCTGCTAACTGCTGCACAGCAGGACGGACCGGGAGGCTTACCGGAGACCAGCAGAAAGGAAAATAAAAAAGACACATAATCAGAAATGCTGCATCGTTACTATAAAAAAAACATGCATGAAACTTAAATAAAAGATTTTTATAAAAGAAAAATAAACTTTAAAGATAACGTTATGTGACATCTCACAGACTCTCACATGAAGTGTTGGATCTTAAACTATGTGTTGAGAATGACTCTCAGCTACTACCACACCTGTAGCTCAATATCTGACAGCTACTGTATATGTTGGCTAAAGTGAATTAGCTGTGTCCTCCAAGCTGAATTCCAAATCTAATCAGCTGTAGATAAATAAATACAATAAGTTCAGCGATTAATTTCTAAAGGTTTTAATTAAAATTGATCCAGTGGTTAATGATGTATTTTGCTAACAGACAAACAAGGAAGACTCCAACAGGTAATGCAGCAGTTTTAAGGAAAAATCTTGTCCAGTAAAATAAGTATTTATTATGAATGACTTTTAGTTACAATCAGTAAAGGTATAAATGACTAAGTTACGACTGTTAAGTACTTTTTTAAATATCAGCTGGTTGTTGAGGCCATATTAAGTAGGGATGAAACAAACAAACAGGAAGTGTCCTGAAGCTACCAGATGATGCTCAGTTCCAGCAGGTTTTGCAGCTCTGGACTGTTTATTTTACTCTTTGGATTGTAAAATTTTCAGACCCCTGGTTGGACCAGAGAAACACTACAACACAATTTAAATATATTTACCTTAATTCAATAACTAGAATTCATTGAACAAATGCATATCGCTTTTCACACTAGAGCTTCAAACTAAGCTGTTGCTGTTTTGGTCGAACATGTAGATGATGTCTTGTGTGACTTTGTGTTATAATGTGAAATGTGTTAGCATTCAGAGTTGTGATCTTACCAACTCAAAGTTAGCTCAATGTCTGTAAATCTGACAGTTAAAGCCAGTTTTGTGTCGGCAGTGATTACTTTCTGAAAGCAAATCAGTTTCAGTTTGGAATCAACCAGTTAAAAAGCAACATTAAGAAATTCGTCATGCATTCTTACTCCAGGAGTGCCTAGGCTTAACTCTGCACAATGAACCCAAAGAAAAAAAAAAAAAAAAAAAAGAGCTGTCCGTCATCTGTGGACACACCCACTCTGCATGCTCCTGAACACATCTGTAACCAGAACCTGGAAGGAGCGTTCAGGACTGAACTCAACCCAAAGAGCCATTTCCAATAAAACATGTTCAGAGACACAAAACAAGCGTAGAAAATAATTTTTAAATAAAATACTTAATATGAATTCAGATCAACCCTATTTGCAAAACAATAATAAAGGTAATGTATTTGAACATTAAATATCTTGTCTTTGTAGTGTATTCAACTGAATATGTTGGAAAGGATTATAAATATAAAATCCATTCAGTGGTTCACAGGATATTTTGCTAAGAGAAGGAGTTTATTCCAAGTAGGCAATGGCACAGTTAGGCTTTGCACAAACTGTTAGAGCTCATAATACATGTTGGTAATCCAGCTCAGCTTCTACCACAACATATTTATTATAAGTAAAAACTGCTGCCTTCTTTACTTGACTTTTTATTTAGTTATTACTTCTTGAGAAAAGCTCTGTAACTACATAGTTTTAGATCAGTGGTCCTTATTCAAGGAGACAATATTTAAGTTTTATTTTTAATTTTAAGTACAATCTTTATTTATATTTTAACTCCTAAATACTTAAAAACAAAGTTTGTTTTTATGTTTATGAGGTTCTTCTGATCTTAAAGAGGAAATTAAAAATGGACACCAAGCAAAAGCGTCTGGACAATGGGGACCAGTGGTAGAGGGGGCTGCCCCCCACATTGGTGACGCCCCTGAGAGCTGCAGGTCGCAGAACTCCTGTCAACAGCCGACACACCCAGCAGAGGGAGGAGCAGAGGACTGCAGGAACAGCGAGCGGTTCTAAAGTTCTCCTCTGAAGTAAAATGGATCCTACCTCAGCTGTCTGTCTTCAGAGGAGAACCGAATTCAGGTGGATGGACTCAGGTCAGCAGACTGAGGGGCTAAAGGCTCTGCCCTGCCTGGACTGGACTGGACTGGACTGAACTGAACTCCGTCCGGGACTCCGCCTGTCCCGGAGCCGCAGCGCTGCCGCCCGTAACACCTTCTACGCATGCGCGACCAGCTAGATCCATAATCGGACACGTTTCCAGCCTATTACTCCACTTTAAACCTTTTATCTGCACTCACGTGCGGTCAAACAAGTTTATCAGTCGCATTTTACCTCTGACCTAAAAAATTATTTATTCTGCCACAGAAAGACAGCTGTGATTACTGATGAACACTATTTTACCAGGTAGGTCAGAGAGATGTCATGATATAAAACATCAGTGACAAAAGCATAAAAACACAAAACAAACAACATAAACAAAAATATATGCCCAACACATTATACCAAATTCAAGAGAGTATTGGAAATAAGTGGGTAAAAACAAGAATAGTGGTCTTGTCAGTGATGTCATTTTATTTTTAAGACTTATTATCACCCACCGCTGAAGCTGATAATATCTTTGTCTACGTTTTCATGTGCCTGTTAGCAAAATATGTCATGAACCACTGGGCAAATTGTGATGAAACTTCAGGAAGTTATCAACAGGAGTCAACCTGATTCAAGCCCGCTGCCACAAGTCCGGATCCAAAACAATTTAGACCCCAAAGAATTTAAAAATGACTAAAAGAGGGACAGTGGGTCTGTGTAAACATTTCCAGAGGGACAGTGGGTATTGGTTTCACCCAAACAACAAAATATCTCATTATTTAGTAAATTAACTGGTTTAAATATATAAAACTGTGGTTTCACTTTAATTTATGCCTCAATGATTGGTGCATGTCACTTTCAACTTTCTCAACAACAAACAAAAAATACAACATTTGTAAATTAACCTGGATCTGTCAAAAGCAATGTTCTGTAAAGTAGCTAAGTGCAAAGGAAAGACTTAGAAAAGCCTATCAAAAAGCCTATCAAAAAGCATGTCATTGTTTATTACACGATTTTACCTATGTACCTACAGAATATTATTCACTGTTTAACAGTTTTATTTCTCTATAAGCTCGAGAAATAAAGATAAATATGTTTGTTATATTGGGCACCAAGAGTTAGAGTTTAAACATGCAAAATTAACCCTAAAGCTATTAGCTGTACCAAATTCCCAAACTACGTCTAATTTGCTCAAACAATATCCAAACAAATAACAGTCAACTTACCACGACTATAATTTTCCCTTCCCTAAGAAGCAAGTTAACCGACTTCCGCAATGGTAAACAGATGGTGGCAGAGTGCGTTTCTTTCTTACACCAGAGAAAAGAAAAGTTTCCGTGGACGCCAGTCGTACATGTCGTAGATGTGCCCGCTCGTCTAAGATGTGCTCAAATGACAAATGGAGCGTCTCCATTGACGCTGTACGTCAGTGTCTCAGGTCACGTGACTGGTGTTGTCACAGTATGGCGGAACAGACACTGACAGCTAACAGCGGGTGAGTTTTTTGTGGGCTCAGATAGTATTAATATAGTTAACACGAGAACAAACTGAACGGTTTGTGCAACTTAAAAAAATACTTCGCGTACGTTGCAGCTTCTCATTTTATTTACAATATTTTTGTATTGGCCCATGCAGTAGTTTTTCACAGTATTATTGAAGTTGAACATGATGTTTTTTAGACTTTCTCATTGAGGAGTCAGTTAAATACAGTATTTATCCCACATGTATCCACTACAATATAGTCAAAAGCAGAGATGATACGTTCAAAGACTGCTGGGATTTTTTTTACTTTGTTTACTGTATTATTATTATTATTATTATTATTATTATTATTATTATTATCATTTTACATTTAACTTAATTTAATTTGCGTGTTGACTCAAGTCACAGTCACAACATCCATATTAGTTCAAATTAATTATTTTTACAGAATATTTACAGAAGCTGATTGTTTTAATCAGAAATCCTGTTTTGCTTGATGCTGAGCAGCTTGGTTTTTAAGAGGCTGCTCCATTTCCCCCCTCTGCAGAATTGCCACCTTGTTGTGGTGGAGGGTTTGAGGTACCTGGCCCCAGGTGAGGGTCTGACAGTAATGGCTTTAAAAAACTCTAGGAAGCCTCCTCCTTGTGGGCCCACTGCCCACAGAGTCAGGGTAAATGCAGTTTGTTCTGTCATTTAGCTGCATCTACTACTGTTTTAATCATTGATTTATATTTGACCATTTGAATAAATTAGCTAATTTTGTTCTGATGTGGAAACACTGACGTGACAATAAAAGATTATAAAAGAATAAGAATTAAATCAGTTCCAGACTAATAATCAAATAAATATCATCTTGTGTATCTGATGTGTGTGATGGGTCAAATGCAGAGAACAGGTTTCATCATGGACACACACAATGATGATAAATCAAAGCACTTTCATTTTCCTGTAGCTTGAAAAGAAAGTGGAGAATTTAAGAAACGTGTTTGTTTTGTTGTGTCTTCAGGTTTGTGCAGAGAGTTTTATCTGTCGCTGGTGTTCACAGTCTGGCCAATAGCCTGTGGAGGTACGTGACCAGCTCTATAAGGTAACTACTGCTTCAAATAGTGCTGTCCTAAACGATTATTTTTCTCTCGATTAATCTAACTATTATTTTTACGATTATTCGATTAATCTAATGACTAATTTTATTGATTCATTAACGATTAGTTTTTGTTGGCTGAGT
>JARVJO010000305.1:27611985-27645811 GCA_031762555.1 Cynodonichthys magdalenae
AGTGAAATGGGTATTAAAGCAGTTTGGATAGTATAACAAAGTAAAAAAAACGATTAATCGATTATTAAATTAGTCATTGATTATTTTAATAATCGATTAGTCGTCGATTAATCGACTAATCGTAGCAGCCCTAGCTTCAAGGTCAACTATATGCTGACCCCACACAGCATGTCTGAGCTACATGATGCAGCAGCAATAAACTCTTGAGACCCAAGCTTTTGTTTGATGTGCTTTTTTTTTCTTTCTCTAAGATGCATGGGATTAGTATGACCTAATTAGAATAATAATTTAGACTCTGTCTGGTACAGCAAGGGGCTTTTGCAAAAACATTTTATGCATACCCATAAAAAAATGTGCGACACAATACTTTATGCACAACTTGGGATGTATAAATATGAGCGTGGCGTGAAAGTGTGCGTAAATATACACAAACTTTTCTCTGTTGTGAGAATGTGCGGACAGCCACGCAAAGATTTTCAGTCGACAGTTTTAAACCATAAAGCCCTGAATCTGAGCTGATTACACAGAAATATGACTCCATTCTGTTTTCTGGATGTAACGAGCGTAACGAGGAAGACAAAAATTGTTCCTACGCCAACTTTTAGTGTGAAATCTGTGCACTCTTTTATACATGAAACCCCTAGTGGTTGACTGGAGTTCTGTTTGGGTTTCTTGTCTGCTTGGGTGGGTGGGTTTGCGATACACATCAGTTTCCAACCGACCTCCATCAGAAACTGAGACGTCACAGTCCAGGAACGCCAACTTGACATTTTTTCCTGCATGTTCTGCCATTTATTCTTTTTTCTGCAGTGTGAATTTTAGACAAAAAATATAACCTGATAGTGTTTTTGTGTTTATTGCTCCATAAAACTGAATCCAAACAAGGTAACAAAATACACAGCCTGGGGTGTACTGGCTTGTGCTCCCAAGTGGTTTAATCTTTTACAGAAACAAATAAAGAAAGTTAAAAGTTTGAAACTTTTATATAAAAAAAACAAAAACATCATTGGATCTCATTGTGGTCCAGTTTGAACTGAGTCTTTCCGCTTGTTTGATTCAAGCCTCTCATAGAAGAAGAAAAAGAGTTTATTGAAATAACTTGAAAACAAATAGATGTGTAAAGGAAACTTTGACTAAATCAATAGCAATAATAATAAAAAAAAAATCTGACAAACCAGTTTTAAAGTCCAAATCAGCAACATGCTAGGTCATAAAGGCAAAACAGTCGGAGAGGTCCCACATCCAGTGTGCCAGCTGAACACTTTTCATTTATTTTATTGACCTTAAAGTTATTTAATAAAGTCAGGAACTACTTCTAACATAGTTTAGTTTTCCTGTTTGTGTGTAGATGGTGCTGGATCCCCGGCTGGCTGCCGTCATGGTGTCCCTCCTCTGCGAGCCAGTTGCAGGCTGCAGGAGAGCAGATGCTGCGATGTAAGAACCATCACTTCATTTTCTGTATTATAAATATACAAATGACACACTAAAATGTTCGTTTTTATCAAGCACATTGTGTTGTGTCTTCAGCGTAGACACAACTTAAAAACAATGCCTAGAAAAAAAGGAGATCAGTGGGATTTTAGACAAATGAAAGAGAAAACTCAGCCTTGCTGAGCTCTGCAGCTCGGACAAACTTCACATCAGAACCAGGTTTTCAAGTCCGGTCGAGTCACAGAAAGTTGGACTTTACATAACTGAACTGGCATTTTCATATTTTTATTATTTTTTACACAATCACAGTTGAAGTTTTAATGATTTTTAAATATTCCCACAGCATATTCAGCTCACTGTTATGTCCCACACTAACTTTTAAACTGTTTAATTTGTTCTCCAGAGAGCAGAGAACACTCAGCCACGCCTCAACAATACTTATCTCATAATATTCTTTTAAAAACTGAAAGTGAAGGTTTTTTAAACTTGTATCTCCTACATAAAACTTTTTTGTGACCATCAAAGTCTTCTGCTGCACACAGAATAAGATCTTAGAGTTTTTGCACAGTGAGCTGCTTGTTTGAGGTTTACTTTTCCATGTGTTTCTGCCAGTGTCGTAACAATCTTGGCAGTCAGGGAGTGACAGACACAGTTTAGTTTAGTTACCGTGGTGACAATGATGAGCGACTGGCAGCAGCTTTAACATTTATTTTGATTTAGATTCTGTTTATATTTTTCATACTACATCAAAAAGTTTATTTTTTTCTTATGTTCTGTTAAACATTTAGGCAGTAGTGTTGGTACCTTTTGACATCTCTCCAGAAATGTTCTGGTTATTTAATAAAGATAATGCAAAGGGTGGACAGGGGTGGACTGGGGAGAAAAAGTGGTCCGGGAGTTCCCGACAGACTGGCCCACTTTCAACTGCTGAAATGTCTGTGTGTGTTTTCTGTTGAAAGACTGAAACCTCTGGTCGATCTAGGGTTTTTTAAGACTAAACGTTGGACAATATGAGAATGTATCAACAGTAGGAAAAAACTTTTGTTTAGAACTCTAAACATCTAAGATTACAGAGAAGTTGTCATTTCTTTGAACTATTTCTGTGTTTTACCTCTCTTTCTTGAGTATTTTCCAGAAAACTGTCATTCTACTCCACTGTTTCTCTGCGTTAGAGTAAAAAAATTACAATTTTACGACAACAGAATAAATCCTACCCTGTCTGCTGTCTCTGTTCCTCTTCAGGTGTCCCAGCTGATTTTACCAAACAATTTGTCTCCATCTCTAACGGCAACCAGCTGTGGACACTGACCTTCAGCAATGAAAGTGTTAAAGATAAAACTCCCATGGTTCTGCTGCATGGGTTTGGATGTGGTGTGGGCCTTTGGGCCCAGAACCTGGAAGCTCTTTCGCAGCACCGGCCTGTTTTTGCTCTGGACTTGCTGGGTTTTGGGCAGAGCACCAGACCTCTTTTTTCCACAGACCCAGAGGAAGCAGAGAGTCAATTTGTGGAGTCCATAGAACAGTGGAGGGCCAAAGTGGGCCTTGAGTCCATGGTCCTGCTGGGCCACAACCTGGGAGGATTCCTGGCTGTGTCCTATTCTATTAAACATCCAGACAGGTGAGTGCAGATGATGTAGTTTAAACTAGTCATTTTAAAGGTTTGCCAGCTTTTATTTGCAACCGATTTCCTGCATCAGTGTGGTTGGGCTCTATAAAAAGAATACAAGATTTCCAAAACGGATTTTACAAACAAGTCACTCAGACACCAACATGAGAAACACTAACTGACAGAGAGGGAAGAGAGACTTATAATGATTGATCAATAGCGTTGGGCAATATTGGTTAAAAAAAGTCTATCAAGAGTATTAATGATTAATATGATGCTTAATAGATGACAATTTCACTTACATGTTTTTGACTCTAGGAGAGTTAGTGTTAGCTTAGAATTAGCTCTCTATTAGCATTAACGGTAGTTCCGTGCCTCAATGACTTATAAGCCAGTAATCGTAGTCACGATTAAGTGCTAAATATTAAATAGTGACTGTTTTTCTGATGATTCATTACACAAGATACAGTTTTGTCCAACCCTAGCTGGTACCTAGAAATATAGTGTTAGTGCTAGCTTAGCATTAGCTTAGGTTAGTGTTGTAAAAAATATTATTTACCCAAGACAGAAAATACGTGGTCCAAGAGTAAAACGTACTCCGTGAAATGGTCATCAGGATTTATTGCATATGCAAGGCGCACCTCATGTCACACAGGGCAGTGGTACATAAAATGTGCGCTGAGGCAGTCTCAGCAGATTACATTTATACAGAATGTTGAAAACAGACAATGAACACCTCTCTTGGCGTAAGTATCCAACAAGACTGATTACTTCTAAAACATCTTGTCCTAATCGAAAAACATTTGTCTGAAAGAAAACAGAGGATAAACAATTAAGTCATGGTGACATTTAGGTTAGAGAAAAGAGGTCACTGACTCTTGGCATGAGAAGAATGTGGGACCTAGGAAATAAGTTATTTTTCCACGATAGTTAGCAACAGCGTTAGCTCCATGTTTCAGTGACTTATAAGCCACTAATCGCAGTAATTGCAAAGTCCCAAATATTAATTGGTGACAGTTTATTTTGTTAAAGATTAATTGCACACAGTACAATTCTTCTCAACCCTTACTGATCAGGCTACAGGAGGGGCAACAAAAAAAAATCATTACAAATTATTGACAACAAAAACTCATAACAGCAGTGCGAAATAGTTATCTATAGCCTCTTTCACAAAACATTTCCACAAGTCGGTCTTTATGCTGCCTCTGGTCATAAAAAAATTACAGACGTCATCTAGATACGCCGTCTTAATGTTGCTGCTGAAGGCATTTGCTCCATTGTGTTTCCACTATCTTATTTGCAATTGTACGTTAAGAAAAGTTATTCTTAAACTGAGCCTTTCGGGGATGCTCCCTTATACCTAATTATGACAGTCAACTGTTTGAACTTGTTCACCTGTGGAATGCTGCAAACAGATGTATTTTAAGCATTCCTCAACTGTCCCAGCTGTTTTGGAACGTTTTGCAGCATCAAATTCAAAATGTGTTATTTGCAAAAATCCAGTAAAGTTCATTAGTTTGAACATTAAATATTTTTGTAGTGTATTCAACTGAATATAGGTTGAAAAGGATTTAGAAAGTGTTTTCTGTTTTCATTTGTTTTACACAACATCCTAACTTCATTGGAAATGGGGTTGTACCAGCTCTATGAGAGATTTCACCTCATCAAATGCACCTTGCCTGAATTTTATAGTAAATTTTGTTTTATATTTAATTGCCTATACTGTAAGTGCTGGCAACCTGTGATATCAGCAGTGTCTTTAAAGCTTTCTGGCTCTATCTATCCTAAACTCTCAGCTCTTATGAGTCTCTGCTTCAGGCTCCCAGCAGAATTTTAATAAAATGTCCTCTAATCTTTTATCTTTCTCCACTGGCAGTAAAGCTGAAAAATTCCCTCTCCCTTAGGTCTGAAAACCTGCGGTGTGAGAACTGTGCTTAATATTGCGATGATAATGTGACTTGTGATAAACAAACAAATATCGAAGTATGCAGTGTTGATGCCTTCCTGCTCTGGGTTCTGAGCAACTAATACATTATCATTATTACAACATGATAGTTTTATATTTAAAATGTGACACAGCTGCTGTATTAGCAAAACGACTTTAAAACATCGCCCACATTAAACATTTTCTTATGCTCTAAATACTGAAAAACACCTCTTACTATCAGGTTTTTTAAATAAATAATAAAAACATTTGAAAATAAGTTAATAATTTAAAATAAAAGTTAACAAACCTAAATCGAACTGTAAATTCTTTCATTGTAGTTGTCCAACATTTTAATGGTTTGATGTGGGGTCTCGGGTCCATTTTGTTTAACAGACTGATGCTGACAAAACGCAGGAATGCAAACATGTGAACTAAACATTTATTCAAGTTTTTTTTCGATATTCCTTTTGCACAGGCTGTTATCACGATGACAAATAATTTGCGTATATTGTGCAGCCCTACTCCTCCTGTCATTTAATCCTTATTTCTGTGTTCCAGATGACCTTTAATTATAATTTAAGATGTTCTTGATCGCAGGAGCATGTCCTTATTTCAGCTGACATGTAGGTTTGAGTCTCACTATGAGTGATTTCAGCCCATCAGGACATATGTTAATGTGAATGATGTTCCCAGTAGATTTAAATTTTAAATGTAAAAGTTTTAAAAATCGTATCTGGGGTGACTTTTAGGACATTCCAGGACATCTTACTTAGAGCAAACATATATATTTAGAATTAAAGGCTTAGCTTTCTTTGAAGAAATGCATAGTTTAATAATAATGTAAACCAGGTGTTGGGCATCAAGGTCAGTCTGAACCCACCGAGTCGACCAAAAAAATCTTATAAACCTTTTTTTAAGGAGACAGATCCACCAATCTGTTTTTCATAGGAGGTCTGAGCCTGAAGGACACCTCACATCTTGTTTTTGGATCTTGTTCACATGCAGTAGGTAAAAGGCAAATCCTGTAAAACTCTTTGTCTGTGAGAAAACAGAAGATAAACAGTTAAGTTTGATGACGTTTTAGGTCAGAAAAAGAGGTCACTGACTCTTAGCCTGAGAAGAATCAGAGATGTATAAATGTTTCCAATGTATAAATTATTTTTCTATCTCAGCAGGTATTTAAAATATAATAGGTTATGATTTATTTTAGTTCTTTTGTGATTTTGATATTGTGATGACATTTAATTTCGGATTGTTCTGAAGCCCTAATGTGCAGCTGGTAAAGAACAGAACCTGCTGTTGATGGACCTGTACCTGTCCAGGTCGTCATTGTAAATGAGAATTGGCTTACCTGTTAAAATAAAGGTTTAATAATTATGTGAAACACTTCCATAAATAAATAGTGGCACGGTGGCTCAGTTGGTAGAGCTGTTGCCCCTCAGCAAGAAGGTCACCGGATCAAATCCCGGCCCGGGGACCTTTCTGGGTAGAGTTTGCATGTTCTCTCTATGCATACGTGGGTTCTCTCCAGGTACTCTGCTTCCTCCCACACACCAAAAACATGACTGTCAGGTTAATTGGTAACTCTAAATTGTCCCTAGGTTAGAGTGAGAGAGTGAGTGGTTGTTTGTCTCGTTTGTCTCTATATGTGTCTCTGTGATGGACTTGCGACCTGTCCAGGGTGTACCCCGCCCCTCGCACTGTGACGGCTGGATATGGGCACCAGTGACCCCCAGGACCCTGAAAGGAAGAAACGGGTATAGATAATGGATGGATGGACTTCCATAAATAAGATTAGATTTTTTTAAACTGATATGAGGAGATAAATCTTAACATTATAATAATTATAATCATGTCAAATATTATATTTCTCATTTATAGGTGACAGTAAAGTAAAGTCTAACATTATCCATATTTGTTATCAGAAAATAAAATATACATAAACTACATAGAGGTAGTTAGGATCTTTTGAGGTAAAGTGTAAAGAAGTATGGAATAATATCTGACCTGCTGAACTGAACAACCTTAGCTTTGACAAATAGAAAATAAGTCTGACCAGACTGACGAGCTAATGGCTAGTCCAAGCAATGTCATGACCAAAGTAGATTGTTGCTGTCTTAAAAAAACCACAATTAAAAAAAAAGAAAAGAAAACAGCAGTTCATCCAAAAGCTAATTTATAAACCTTTATATTACAGTTTATTAAAATTATATTAATCCAAGCTGAGGTAATATAAACCAGGTAAAATATTATTGTTCATAACTTTCCCACAAAATCCAACCAATCAATAAATCTGACCTTGTTTAAATATTTTTTCTATTGTGCCAAATCACAGCTAAATCATAGTAAATTAAGTTTCTATTCTGTTATCATATATTTGTGGCAGCACAACACTCAGTGGTTAGCACTGTCACCTCACAGCAAGCAGGTCTTTGGTAGATCCCAGTTAGGATCTGGGGTCTTTCTGTGTGGAGTGTGTGTGTGCATGTTCTCCTCATGTTTGTGTGGGTTTTCTCCAGGTAATCCGGTTTCTTCCCACAGCACAAAAACATGTACAATAGGTTGCCTTTAGGCCCAGGCCTCCCTTCCAAAAGAGATCTGTGATCTCAGTGGGATTTGCCTGGTTAAACAAGGGTAAAATAAATTTAAAAATAAATTATAATACATTTACATATGGCATGCCAGTTAGTAAAAACTTATGTCTAATGAAGCCATCAGACTGCATCAAACCTTCTGTTGGCTCAGTCCTCCATCCTGAGCAGCACAGAGGTGACAGTGGAAAGGAAGGACTTCCTTTTAACAGAAAGACATCGAGCACAAGATGAGTGTCCATCTGCCTCAGACAGCTGCAGTTTGAGAAGACAATAAAGAGGCAAAGACAAACAGAATAATCCAGGTGTAGTTTCTATGCGAAGAAAGACAAAAAAACCTCACATTATTGTGAAATAAATACAAATACAAACATGTAGAACAGGGTGAGTAAAGATAGCAGCAGAGTTAATAAAAAGTCACGGCCTGTTGACGTGACGACTTGTTAAACTATTCCAGGCTGTGCACATTTTTTTTGTTACCTACCTCTGCCCATATTGTACCTTGACTCGCTTTCTACCCACCATGGCAGCCGCTTATAATTTAATCTACTGGAGTTCATTTATTAAAAAAAAACGTTTTTAAACCTTAATAATCTACATGGTTTTTCAACCTGGACATTCTAACTGTAGTTGAATGTTTTCTGTCAGATGACAGCTACTGTGAAAGTGACAAAATACACCTCTGTCTCTCTTAAACTTAATACTAAACTAAAGTTGGAGACCACCACAACAACTCTAAACATCTGAAGATCTTTTGAGAATCACTTTTTTTGGATTTAAAGAGACAGCCTTAAAACGAGTTGATCTGAGACACACTTCAGAAAAGGAGTGGGGCTTGTGGAGTTACAATCAGGAGGAAGTTAGACCAAAGCATTGCAATTTCCCTTTATATGGACCCCAACTGAAGGATTGATGTGAAAAAAGGATTTAAAAGCATCATATGTCTACTTTAAACCTAGTATCAGGACAACCTTTTCTCGTCCTGCCTTCACAGAGTGAAACGCATCATTCTGGTGGAACCCTGGGGTTTTCCTGAGAGTCAGGGCACAGTAGAAACTGACCGCCCCATCCCAGTTTGGATCAAAGCCCTCGGTGCCATGTTCAGTTCCTTCAACCCCTTGGCTGGCCTGAGACTGGTAGGACCTCTGGGTAAGTAGAGCATCAACTGGTAGAAGACACCACATTTAACACACCTAATATCAGTTTGTGAGGGGAAATAAAAGTGAATCTACACATACAGTAATATCTAAGCAACGTTTTGACCCTTGTGAATAGTGTTCAGTAGCAGTTAATCACCATTAATCCAGAAGGAATGAATACTAGTTTAAGCCAAACCGGTGCTTCTGTGCAATAAAGCAGCTTTGTTTCTCATGGACTACATGTTTATATTCAACACCTGAACGTGTTCTCTGTGGTTCCATCAGGCCCCATTCTGGTTCAGACCCTGAGGCCTGATTTCAAGAGGAAGTTCTCTGCTATGTTCACAGACAACATTGTGCCAGAGTACATCTATCACCTCAATGTACAATCCCCAAGGTCTGGTTCTCTCTGCTTCTTCTTCATGTTTTCATGTCCAGCCTCTTTATCACCGCTTCCCTTAAAAGAAATACAGACTTTGTTGCAGCTCTTGAGAGGTTTTCTATTCATTATTATGTCCTGTTAGTTTGTCTCTCACCTCGTCGGTCCTGTAGGCACCTAATTGTTTCTCTGTATGGTCACAGTGGGGAAACGGCTTTTAAGAACATGACCGGTCCGTGCGGTTTGGCAAAGAAGCCGATGCTGCGGAGGATAAACCAGCTGCGGCCTGACATCCCCATCACCATCATCTACGGCTCGCGCTCGAGCGTGGACTGCGACTCAGGCAGCACCATCAAAGACATGAGGCCAGACTCTCACGTGGACATCATAGTGAGTCATTTTTACGTCTGAAACAGACTTGTTAGTAAAACTCACTTTTTAAATCTGTTTAATGGTTTATGAAGAGTACTAGTGGTAGATTACTTCATATTTTGGTATCTAATTGTAATTTCCACAATCAATCAACATTTTACCATAAAGTTACCAAAAAAAAACTCATTTGGTGATTTGTTTATATGTAAACAGGGGCTAATGCTATTATCTGCTAACCTTACTTTAAATCTCTTTTTTTTTATTAGTTTATTTTTTACAGTTCATTTCTGTGTATAATTCAATCTCAATAAAAATGCAGCTGTTTTGTGAAGCACTCGGGGCGGTTTTAAAACCGTAGTGATCAAACGTCATCATGAAGACCAAGTAATTAGGTTTACAAAGTTTCTCAGCATCTGGAGAATCTAAGCTGAGCTGCTGTCTCTTCATGTTTGACCTTTTTAGGTTTTAAAAATCTGCTTCTCTTTGTTCTCCCGTCAGACGATCCGAGGAGCCGGACACTACGTGTACGCCGACCAGCCTGAAGACTTCAACCACAAAGTTCTACAAGTGTGTGAGAAGGTGGACTGAAAGGAGAGATGAACTGGAAGCACACAAACTACCTGACATCAGTTTTCAGCTGCTGCGAAACCTCAGGATCCAACTAACCCAAAGACAAGTGAAGGACGGTGTGGAGATGTGACTCATGATGAGGCTCACATCTGATCATCTGAGCAGTGACTGGATGAAAACAGGCTCAGAGCTGACGTCATGGCTCAGGTCAGTGGTTCTGAGCAGCAGGTTTATCAGAAATCACTCTTTGAGTCAACACGTCATTAGAGTCGGGCGATTGGACGAATATTTCAGCCTCTGGAGTCTGTTGTGTTTTTTCTTTATTTTAAACAAGAGTGTAATGAAACATCGTATGAAACGAAGACGAGATGGGAAACAAAAAACAAAGGGGCCACCCTTTTTTTATATTTAAAAAAATGAAACAAATAAATTTCCCAGGGTTTTCAGAGCTCTACTGTCAAAACATTCAGTCTGAAAAACAAAAATGAACTCTCCTCAATATCTAAATTTTATCAGTCAAATATCAGTATTTTAATCAGCTGACTTGACTTTTTTGTAAATAGGATTTATTTATAATTAAAATCTTCTTAAATAGTTCTTTCTATCACCAGTTTTCCTACATTTGGAAATTGTTATTGTGCACACATCGCCTGCTGTGCACGGATCAGCTGCCTGTGCACGTGACGTTGGAGACTTTCTTCACACTTCAGATTCACAAACGTACAAAAAGTGCTTTAGTTTTTAAAAAGGCTTACAAACTCCTGCACAAAAACAGTAAATACCCAACTGTTAGTTGTTGGACTGAGGATGGTCTATAGAAAGACTTCATTCAGCCTATCACCCAAGACCAGGTGGGTCCAATCCTAGTCTTGGAGGACCACTGTCCTGCAGGTTTTAGAGGTTTCTCTGCTCCAACAAACCTGATCTGAATAAAGGGGTGAATAACAGGCTTCTGCAGAACTTGAAGAGGAAATTCAGTCACTGACTCAGGTGTGATGGAGCAGAGAAATCTCTAAAACTTGCAGGATGGTGGTCCCCCAGGACCAGGACACCCCTGCATTAGACACAAATAAGTGCTGCTGTACTTTGTGGACAGATTGCTGATAATCAGATATATAATCATTTTTACGCCTGTTTTCTCAAAACTCTAAGAAGAAATGTGAATTATTAGATTCAGCCGATGATCCAACCTGAAAGCCTCAGTTTGTAGTGAGTCGACATTTAGGTCTGATCCAGACCAGCAGAAACCACTTGGAAAAGTTTTAAATTAAAGTTATATTTCTATTTTTGTAAGAAAAAATAATCAGATTTTATGTATTTTTCTTATAAGTTTAATCATCTGATGTCACAGTTACTTGTAAATTGAAGTCAGTTTGGAAAAAGTTGGTGTTCAGTTTCAGTGTTGTATTATGTGACCTGTGGTCTTTCTGTATGACTCAGATTCAGACAGGAAGTGATGTCATTTGTACACAGAACCACTTAATCGGCACCAGAAAAAATGCTTTTATTGTTTAAATATAGCAGAGGCTGAGCTCAGGTTTTTACTGGCAGCAGTAAAAGTTTTCTGTAGCATCAGTTCTCAGTGTTTGTTCTCAGACTCATACGTCATGAACTCAGTAAATGTGACGACTGGTCCAGGATCATTTCATAGATTTCAGTGGTGGAAGATTCTTTGTTACACATTCAGCTCAATAAAAGTTTTCTGACATCTCAGTGAAACATTTTCTTCTTGTTCTTCAGCCTAAAAAAGCTCTGAGAAGCATCTTTTTAATTTTTACTTAGATTCTGTTTATGCTGAGATCAGCGCTACGACCATGAACTGAAAAAACAAGTAAAAGATGGATGGATGGATAGATGGATGGATGGATGAATGATTGGATGGATGGGTGGATGGACAATTTAATGAATGGAGGATGGATGATGGATGGATGGATGATTGGATGGATGGAGATGGATGATGGATGGATGGATGGATGGATGGATGAATGAATGGAGGATGGATGGATGGATGGATGGATGGATGGATGGATAATTGAATGAATGGAGGATGGATGAATGATTGGATGGATGGATGGATGGATGGATGATTGATGGATGGATGAATGATTGGATGGATGGATGGATAGATGGATGGATGGATGGATGGATGGATGGATGGATGAATGATTGGATGGATGGATGAATGAATGGAGGATGGATGGATGGATGGATGGATGGATGGATGGATGGGTGGATGGATGAATGATTGGATGGATGAATGAATGATTGGATGGATGAATAAATGGAGGATGGATGGATGGATGGGTGGGTGGATGGATGAATGATTGGATGGATGGATGATTGGATGGATGGGTGGATGGATGAATGATTGGATGGATGGATGATTGGATGGATGAATGAATGGAGGATGGATGATGGATGAATGATTGGATGGATGGATTGATGGATGGATGGATGATTGGATGGATGGGTGGATGGATGAATGATTGGATGGATGGATGATTGGATGGATGAATGAATGGAGGATGGATGATGGATGAATGATTGGATGGATGGATTGATGGATGGATGGATGATTGGATGGATGGATGAATGATTGGATGGATGGATGGATGATTGGATGGATGGGTGGATGATTGGATGGATGGATTGATGGATGGATGGATGGATGATTGGATGGATGGATGAATGATTGGATGGATGGATGGATGGATGGATGAATGATTGGATGGATGGGTGAATGATTGGATGGATGGATTGATGGATGGATGGATGATTGGATGGATGGATGAATGATTGGATGGATGGATGGATGGATGGATGGATGAATGATTGGATGGATGGGTGGATGGATGGATGGATGATTAGTTAGATAAGAGGGACTATTGCAGATAAACAACACAGATACATCAACATCTTCATTTTCTGCCACTTATCTGTAGTCAGGTCTTGGAGCAGCAGGTCCAGGAGACCAACCCAGACCTTCATCTCCCCAGAGACACTCCCCAGCTCCACCTGAGGGACCACAAGGTGTTCCCAGGCCAGGGAAGATGCATACCCTCCTTCTTCTGGAACACCTCTAAAGGGAGGCATCCTAATCAGATGAACCACTTCAACTGACTCACTTCGATGTGGAGGAGCAGCAACTCTTCTCTGAGCTTCTCACCCTATCTCTAAGGCTGAGCTCGGCCACCCTATGAAGGAAGATCATTTCTGCTGCTTGTATCCAGGATCTGGTTCTTTTGGTCATGATCCACACTTCGTGACCACAGCTGAGGGTTGGAACAAAGACAGACCAGTAAATCAAGAGCTTTGCCTTTTGACTCAACTCTTTCAGCCTGAAAAAGAAAAACTGGGTCACCTCCCTGGAACCAGGCCTTATATTGCACATTTAAGAACAACTGTCATAGGCCACACAAGAGCAATACGTTTCATCAATAGATAAAGAAAATAGTAATTAACATGACAAAATAAAATAAAACCATTAAATTGAGAAAGAAAAGTCAATTCTCCTGCAGTATTAAAAGTCAGTGAGTTCAAATGTGTTTCACAATCCAATGACACCAAATGTTTCTTGTCTTCAGTAATCAGCCTGTTGTAGTTCCTCCTGACTGCCACTGGAGGGCACTGTGACGTAGATGTGCTTAGATTGAAATGTCCAGTCATCCTGCTGATTATTTCACCACTCATTTCCCTGTTGTTGTTTCATTAGCAAAGGAAGCTGTTTTACAGCAGACATGTGACATGCAGTGTTTCCACATTTTAAATGTGTAAAAGGCTGACGGAGAACACTGAGGCTGCTCTTCTCTATATCCTGGAGCAGCACCTGATACCTTCAGTGTGATCCAATCTTCCTATATGCTACAGCTCAAAAACAGACTGATTCTTGTTCATAAATTTCAAATGTTATTTCCTTGAAACAATGCATATCACCCATCACCTTTCATGTCAGAGTTTCAGACTAAGATCATCTTTCGGTTAGAAGGAATGAAGTCAAACAGTAGCTGCTTTGGTCAAACTAATATTGTGAGGTTTCAGTGGCTGTCATAGACTAATATCTGTAAAGCTGAGTGAATTGTACCTATTTTCTGTTGAATAAGTTTGACTAGCTCTGACAGCCATCTTGAACTGAGTCCACCTCAATGAGTTCTAGATGCACAACCAGTGATTACATTTTGTAAGAGATCCATAAAAGCTGGTTTTGTCTCTAATGAGATTTTTTAAACAGAGTTAAAACCAGAAATTAATGCCAAAGTTCAAAGCACAAATGTCACACAACATGTAATGCTTGAAGTATGTGTTGGGGGTGATGCTCAGCTACTACCACACCAAATTTTAGTTTAATACCTGTGAAAATGACTTAGTTATACCTCTTAGCTTCTTAAGTGACTCAGCTGTGGTACCCATCTTCAATGGGTTTGACTCCAAAGATTAATTATTTTGTAACTCTGCATCCAATGATAACTACTGATCACTTTCTATATTTTGCTAACAATACAAACAAATGAACAAACAGACACAAGACGTCTTAGTTGAATTGTAAACTGTTTCCTCAGATCATCATACCATGGTCTCAGTTCCCAGTAATGTATTTTTTTCTCTGACAAGAGACCAAGATGAGGTCACCTCTCACCTGTGACTCATCCCACCTGTTCTGTACCTCACTGATGAATCACTGGGTTAATTACTCAAAGTTGTTCACAGTTTAATCAGATGTAAGTTCATTATCCAAATATAGGATCCTGAACAAAACCATTGATCTCATGAATTAGTAAGTATGGAGGTACAGTGCTGCAAATACATTTTCATTATGATGCCATTTTGCTGTGTCATTCCCACTTTGATGTGTCATTCTTAATTCTTTAACAAAAGACTCTCTTGTGTTGACGGCAGATTTAAGCTACAGTTGGTTAGGTTTCACTGCATATCTCATAAGACAGTTTGATTTTCTTTCCCAAGGTTTTATAATAATAATTTACTAATATTTCATTTTATTTCTAGGTGCTTTTCTAGACACTCAAGGACATCGTATAAAACAAGTGATTAAAAACAATAAGTAAAACAAACAAGGAAGCTGAACATTGCAATAAAAAATACCAAAACAAAAAGAAAGGAATACTAAATGAAGTAATCAATTTTGAAGAGGTGTGTCTTTAGACTGGATTTAAAAGTTGAACGTGATTGAATATTACGAATTTCAGGGAGGGATGTATTCCAAAGATGGGGAGCAGGTAGTACCATGGTACTACTGAGACGAGCAGGAAGCACCGTGAAACGGATGGCAGAGGAGGACCTGAAGGAACTGAACTGTGTAGGGGCATGAAGGAGTTCTGAGAGATAGGAAGGAGCCAGGTTATATATAGATAGCCTTGAATGTGAGAGGCAGGATTTTATACAGAATGTGGAAGTTAATGGGAAGCCAATGAAGATGCTGCAAGACCAGTGTGCTGTGTTGAATGGGAGATGTTCTGATAATCATCCGGGCTGAAGAGTTTTGAAGGAGTTGTAGCTTGTGAAAATTTTTTGGGGAGGAAACCATACAGGAGGGAGTTGCAGTAGTCAAGACGAGAGGTAACAAGACTATTGAGGAGGATGGCAGCTGTATTAGGGGAGAGAGATGGATGAAGACGATTAATGTTTCTGAGATGAAAGTATGCAGAGCGTGTGATGTTAAATATATGTGACTGGAATGATAAAGTGCCGTCTAGGATGACACCTAAACTCTTTATCACAGGGGATGGGGAAATGGAGGAGTTGTTAGTGGTAATGGGCAAACTGTGTATTTTATTTTGTGTAAATTTGGTGCCAATGAGGAGGACTTCTGTTTTGCTATTAAGTTTCAGGAAGTTGGACGAAAACTAAGATTTGATTTCCTTGAGACAATCAGAAAGGGAAGTCAGTGGTAGGATACTGGATGATTCGGATGAGATGGAGGTTTGGGTGTTGTCTGCGTTACAATGGAAATAGACTGTACTTATATAGCACCTTTCTATCCAGGATACTCAAACTGCTTTACAATCTGTGCCCTTATTTACCCTTTCACATAGCACTGTATTAGATCTCACTACAAAGCTAATGTGCAAATCAACTATGGAGACTAATCAGTGCTTTAAATCACATTCATACACTGATGGGACACAGAGGCAGTGGGGGTGAAGTATCTTGCCCAGGGACACTTTGACATGTGACAGAATAGCAGCGAATCTAACCGCCAACTGAAGCAATGACTCCCCTAACCACTCTGTCATAGCCGCCCCCCAAAACACTATTGTGTTTTCTGTAGATGTGACCAAAGGGGAAGGAGATAAACAATAGAAGAGAGCCTAGTACTGAGCCCTGGGGTACACCTGAGAAAAGAGAAGAACGTTGTGAAAAGTAAGGACCAAGTTGGATATACTGAGGACAGTTGGAAAGGTAGGAGAAGGGGTATAGATGAGAAGTCTATTGAGATAAGTTTATCAATGAGGATGATGTGAGAAATTGTGTCAAAGGCTGCACTTAAGTCCAGATGAGAACAGTCAAAAGTCCGTTATCAGCTGCAGGTAAGAGATCGTTTGTGATTTTTATTTGAGCTGTTTCAGTACTATGGAGGGGTCTAAAACCAGATTAAAACTGTTCACACAGTTTATTGTCAGTGAGATGAGAGACCACTAAAGATCTTGAAAAAGTGATTCATGCTTTTATTACCTCTCATTTGGATTATTGTAATTCTTTGTATGCTGGCTTGGATAAATCGTCTCTGCGTCACTCACAGATTGTCCAGAACACAGCAGCTCTTCTTTTAACAGGTACTAAAAAACATGAACACATAACACCGGTCCTGACTTCTCTACATGAGCTTCCTGTTCACTTGCGAACTGAGTTTGAGATTTTACTGTTGGCTTTTAAATGGTCTGGCCCTGTCATATTTATGTGCTCTTCTTAACATCTACATTCCAGTTAGAGCACTCAGGTCTACCAACCAGTTTCTTTTACATGTTCCTAGATCCAAAATGAAATCCAGAGGCAATCAAGTTTTAACAATAGCTGCTCCAAAGCTTTGGAACAGTCTACGTTTTTATATCAGGTCTGCTGAGACTGTTGAGGCTTTTAAATTTTTACTGAAGACCCATCTATATTCTTTAGCTTTTGATTAAGACAGAGTTTGAAGTTCAATTTGAGCTGATGTTTTTTCTTATAGTGTGTTTCTGTTTTTTATTTGTATCTATTTATTTTTTATACAAGTCTTTGACTGAACTGTAAAGTGCTTTTGTTTTGTTTTTTTTGTGCTATAAAAATGAAATTAACATTGGGAGTGAAGCTTGGAAGCAACAATTTTTTTCAAGAATTTTTGAAGGAAATGATAGATTATATATTGGGCTTAGGTTTTAACTAAACATACAAAGTTTTACATCCAACCCTACTGAATCAAACTATGACTTCTGTGCAGTGTTAATGCATATTAGATTGGAGTAGAGCTGCTGCTCCTCCACATCGAAAAGAGTCAATTGAGGTGGTTCATCTGATTAGGATGCCTCCTTCAGAGGTGTTCTGGGCACGTCCCGCTGGTAGGAGGCCCAGGACTATCTGGAGCGGGATTATGTATCCTCCTCGGGGTCCCCCAGAACGAGCTGGAAAGTGTCGCTGGGGAAAGGGAGGTCTGGGTTGGTCTCCTGGACCTGTTGCCTCTGTGACCCGACTATGGATAAACAGCAGAAAATGGAGATTTTTTTTTTCACGCTTAATTCTAATCAGCAGCTGATTGTTATACCCATTTATAACAGGGAATTTTTATTGTAATGTGTCACCGATACAGAAGACCAAACCTTACATTTTTTGTTTCAAGATAAAATAAATCAAATAAATTAACAAACTTAACAAATAAATAAATAAACCAAAGTAAAATAAAACAAAACATTTGGGTATAATGTTCTGAAATTAGCACTACGCAATTTGAATTATCTGGACCTGAATTAAACATTATGTTCACTGAACCATGATTTAATGAAGATGACACTCTGAAGCAAGAATTAACCATTATTTAAGTTTTTCTAAAGCACAAGAATCTCTCTGAAAGTGGCGCGTTTCAATAAGGGTCTGTGTTCAGGTGTTAGAGACACAAGGAGTTGGACAGTTTAGACTATTCTGGAAAAGACGGTTCTTCCCTGTGGTACAGCTGGACTGGAGTCTGCACAGATGGAGCTCAGCTTCCTGGACCCTGTAATTACAAACAGGTTATTAAAGTTTGTTAAACCATTTGACTAATGTCTCATTAGATAAATTCACATAAGAATCATCAACACTCATTTTTTACTTAGCAAAAGATTACCCAATAAAATGAAAACTCATTTTTGCATTAATAATGTTTTTTTTCTGAGCATAAGAAGAAGAGTAAACAAAACTGATCTCTGCTGATTAGATACTGAAGAGTGTGAAATCCTCACAATGTAAAGACGTCTCTGAGATAAAACCAAGAATCAGTCTTGGCAGAATGACTTTTAAACAGAACAACTGATGAATGCTCGGATGTCAAAAAGACAGGAGGTCCCTTTATGCTACATAATCCTGTGACTAAAAGAGGAAATGGTTTCTGTTCATTTGACACAGAGACTTTAGAGTGCAGCTGTAACTTGTGATGTTCTTGAGGCACAGTTTGATACTGAGCAGTTTCTCAAAGCTCCTCTTGATCAGCTGGAGCTTTGCTGTAAGGATGGTTTAACTCAAACTACAACCCAAAGCAGATTCTTAAAAGAAGAAATCTTGTAGAGAAACTGGTAGAGCTGAAACTTGTTAAACTTCCTGAAATTTGAGACGATGAACCTGCGGAGACGTTTGCTGCTGCGTTGCCATCTGCTGGCCCTTCCTCTGATGAAGGAGCAGAAAAGTTTGGCAGAAAACCCAGAGGTGAGTGATGCTGTGTTTGAGTTGTTCTTGTAGCACTGCGGGACCTGAATCCATGTCTTTGCTTTCCCAGCGCTCACAGTGTGACTGACTGAGACAAAGAGGGCAGCATGAAGTGAGGAAGAGGAGAAAAACCTTTGCTCTGGGTCACAAACCAGACCAGACCAGGCTCATCTTGTCTGGGTTGCTAGGAAACCAGCGAGGTGCCTGATCCAATTTATTAAATTCAGCCTCTCGCCTCTATCTCTCTCTTTTTTCTCTCTCTTCCTGTCTGTCTCGCTCACTCGCTTTTGGCCTTCGTGCTACTTTCCCTATCTGCCGTTATCTGTCGAAGCTTTTATCTGGTTTCTCTCCTGTCTGCTTCTCTCTTTTTGTTTTGTCTCCATCCCCCCCGATTCAGTCAGGTGCTCCCCAGCTGTTTTTGTGTCCATGTGGCTACATCCGAGCCTGCGTCGTCTTCATTCTCTCTCCATGTCAGAGCTCAGACAGCCTCCCAGACTGCAGCAGTGCCACCCCCGTATCTTTCACGCTGAGCCGCGAGTCCCTCCCTCAGGCAGGCCAGACCTTCTGTGACTTAAACACACAACCCACTTTATCATTTATACTGGGACTGTGTTTCAAGTCTAAATTTAAAGATGTTGATGCACCAGCACCTTTATTGTCAAACTTAAGGTTAGAAAGAAGAACCTGCATTTAATAAGAATTAACAGACGGTATTTCAGTATTTACTGTAGTTTCTGTATTGTGAACAAAACCACAGAAAACAAAGGTGTGTCCATGAAAACAAAAGTACATTTGTCGTCCTGGAACCGGGAGGTCGCCGGTTCGATCCCCCATTCCAGCTGTCTCAGTTGTTGTGCCTTTGGGCAAGACACTTCACCCTGATGCCTCTGATGTGTCCCATCAGTGTAGGAATGTGATTGGCACTGATTAGTCTCCATAGATGATTGTACATGTTAGCTTTGTAGAGACATAATAGAGTGCTGTATGAATGGATGAATGAGGGCACAGATTTTAGTGCGAAGAGCTTTGAGTATCCTGGTTGGATAGAAAGGCTCTATATAAGTACAGTCCATTTACCATATGTTTATTGAAATGTCCTTGTGGCCTGATCTATACAGGCAAAACTACAAGGGAATTAAAAATCAGGTTTTCAGAACATAAAAGCAAAATTTGTATTAAAGGAGAGATCTCCTGTTGCCAGACATTTTATGACAGCTGGCCATATTTGTTCCTTGAAATTTCAAGGTATAGAGGTTCTCAAGAGAGAGGAGTAGAGATAAACTTCTGCTACAAAGGGAAGCATTCTGGATCTATTCTTTATAGACACCTGAAAAACTTAATGAAGAGTTGGTGTTGAACTGCTTTCTGTGATTTTTTTTTTTGTCATTTTTTGTGATTTCATGTATTCGTGTTGTATATTATTGTAGTTTGTCACTAGATGTGCTTGTTTGTCACAGATGTTTCTCTTTAGGGCTGATTACCCAACCTGTTTCTGATTGGCTTAGATGTTCTTTAACCTCTTTATATGGACTCATTGTTTGTCTGATCTGTAACAAGTTAACGACGGCATGTAGCGAAAACACGTCCTGTTTTCTGCTCTTAACATTTTGGTATTTTTTTAGTGTGCTGGTTATCCTTTTTTTTCATATTAACTTTAACCAAGAACTTCCAAACAACAGAGAAAAGTTTAAGATTTATTATTTGATGAGGGAACTCGGGAACAGTGGGTCAGGTGCCAGATTTTAGAGAATCAGAGCTTATAGTTTTTGTGTTCAACTTTAATCCTGGAGTCTTACATTTCCTCTGATCTATGACTGTTTATTACAGATTTAATATTTAGTTTGGCTTTAATGCTGTTTGCAGTCAGCTTCTGAGAACATTTCACTTCTCTCGAACGCTGGAGGATTCCCCACGAATGGCTGTGATTCTCAAAAAGAGTCTAAGTTCAATTTAATTCAGTTTATTTAAAAAGCACCAAGTCACAACAAATGTCTCAGATCTTTGTGCAAAAACAATAAATCTAAAGAAGCCAGCAGATTGTGTTGAATCTTCACTTCATCACAGTGTCCCATTCTGAGCAGCACACTGGTGACAGTGGAGAGGAAAAACTCCCTTTTAACAAGAACCTCCAGCAGAACTAGAACGAGAACTATGATCCCAGTGCCTGTCCTCTCTGGTTCCAGCCACCCTCCAGGACCGGCCAGCTGCTCTAAATCCTACATATGTCCCTACTGATATAAAACTGGAAGAACTGTCTCAATCTATGCTTTTAGTGTTTTTGTTTTGGAGTTTTTTTCTTTTTGGTAATATTTTTCTTTGGTTTCAGTTTCTTCTCCAGTGTTTCCTGCACCACCAGTACCTTTCCCTCCGTCAGCCTCTGCTCCTCAGTCCTGCCATGCCCACCTACACCTGTTCTTTGTTCTCATTAAGCCACTTGTCTCACCTGTCAGTAATGTCACAGCCCCACACTGTCGTCTTTTTGGCTAAAATCCTGACAGGGTGGGGACAGCAGGACCATCTGAAAGTCAGCAAAAAAAGACACAAAGTGAAAGAGTGAGTTTAAGTCGCCCAGAGAGGAGGTTTATGAACGAGAAGCACAGGACTTTTGTCTGAGCAGCAATAAACCTAAAAACAGCAAGAACTTGGGGACATGCTGATGAGGTGATTTAACCATTGAATCAGGTGTGTTGGGTTGGAAAACAATAAAAACACGAAGGACTGTGGCCCTTAGGGACCAAGGTTGGACACCACTGAGACATTTGAGAAGGGTTGAACGCACATGCTGCTGCAGGAGGTTCTGAAAGGCTGATGTCAGGAGGAGGAGGAGGCTGGATTTGATTTGATTGATTGATTTTTGTTTATTCAGTCAATCATCAAATAGTTTAGCAACAATTCAAATCATTACAAAAATTTAAACATGTTCACTGAAAAGGTACAGGAAGAAGCACAAGGCTTGGTTAGCTCTGGTGGACTGAGACGAGCCGAGGCAGCTGATGAGAGGCTGACTGGTCTGAGGAGGGGAAGGCTGGGAAGAAGCAAAGGGGAGGAGAATGTGTGTCAAAGCAGATGTAGGGGGAGGGGCAACCTGGGACAAAAAGAGGTCAAAGGAAAGAAGCCATGAGATGTAAAAACAAGGTCAGCTAAAGATAGTCGCTGGCTGTGAGGAGAAGAGGTGGCAGCTTTCTGTGATATTTGTGCATGAAGATGTTAGAAGAAAAGGCTTTGGACAGAAACTGGCTCAGCTAACCAAACACAAACACCTGAACTGCTACACCATTTCTTTAGTTCTGCTAACGATACAAAGCTAAATAAAAATAAACATAAGGGAAGCTAAAGCTATCCAATCCACCATGTGACCTTCAGTACAGCATGCAGCACCACTTGGGGTTCGTCCTTCGAACACACCCCCTCTAGTGTTGAGTCAATAACTAAACCTCTGCAGAAATCTATTAATCACTCATTTTCTTTCCAAACTCTTGTTAGGTTGATTTAAGATTGTAAGACTTGGTTGAATTTTTGCAGCTATCTCATTTAAACCATGTGAACCTTTGTGACGCTGCTTCTACAAAAGAACCCGAATCAGGAATCGTTCAAATTCTAACGATACCCAACCCGATTCAACAGTGAGTGATTGACAGTTCCTGCTTAACTTGATGAGCTTCTGAGTGGGTAATTGAATTATCTGAATCAGTTGTATCAAAGCAGGGAAGCAGCTTAAACAAGCAGGACATGTAGGGTCACAAGGATCAGGGCTGAAGAACTCTGGTCTAGGCCTTATTTTGTTGCCCACCACCTCTGACATCACCTTCTTGGCACACTTTGTACCCATCTTGACAGCACACCTCTGTATACACTTTTATAAGCACTTTCACAAAACAATTTTGCAAAATGACTGCAAAGAGCTTTATCCCATATGAGTTTTCAGAAACAAAGGTAAGCTTTGCGGAACCAAAAGAGGCACGGAGTGAAATTCATTACCACTGCTTCTCAACCCTGGTCCTTAAGGCTCATCCTGCATGTTTTAAATGTTTCTCTCCTCTGACACAACTAATTTGTATGAATGAGTGATTAAACTTCTGAAGACCTGCTGAAGAGCAGAGAAACAGCTAAAACCTGCAGGATGGTGGACCTCAAGGACCAGGGTTAGGACTCCCTCACGTCCTTTTAAAAACACATTGGATGAGCTCGGTTTAGAGAGTCTCACTTTTTTTCTCAACCAAACAGAATTGCTGTCTCATCATCAATCTTCTCTCCCTGGACTTTAAGTCCTGCAACCATAGCACAGATTATATGTCATCACTACATCACATCCTTCACCTGTTGCTTGGTGGCAAGGAGCAACACTGGTGGACTGACGTCAGATAAAATCACTTGGGCTACATTCACACTGCAGGAAAATGTGACCCATATCAGATTTTTTTAGAGCAGTCTGAACAAGACAAATTTTTTAGTTTTTAAATCCGAAGCAGTATGTGGTACTAAACTGGATACATATCTGATGTTTTTCAAAGCGTCTTCATCTACAGAACACAAGTACAGTTGTTCCTTTTTTGTTCTTTTAATTTTTCATGTCCTACATGACTGAGAATCCTCAGAAACATATGATAGTAACGGTGTTGGACCGTATTGATGCTAAAGTAATTCAGTTGATACTTTACTTTTAACACGTTGCTTCATCCCAAAAATAAAAGCTACACAGCTTCCAGTCAGAGGCAGGTTCAGATATAAACATTGAACTAAACAAGCATATCAGATTATTATTTAATCAGGTCTGAATGAACAACAACTTCAGAATGAACATGCTAACATATAGCATCCATGTTTAGCTCGGAATGTTCACACAAAAAAGTTTGATTTTTGCAAAAAGATTGGACCTGCAGTGTGAATGTAGCTTAAGTTTGTGCACTTATCTAAAAACTGTCTGTCTAATCAAGTTTTAATATCCTATATCCAACAAAAATGTATTTTGTTGATCTTGTTTTGAGACTGATTTACTAAACAAGAACAAAATGTGTAAGAGTAATAATCTTGTTTTCAGATTGTGTAAGATAATTTATTGTTAACCTGGAAATTTGACTCAAATTAAGTGAAAATTTTCTGCCAATGGAGTATGAAAATTTTACTTGGTAAGATTCTTGAAATAAGAAAAAATTAAGTCAAATCAAGTATTTCAAGTATCTTACCAAGTAACATTTTCTTACTCCATTGTCAGAAAATTTTCACTTAATTTGAGTCAAATTTCCAGGCTAACAAGATAAATAATCTTACAGGTTCAGTTCTTGTTTAGTAAATTAGTAAAACAAAACAAGATCAAAAACATTTTTTTGTCTGGATATAAGATTTTAAAATTTGTTTAGATGGAAATCTTTTGCAGTGTAGACAAAAATGACTCACATTGGTAAAAAAAACAAACAAAACAAATAATCCAGTTGTGAACAGAGTACACACACAGACCAGAAACACAGACACACATTTGCAAACATAAATCCAACCTCAGCCCCTCCCTGCTGCGAGTGTTGACCCCACAGGTGCTGGTCTTGTCTGCTTGTCATCGAACACACAAACAAATCCAAACCTACATTAACCCGACCAGACTGGGTCTGACCAGGTGTGGCCAACATCCAACAAGGACAGAATACAAACTACCCCTGGTCCTGCAAGTTTGAGTAATCTGGAATGCATCATTGTGTGTGTGTGTGTGTGTGTGTTTTGATGTTTGTGCGTTGGACTGATGCTCTTTGAGTCAAATCAATGGTCCATCCAGTGGCTAATGCAGCTCTGGGCATCTCCTCAGGAAGCATTAAAACGATTAGCACAGGCCTGGCAGGAGTGCACACACACACACACACTCACTGGTACCCTCCACCCATTCAGCCCCTTAAAGCTCTATAAGGCCAAAGCTTCCTGTTCCACACCCATGGGGTTATCTCCTCAATGCAATTAAGGTGCTTTAAAAGTGCATTTTCAGGAAGAAGAAGCAGGGGGGTAATGAACCACAGTGCTGGCTGGACAGCTTCACCGCCGAGTGCGATGGGAAACCCTCAGTACTCGTCAAAAGACAGGGAAATGGATGGACACGCTCTAAATAAGACAATAACAATACACGGAGAGGAAATGGATGCATTACTAGAGGAGGAAATGTGTGTGTGTGTGTAATATTAGATGAGTCAGGGGGAATAGTGTATAATAATACCTATTGAAAAATATGTTTTACTACCGTTTATTTGCTGCTTTAGAAGCACAGAGATCACTGTCAATATGACAATCAATATGCAATTTCAAGCTAATTATATCATTCAGCAAATAGGATTTATTAGGTTGTGCATTGTTTATGTCAGAGCAGAGCTCGCCAGTCTGTCTCTTCTCCTGAGCTTTATATTTCAAGTTCTTCTAAACTGAATAACAAAAAAGAGACATTCAGGGAATTTTCCACCTATGTTCATTCACACAGACCGTGATTTCACAATAAAGGCTCAGAAAGTAGACGTGTTATATTTTTCTTGTATAGTTCCTTAATGAGATCGTGTCACAGCAACACGACGGTGCAGCTGGTAGAGCTGTCGCCTCTCTGGATTGAATCCCAGCCCAGCTAGCTGAAGTTGTCTGGTTCAATTCTGATGTTTCAGAACTAAACCAGGTGAGTTTCAGTTGTTTGTAATGTCCGGACCACCCTTATCGTTTTGATATGTATCTAAATTTATTTTACCATTGTTTAATCAGGCAAGTTCCATTGAGATCTCAGATCTCTTTTCCAAGGGAGGCCTGTTGTACATGTTGTTGAGGTGTGGGGGAAACCGGAGTACCCGGAGAAAACCCACACACGGACAGAAAGACCCCAGGTCCAAACCAGGGGTTTGAACCCACGACCTTCTTGCTGTGAGGCGTCGGTGCTAACCACTGAGCCGTCGTGCTGTTGTGCTTATCTAATTTGTTTTCTGCTTTGGTTTGAGAAACTGTTGACCAGTTTTGGTGCTCTCTATATTTGCAGGGCTCTACCATCTTTTTATGTTTTACTCATGTAATGCAGGACTTGCCTCCTGGATGATCTCTAAATCTCTGCCATGATGAACCAATCATGGCTCTCTCACTGCTCAGTATGTACAGTAACATCAGGGAGGGTGCAAACATTTGGCCCTGACAGAAACATGTATGTCTGACTGCCTCCATGCTGCTCCGAGCCGTCACCCAGTCCTCATTCTGTAAAACATGAAGGCAATCCTTTCCAGTTTAACTCTGCGTGAGGTCCAAAACAGCTCATTTATCCTGCCTTCAAATCTCATTCAAAACTGTGCTTTTTGACACAAAATGAGCCGACAAACTGGATTTGATCACCCTTGAAGCAAGAGAAGAAACAGAAAGTAACAAAGAGAAAAAAGGAAGCAAAAAATAAGTAAATTCTTGAGTAAATCAGCTAAAAATGTATCAATCTGTTTAGGTGTTAGATCTTTCTTCAGTGCGATGTTCAGACACCTGGCTCATTCCTCTTTGTGCTACCTCGAAGCTCCTCCACTGCTCCTTGTTAGCCTGGACCTCAAACATTTCTAGGTTTCTGAGGTGAACACCAGCTGACTGCTCTGTCAGGGTACCAGTGCTGCAGTTAGATGTTCCAGCAGCTAATTCATCACTTAGCTCTGGCTGCAGGTTATAGATGTCTAACCTGTTCATCAACTTTATTCTCAGGTCAGCTGACCTTGTGTTTAATGATAATAGGTTCCTCATTAAATACAGCACCGGGTCCAAAATGGTTTCTTTTTACAACTTCTGTATTTTATCTCTGCATCTGTCACCTTCTTCTCTCGCTCTGGTTGGTGAGCCATCACCTGCTGGTAGATCTGGATCTGGAAGTCCTACAGTTTCTGAGCCTTGCTGTTCACCACCTTCAGTGGACCTCGAAGTCCAGACTCAGACTGGATCTATAAACACCTTTATAGTACAAAATCTGAATCATTCTACTGAACAGTTTTATGTTTCCTATATTTACTCAGAACAGTACATTTTATTGATCAATGTGTAGAACGGGTTTTCAAGTATCCTCAGGATATCCCAGGATTCATTGCGCGGGCAGCAAATTAAACAGAGAAACGAAGACGGTGGAGTTTTTATTTTTTTAACGAGTCAGCGTAGTTTGGAAATTCATCACGGACCAAAGAATTGGTTTTTAAAAGTAAGTTTAGCAAATTAGCTGTTGAAATTTATGCTGCAATAACATGTTAAATAAAAAAATTGCAACTACAAGTGTTGAAGCTGGAGTTAAAACCGAATTATTATTGTTTTTTTATTTATTTACGTGTAACGTTTTAACTGTGAAGTTATTCTTCCAGTAAAAAGACGTGTATAATGCATGTCAAGTTGTACGGATTGTCTGTAATTTACAGATTTTCCATCCTTTTGCAGGGATACGGACGTTTTGAGCAAACTCACGGATTTTTTTAAGTTTTACAGATTTTTTCAAAACCTCAGTTTCAATTTTACTTAACATGTCAGAGCCTGTAGGACGTTAAAAAAAACAATAAATAACATCAAATAACCATCTTCCAACCTGTTCTGCTGCTAGAAATAAGACTAGAAATAAGTTCTGCACTTCTTCCGCTCTCCTTTCCTCCTGCTTTGCAGCAGGCTCTGTCATCTCTGCGGCCGACAGCAGAGCTAAAATAAAAAATATAAAATAAAAATGAGCCAAAGAACAGAAAGGAAAGGATTTGAATCTGTCTGCACTAATTTGTTTTCAGGCAGCAGAGTGTGAAACTTAAAGGTTTTTCCTCCTCAATGCAGGCCTAAAAGTGTCGAGTTATGTTTGCATCCCTGGAAATATTTTCCCATCTTCACAGCTTCTGGAGCGCATTAGGAGCTGTTACTGGGACCCCAACGTTCTGCAGGGAGCAGAGCAGCTGTGTGCTGAGCTGGGCTCATTACTGAGCCACAACCTGAAACCCCAGGACAAACACAGACACACATGTTCTGTTGTGATGCCACACAAAGATGTGACAGAGAAAGGTTTGCACACATCAATATGTTGGAGAGTTATCTCCCAGGATTCACTGGAACTGTCTGTTTTTGCAGAGATGTGGCCTCGAGCCTCCCTGCAGTCTTGATGCTAATAATCCCTCAGATTAAACTGGTTCACCAGGACTGAGTTTAACAACAGGAAGAGATGATTTGTCCTGTATCTGTCAAAGAAGCTTTACATGAATTCAAGCAAATTAGGAGACAAATGTTATTTAAAATTGAATATAAAACACTGGACATAAAGATTAGAATTATGAGAAAACTGGTGATGTATCAGTACTTATCTCATGAAAAAGGTTTTATATTTCTTGAACTTTTCCAAGTTCTGTTTCATTAAAAACACAAACTTCACAGTTTTTAAGTTGGGTTTTATGTGACAAAGCAACACAAAGTGGTGCATAATGTGAAGTGGAATGAAAATGACAAAAATATGGAACGTGTGATGTGGATTTGTAATCAGCACCCTAGAACCAACCCTTACACCTTTTGATCATATTCCATCTGAAAGTTTTACATCTAATAATCAGCTGACCAGTTTGTTTAGATATTTTTGGCCACTTCATAAAAATCAACATCAGCCAGTCACCACGGTGCTCTTCCAGATTTTATTTTTCAGTTCTTTCAAGGGTCATACGTTTATTTAACGTGTTTTGGTTAAATGAAAAATACACATTAACCCAAAAAATCAGTGCTGTATCTTGGCTATCAGCTGCCATAATTTCAACAATCTCATAAAAGCAGCACATCTTTAATAATGTTAAATAATCACATTTTTTCCATTATTTTTTGATGAAGCTCGGTCAGCTGAATGGTGAATACTGGTGATCAGCAGTTTTCAAGTCTTTCTACAGAAGATCAGTTAGATTTTGATCTGGACTGACTTAATCAGAAATATGTTTTGATCTAACTTCTTCTAGTTCAGACTGGAGCTGTTGGATCCTCCACTTCAGGCTCAAGTCTGCAGCTTCAGGTTTTATTTCAATCACTTTATTTATTTACAACAGAGCTTTGAATGAGGCAATAAAAGTCTCAACATCAGCAGTAGTAGAATTAAATATCTGTAAATTTGTGATTTATCATTTAACTTTTCAGAAGTATTTGGCAAAACATCACTTTAAAACATACTTGAAGTAAACTTGTAATTGTTCTGCCTGCAAGTACACTCAAGTATTCAAATATTTTTGTAGAATCTACTTGTATTTTTTACCTGGGGGACAATTTTTACAAGAAGATTATTAAACAAACAGCAGCTGGACAAAATGAAGAATCAGAAAAGAAACTGAAATCCCATCTGAGTAAATATATCTTTAAACAGGGGTAAAAACACGAGGAGTCCAGTGTTTTCCTGCAGAATAACCTCAGCTGATGAAAATCTCTGAGTCTTCTAAAAGCCCTCAGTTTGAGAGCGAAGGTGCAGACAGTGAGAAAAGTAACCTAACCTGTTTTTAAAAAAAACCAACATTGAGCTTCTACAGTTTTTTTATTGCTCTGAATGAAGAGATCATGTTTTATTCAAATACAATCTATAAATGCAATGATAAATACTGAAATCTGCTCTAAATACAAAGAAAACTGGAGGTTAAAAAATCACATTTATGTTACCACAGACTGTTTCAATCACACAGTTTTACTTTTATTACATGATAACAGAAACAGAAAATTTATTTTAAAATTTCAGTGTGGATTATTGTAATATGTTGTACGTGAACACATCATGAAGGCAATTTACTGTTTACATCAGGAACGGGCAGCTTAAATTATGTTTTTACCTCCATAACATTGTTTTTTTGTTTTTATTTTGATTGACTGGGTCTGAAAGGACTGCAAGTTTTTTTGTTGTTGTTGTTTTTTTAAAGGCTTCATAGCTTTAAATCTTATATTCAGTGAAGATGACTGCAGCAGTAGCCAGGCTGCAGAAACACAGGACTGCAGCCCCGATGGATGCTGAGCTCCATCACACAGACCTGTGCTGCTCTGATTACAGCTTCCAGCTTCCACTGACAGGGTTCACGTGCAGAGGAGACGGAGGCAGGGGAGGAGGGAAAACAAGACGAATCAAACACACGGGGAAAAGAAAACAGCTGAACGTGTGTGTGTGTGTGTGTTAGTGTGTATCCATCCATCTGTGTGTTCAGAGGGAGGAGAGCTCTTACAAGAAGCACGCAGGAGGGGCAGGTTTATAAAATAAGAGCAGCAGTCTTGTTAGATCCTGTCAGTCCTCATCAGCTTAATTTTAGATCCACACACTCAGTGGAATCATGCAGCTGGTTTACCTCAGAACTCAGTCCTTTGACCTACAAATGTTCATAAAATGTGTTGTCTGTGTTTTGGAAATCACTGGATAGAAGTTGGCTGATTCCTATTTGTGTGTGTGTGCACATGTTTTTGCTACCTGATGGGGACAATTTTTGACCATTTTGTTGGTACACACAGTCTGGTGAGGATCCACTTTTCCTTATGGGGACAAAATGTCCCCATCTGGAGAAATACCATTGGTGGATCATAGGTTCGGTTTAGGGTAAAGGGTCAGGGTTAGGCTATAGTAATGAATGGAAGTCACTGCAAAGTCCCAATAAGGACAGAAGAACAAACGTGTGTGTGTATGTGTGTCAGGGGACTGACAGCAAGGAGGAGGAGGTGCAGGAAACGAGGCTAACAGCATATTAACAACACTATGGGTGGAAAGAAGCTTACAGACTATTTTACTGTTTTACTCTCCCATTAGTCAGCTGAGAACCAGGTTAACCTGGAACAGACTGCTTCACACAGAAATATCACCGCCCAGATTCTTCTTGCTGTAAGATGAAAGTATCGCTCCATAACAAGCACACATGCAACGTTAGCATATATGTGGTGCCAAGTGTAAAACAGAATATTAAAAAAAATCAATTAAAACATTTTGCATTGTTATGAACAAAAGGGACAATCAGGGCAGTAACGTTCTGTTGTTAGGCTGATGGTCCTCTTTTTGATTGTCATCATTAAGCCTGTTTGTCCACCATGTGGAGGCAGTGCTTATAAGGCTGAGTTCACCCGAAACTCCTCAGACTGAAGAAACTTTTCAATAAAGAAGAACTCGTCTAGAGGACCTACTTATTTTTATTAATTTTTTCCTGCCTGGATTACTGAGATGCATCAGGACGTATGGAAAAAACAATAAAACTGATTAAACTAATATTGTGAATACTGAGTCAGCACAACAAAAGGGTTTTAATAATTAAGATAAACTTAGTCCGTGTATTTTATTATGTGTATTTCCAGTGTTGAATGATATGTTTACATACGATTTTTGTTCATTTTAATGAATACTATCAACTTACAACTTGACACACCTGGTTTACAGTTGTATTTTATCGACCAACGAAAAGTGGCAGAAAAACGTTTTGGCATTCAGACCACGGATCAACCTTTGTAAACAGCTTAAATATTCTGCTTGGTTCTCTCCATTCATTTACTGTGATTAACCGTCCTCAGTTGCATGAGATAACCAGATCTCAGAAAAATGAATTTAGGGACATTTCCAGCTCAGAAAAAACAAAACAAAACTAACATTTGTTATCAAGATGAAATGAAGAAACTGGGACAGTTGAATCATTTAGAAACTTCGATAACTTTCATTCAAGCATGACAGAGTTGCTTTACATTCACACTTTATCTTCACACACACTCTACTGAAAATACTCTGTCCTTACACACCCAGGAAGTGCTCCTCACTTATGGTGTCCATTTACAGCCGATAACACAGACTGAGACGTGAACATCTCTTTTGTACACTCATGAACATCTTTGACAGCCAAAGCTCGGCTCTTCTTCTACTCTGTAATGTTATCAGCAGTGCGAACAACGACTGCAACAGCTGTTGTTGCGCACATTTTTTTTTTTCTCATTCAAAAAATGTTAAAATCTGGGACAGGTCGTCCAAAGCGTGGACTGAACACTTGTAATCGGGAACATCTCATCGCCCTATTTGAGCAACGACGACGACTGAGAGAAAACTTGTTGCACAAATCTTTTGAAAATGACTCACACAAGGAAGAAAAGAACATTTCTAACATTTAGGAGACTTTCTCTCAAAGGATATTCACTAATTAGTTGCTGGAAGCCACAGCTTTTTGAGAAACGTCATTTTAAAGGGTTAGTTTAATGTTCAATCCTGATTTCTTTGTGAAGATCTGTTTTGTTTATTTTGTTCTCAGCTTGAAATTCTGATTTAAATCAATCAAACTCCAACAGACATGGCGTCACGCAGCACACTGTGTTTACAGAAGGAAATACGGATGCTACATGTTAGCATGTGTGGATCCGTTGTTGTCCAATCAGAACCGACTAAATTATTATCTGTGATTGTTTGGTCCACTCTTTGCATTTGAACTTTTTGCTTCATGCCTACTTCAGCTCTGCAGCGTCAGCCTGATTTCAGTAGACTAAAAGTTGGATTAAATATAACATGATAGTTAGACCAAGGTTGTTTTGTAAAACATCAGATGATTTTAGATCACAAAGTGGCCTGGGTTTGATTTGAAAAAAAAACAAAAAACTTTTGGGCCACTTTTGTGGGACCAAAGCTTTAGTTTTTAGTGTCAGCTGTGACATCAGTCATAGAAAAAGGCAAAGTTTTTGTTCAGGGTAGGCTAAAGGTTAGTCAAACCAAGACGCATTTTTTAAATAAATTTCCAGGCTTATAGGATTTTTTTTTTTCTCAAAGAAGAATTTAACTAACAACAATGATGTCAAAGAACACCATGTTCGCTAATGTTATATCTCAACACTTTTTTGGGACATTTGTTTCATTCGTCTCTGGTTTCTAAATCAAGAACGGTCCGTCTTTCTGTGTTTGTGTGTGTACAGACTCACTGCACAGATTCTGTGTAACCTGATGTTGCTGAGGCTGCAGATATTTCAGTGTGCCGGTGTTCTGATGGAACACCACACCCATCAGAATAACATACCCTCGAGTGATGTTCATGTGCTGCAAAGAAACCTGCAAAATCAGAATCAGAATACTTTATTAATCCCAGAGGGAAATTACAATTGTTACAGCTGTAACCGTTCAGATCAAAGAGATATGTAATTAGGCACATCCAACCATCATCTCTGCAAACTTCCAACTATGAGTGTTAAGTTTTTGTATATTATATCACGCATTACTCATTACTTAATTGCATGCGTCATCTTCCTTTTATATATTGTGTGTCTAAAGTAGAAATTTTTATTTTGTCTTTAAAGGTGCAGTGTGACATCAGAAAGACACAGGGATCTGCAACCCTTTTATCTGAACATTTTAAATGTAAAAAGTGTTAAATACATTAATGTCTGTTCAAATCTAATGTTTTAAGCAATGTTGGCAAAAAATGTGAAATATTTAAAATCACTTATTGACGTTTGTAAGTTTCTAGAAGAACTTTTTTTAAATGTTTGCATGTTTGAATATGATCAATGTATAGAAGAGTATTTTCTACAAAACAAATAACAAAATAGCATACTCATTTATAAAGCATGAGACCAAAAACATGTACAATAAGATTCAGACCTCCCTTGCAAATAAGATCTGTGATCTCAACGGGATTTGCGAATAAAGGATTAATAAATAAATAATAAATAAATAAACTGTATTTTCTATAAAACAAATAACTGTTCAAACAGCAGAATCCTTTACAAGTATTAGTATGCAGTCTTGATAAAGTGGCTTACACTCACAGCAGAGTTAAAAATCCACTTCCGGTTTGCCACACCTCTGATGATGTGGACTGAACTGACAACCTCAGCACCATCTGCAGAAAGCAGGCTGAGCTCAGCATACATACATACTGTAGTAACACAGACATTGAGAAAAATGTGTGAACTAGTGGTGTCTAAAGTCAGTCCTCAAGGGCCGGTGTCCTGCATGTTTTATGTCAGGCATGTCCAACTCCGGTCCTCAAG
>JARVJO010000305.1:27654690-27677245 GCA_031762555.1 Cynodonichthys magdalenae
TTGGCTCACTTCCCTCCTTGTCACCTTGATTTTAGCCTCTAACCGTCTTTTCCATGGTGGGTATTGGATCTTATTGTTGCTCTTATAGCCTAGTATCTCAAGGATCACTGATGCTGAGTTGTAAATCAGCTCATTGGTTTCCGTTATGGTGTTGGTAGGGATTGTTCTCAATGCTGCATTCACATCTTCAATGAGACTTTCTGATGGTACTTCACTCAGCCGTTGTAATTGGTGTCAGGGTTGTCTGGTGCTCATTCGGGCCACGATTCTTACTCTCAGGTCAGCTGCTGCCTCATTCAGCTTTGATTCATTCATTGCTGTGGCTGCATATCCGAACTCTGGGTGAGGACTTGTTGTTGTTAGCTCTTCTCCCCTATCCTGACATCCAGACTCCTCCTCCTTGCCGTAGAATTTGTGTTGTACCTCGTCAATCTCAAGTTGTGATAGCAGTTGCCGTATGCGGATGTTGGAGCATTGAGCTACTAGTTGTTTAGCAGTCACCATAGACTGGGGATGTCGAAGTAACCATTCCTTCCACAGTCTTTGCATGTGCCCTCTCTGATTAGGGTTACTTGAGTAGTAACATTCCAACAGATCCAAGTTTTCATCTCTCGCCCAGTTCCGTCTTGTTTCAGTAGCCCATTTGTCATCAAGGTGCTCTGGATCCCCAGCACCTGACCTTGTTTGGCCGGGCGACGTCTGAGCCGGCATGTTATGCTTATTATCAATTTCTCTCATGGTATGAAGTAGGCAGTAGCTCAAAGGGTCTTGCCCAAGGACCCAGACTGGATAGCGCAATTTTTGCCAGTCCTGGCCCGGATTCTTGATGACTTACCTATTGAGCTATCCGGTCAGCTTTTATATATATATATTATATTATTATATTTTATATATACAGCTTTTTATTTTATATATATATATTTATTTGTTTATTAATTTATTTTAATTTATTTTAGGTTTTTATTAGACAAACTTGACATGTTAAGACAGATTTCATCCTATCACCAGTTATGTATGAACATTTTCTTAGCGTTGACTGGGAAACATTTATTAGCACCATCACAATAATCATCATTTTCATTATTATTTGTAAATATACTTATATTATTAACTGAAGTCATAATTTTTCAACTGGCTCAAAAGTCCGAGTTGTTGACTGACTTCAGGTCTGGATTAAATCATTGTTACTTAGAAATTATATATTTTTCTGCTTTATATCTTTGTTTTTTACATGGTTGTTGAATTAAATTTGCATAAATATTTATTTATTGTAAAAATATTATAGATAATTTGTGTCAGTGTCACAAGTTACACACAGATCCAGAAGTTGCGTAATCCTGTGATTTTATGGTCAAATGGCCTGCCATACTATAACACCGGAAGTACTCCAGCATGCACCCGCTTGACTCCGCCCTTATACCTCTGACGTAAAAAATACGCGCTCTATTTTTTTTTTTTTATAATAAACGAATTAGCTTTATGATAAAACATTTTGTGTTGCTCCGAACGCGGTAAATTATTTCCTTTTGTGCTTTTAGTTGTTTTCCTCCATAGTTTTTAAATATTATTGTGTTGTTTTTACGCGGGAGGTGAAAGGTTGAAAACAAAATGGCTGAACGCTGATGGCATGCTAAAAAGTTCCCTGGATAATCTGGATTATAACAGGTGAAATAAAGATGAAATTGACTTTTTGATGCAGATTGATACTTTTAAATACCTCCTTTGTGTGCACAGTGAAAACTGAAACAGGAACCGATGGTAAACAGCGGGTGACAGGACAGACAGAGCTGTTTACATCCATGTCCAAGCTTTATTTTAACTTTAACCTTTATTTTTACGTTAAATTTTTATTATTGTTTATCTCTGGTAGAATGAAAAGGTTGGTGAGAGCAGAGCTGTGAATAAACATCACTGAGTTCGGAAACTGCAGACAATCCAACAAGAAGATGAACAAGAAGAAGGATAAAGCCTTTGAGAGCCCCCGTCCCTTCAAATTATAAGTATTTTTAAATGTTTTACACACATGCACTCCGACATATGTTACTAGCTTATTTGCATGCACAGAGCAATAGACAACCAAAACAGATTTGTTAGTCTTTTTAAGAGACTTTATCTCTGCATTATGGTTCTGTTTGAAACTAAGTGTTGGCTTTCCATCAACATTTCAGCCTGTTTAAAGGAAACAAACAGGTTCTGTGTAGTTTGGTGTCGTTGTGTCAAAGTCTGAATGTGGAGCAGAGAAACCAAAGATCTGTCTGAGGAGCTCAGAGAGAAAATTATTGATGTTACAGATAAAAGCTAGAAGACCATCTTCAGGCTGCTTCCTGTTCCTCTGACCACAGCTGAAAGTTTAATGTCTATGGCTGCATTCACACAGTAGGCATTTCAGTAAAATTTAGCAGTTATTATAGTCTTTTTTTTCCTCTTTTTACTTGAAATGCTCTATGCACTGATTCCAAAACAGTTTAATTTTTGAAAATTGGACCACCCATTCAGGATTTAGAGAGCATCAAATGTTGAAAATTAGGAAACAAGTCCTGCATTCCATGGATAAAACACCATAAAAACCTTGTGGAACAAGACATGGAGCACGCCAACATTTCTCAACAGTTTTTCAAACCAAAGCAGAAAAGACTAAGATAGATTTGGAAATGATTATAAACGAGTAACTGAAGCTCATCTGGTAACACTGACTCACTGTATGGGTAGAAGAATGCATTTATTAAAGTGCCTAATGAGTACGACCCATATTGGATTTTTTCCTGAAAGTCTAAATGACACAAATGTGATTTTTTTTGTTTTGTTTTGTTTTGTTTTTTTCAAATCCAACCCAGGTCTTTTCAGTAAGTGGTACTGAATTGGATACATGTCTGATGTTTTTCAAAGTGACTGCAGTCTGAACGCTCATGTTGCATTTTTTCTGACTTGTACTTGAAGTGAAGTGGGGATTAAGGATCAATCCAATAATAATGATACTAACCTCGAGTCATGCAGTTTAAATCTTGTAGCTCCACGCATCTTCAGCTACAGAACAGAAGTCCAGTTGCTTCGTATTTTAATTTTCCATGTCCTGGATGACTGAGAATCCACAGAAACATCTATAGTAACGTCCAATGTCGTTCGCAGACCGTATGAATACTAAAGTTACTGGATCAATACTTTACTTCCAGCACCTTGCTTCGTTCCAAAATTAAAATGCTCCACCGTAGCATCAGGGCTGTGAGGTGTGCAGGCTGACTTTGATGGAGGTCGCATTTAAAATGTAATCTGAACGTTCTCAACAACAAAAAAATATTAAAAAAAAATCAGAATTGACCAATTTGAATTTTGCCAAGCTCCCAGTATGTGGATGCAAGAGTAAATGCAGCACCAGTTTGATCAGATAATGCAAATGTAAGAAAAAGAGCCAAAGAAACCGTCCAAAACCATTCAAGCTGAACTCCAGGGTCAAACCATCCGTTGCATTTTTACTCCTGATGAGCTCCATAGACGAAGACGCAGGACTGTTGACGGAAAAATCACAAAAAGAAGACAGAAATTTACCAAACTGCTTGTTGACAGGCCTCAGGTTCTGGACTGATGAGACAAAACTGGAGTTGCATGTGTTGTGTGTTTTTGATTTTGTGAGCGATTCTCTCACAAACTGAAAAATACCTTTTGCTTACTTATTTTTTGTACATATATTAATAGTTTTATTGTTGATTTTACGACCCATCAGGTGGTGTGCATCAACAACATCAACTTCCAAAGGAAGTCCGTCATCGTAAGTTCACACGATGTCACAAGAAAACAGTTATGGTCTGTTTTACTGCTTCCAAACATTAACAAGGTTTAATATAAATTAAAGTTAGTTCTGCTTTGAAAATGAGTAAAATGCAAAAAAAACAAGTTATAACTCAATTGAAGATAGCTACCACAGCTGAGAGTCTTACTCAACATGAGCTCTGAGATTTGTTTTTGAAACTTTACCAAATGCACTTTACTCTGTCTGTTAGCAGGTTGTTAAACAACAAGTCCCATCGTTATTGGAAGTAATAGCAGCTAATTTAAATGCTCAAACTCACTTTTCTTTCTGTTTATCACAATAAAAGTTATTATTTTGCTGTTGAATATTACATTTATACGTCTTTGTTTTGTTGTTTATTTAGGGCTATGTCGAGCTGGCCATTTTCCCCACAGTGGTCAACCTGAACCGGATCAAACTGAACAGTAAACAGTGCCGCATCTACAGGGTCAGAGTCAATGAACTGGAAGCCCCATTTATTTACAACGACCCCACCCTGGAGGTGTGCAACAACGAGTCCAAGCAGTAAGTGTACCTGCACGTGCATTTCACCAACGGTCGAAAGTGCAAATAGAACCAATGTGCACGGAGTTTGTTGTGGTGCGAGCAGAAACCCACCAGGTACAGTAAAACCAGTGGTTCACAATCTGTAGCAGGTAGTCGTGACGGGGGGGGGGGGGGGCATCACCACAGTCAGCTCTGTTTTCTTTGTGTTTGTCTTTAATCGGGGCAAACGTTATAGCTCTTTAAGGATTCCTGCAGCTGTTTTATATTTTCTTTAGTCAGAGAAACTGTTGAGTTCACATTGTGACACTTTTTGTTTAAACAGGAGGAACCTAAACTACTTCTCTAGTGCCTACACAGCAGCAGTGAGTGCCGTGGATCCTGATGCTGGTAACGGAGAGCTGGTCATCAAAGTTCCCTCTGAGCTCTGGAAACAAGCAGACGGTAAAAAGACATCATGACATCCTTCTGTCACCTACTGATTTTGTTCACTTTGTAAAAATGTAAAAACAAGTGTTCAGACTAATGTCAGTCTGAGGCAAAAATGTGTTGCTGGCATTTTTATCCTCCATCGCTGAGCAAAGAGGGTGAATTTAAAATACACTTTCTGTGTTGTGAGCTGGATAACTTGAAAATTAAGTGAAGTGGCTGCATCTAGGTGTGAGAAAGGTCACTGTTGAAAATCCAAGATGGCCACCCCCATATATATATTTAAACCAGCCACTCCTGTGCTTTGAGGACACTGGGCTTTCTAGTTTTTATATTGCTTAAAAATACAGTTTCCTCAAACGATTGGGGTGGCCAAAGATTAATCTATGATGGCAAAGACCACCACTGACCCTCAGGCTCCACCTCTGCACCTGGTGGTCACTTTGCACCACCTCAACTAAAACAAACCTTCTGTTCTCACAGAGTTTAACTCACATCCACTGAATGTGTTGCACCAGAAACATTAAGATTTATGAACAGTCTCTGTTTAATTCCAGTCCAGAAAAACACTCGTCTTGAAAAACTACAGATAAACTAAAACTAATAAAATTGTTTCACTTGTTCAGTAGCTTGAATCAATCTGATTCAGACGTTTCTGTATCTGTGTCCTCAGAGCTGAAGGTGCTGAAGGTCTACATAGAGTTTTCTTTGGACCAGCCCAAAGGGGGTCTCCACTTTGTCGTTCCTGATGTGGAAGGCAGCATGGCAGAGAGGGGAGCCCACGTGTTCTCCTTCGGATACCAGAACTCCACAAGGTCCGACAGCAAATAATAATAAATGAGTATTTTCTGCTAAACAGAACGCGTCAGTCTGAGCTGTCTTATGAATGAGAACAGGAGCTAAAAGCTTAAACTGGCAGAACAGATTATAGAAGCTAAAATAAGCAGAACATTAGCTGAAATAAGCAGAATGGTAGCTAAAGTGAACTTTAGCTAAAATCTTAACATGCCAAAACCATAGCTAAAGGCTAAGATAAGCAAAAATGTTCTTAAAAACCATGATTGGTAAAACTGTGGCTAAAAGCTTAAATTAGCTAATTTTTGGCTAAAAGGTAAAACTGGCCAAACCATCACTGAAAATTAAATGTAACCTAAACGTTATTTTCAAAAATAGGCAAAACTGTGGCTAAAAGTGTAAATTATGAAAACAGTAGCTAAATGGTCAAAGCAGCAGAATGTTGTGTAAAAGCTAAAATTAGCAAAGCATGAGCTGATGTTGGCAGAACGGTCTGTAAAAGTTACAATCAGAAAGAAAAGTGAAGCAGATTTCAAAGAACATATTTTTGAAGAAATTGAAAAAAATCAGAAAAATATAAAAGTAAAGAAAAAGTCATGGTACATTTTTCCTGCCTGAGCAGAATGTTTTGATACATGAGCTTGATTAATAAAGGAAACTATAAACATAAAAACCTCAGAGTGAATGCTGACTCAGCGTTCATACATTTAGTGAGAAACTGTTCCAGGTCTGTGAAGGGCTAAACATGAATCTGACCTGTCTTGTGTTTGAAGTAGATGCTGTGTTGGAAAGAGAAGACCCTCATCCTGACAGAATCAGTGAATAAAGTCCTGATCTCTTAGTTCTGCTCCTGGTCCAGGTTCTGGTTCCCCTGTGTGGACTCCTACTCGGAGCTGTGCACCTGGAAGCTGGAGTTCACCGTGGACGCGTCCATGGTGGCCGTGTCCTGCGGGGACCTGCTGGAGACCATCTACACCCACGACATGAGGAAGAAGACGTTCCACTACGTGCTGCCCATCCCCACGGCCGCTCCCAACATCTCCCTGGCTGTGGGGCCCTTTGAGATCCTTGTAGACCCCTACATGCACGAGGTGTGAGCCGTGGGACTAAATAAGATTCTTACTGAAGACTAACATTTATAAACATTTTAACCTTGTAGACAAGAGAAAACACACCTTGCAACATTGGATCCTGTAGTTTGTAGATTCGTTTATGTGACATTTCAAGATGTCTGAACAGTTTTTCTTCCGACCCACTCTCAGCCACAAACTGGTTTTAACTCAAAATCTGCTAAATTGACAGTCAGGCAATAATTATGTGTTATGAGTTCGGACCGCATCATTTAATAAACTTTCCCAAAGTAAATGTGAGGAAATGGCAGAGAGGATTTGGCAAATTTTTCATGTTCGCAACCCACATACTGAGCTCTACTGCTCGTACCACAAAATGCACGTTCCTTACAAATGTGGCACCATTTATAAGAAAAATTGCCCAACACTATAAGATTTCTTGCCAAAAAGCACATCAGGCAGGAACTCACATGTGACTGTTCAGGTACCTTTGGAAGCTTTTTTCAGACGAGAAGAAAAAACTTGCAAAAATGCCTTTTTTTAATCAGGATAGAGAAACTTAGAACTCTGATACCAAAATGTCTGAATTTCATCAAATCAAATAAAAGTTTTTATAATCTAAGATGAAAAGACAAACTAATGAAATGTCCATTGATTGGCAGTTTAACAGGTTTTGTAGCTTCTTGGAATAAATAAAAACAACCCAGTTAACTATTTTCTTTGCATTTACTGGATTAACTAGTACCATCATACACAGTCCACACATTTCATGATCTCAGAGAGACCAGACGTTGTCTTGCTGATGATGTGTGACAAAAATGATTTATCGTTCTCTCTTTCGCCACTGTGATTTGTTAGATTGTTCCACGACTGTAGATTTTTATTTGTAATTGTTTCTGGGATACACCTACCCCCTCCTTAAATAAAAAGGTTGTCCTCACCAGGTGACCCACTTCTGCCTGCCTCAGCTGCTCCCTCTGCTCAAACACTCCATGTCTTACCTGCACGAGATCTTTGAGTTCTACGAGGAGATCCTGACGTGCCGCTATCCTTACTCCTGTTTTAAGACGGTGTTTGTTGACGAGGCCTACGTTCAGGTGTCGTCCTACGCCTCCATGAGCATCTTCAGGTAAGCAGGACACAAAGTGCTCCCATGTCACCTAAAGGTGGTGTTAACATAAGAAATCACCAGTAATGTATTTAACCTGAAGTTTGCAGCATGTTACAGGAAGTCAAGATAACCCCCAGCCTTCAGTTACCTGCTTTCATCTGTCTTAATAGTTTATTTTTTATGATTTATTTATTTAAAAGAGGACAGTACAATTTAATAAAACATGACAATTCATGAGTTAAAAAATTAGCCAAAATGCTATTTTTCATCCGTAGTACCTTGGTCATGATATACAATAAATACAACAATACATGCAATTAATAAGAACAAGAAGTTGGATTAAACAAATCCAGACTCGCTAAGAAAAAAGCATTACTGCTAAAAATAAAATCAATACAATACAAATATACAAGAATAGTACTTTAGCAAAAAGCAAGGTTTTTGGTAATGAGATAACAGGAAGAAAATTAGAGGCCTCAAAAATGCCATATTTTCAATTTTTGCTGGCTTGAAAACAATGTAAAAAATAGTTTTACCCAAAATCCACTGAATGTTAAACTGTTCAGTGGAACTGAACAAAACTTTCAGTTGTTTTTTTGTCAGTGTGTTGAAGTAATGATATGCACTACTTTGGTTTTTCAGACATTGTAACAAACGTTTTAGGCAACCTTTTGTTCTGTGCTGCAAAATCAGCAACATCTGTAGCATCAGTGCTAAAGCTAAGAGTTAACATACAGCTCTGATAAGTGAAGCATACAAACAACAACAGTTCTTTTCTTGTTAACCGTCAATGTTTGCATCTGCTTAATCAGATCTCTTATATATTTCTGTGTGCAGCCATGTTAATATTTCTGTATAAACATATTAAAATATAGTTAGTTTGTCTAGTACATGTTTTTCTTATATTTTATCAAGTTTGAAAATGTTTGTGACAGATAGGTAACATCTGGTGTCACTTGCCTGATAGGGCAGGTAAAAAAAAAAAAAAAGAAGCAGCTTGTTGAACCTGGGTCCAACATTCTTGAAGGAATGCATATCGCCTGTCGTTTCTCATGCCAGAGTTTTACATTAAGATTCAGACAGTTTTACAAATTTTCATCAAACTTTTGCATGTATTGCAAGATGTCACGCTCAGAATGTGATTTATGAATGACTCTCTGTTCCAACCAACAGTAGGTATATTAATCTTTAGTTACCTCACAGTTTGTTTGTGATTCAGAGGACTGCAAAGCGATTAGAAAACAATTATCAATGATGTTTCCCACACCATATCATGGTGCTGACCAGCAACAGTCACAGCTCAGATACCATCTTTAGACGGACACAGCCTGCATACATGTGGCTCTTGTGGAGCCCATTTTCACTTTAACTGTATAGAAGATGAAGTTCTTTAAAACACTGATTTTTTTAAAAGGAGAAGGTGTTTCTTATGTGTCGTATGTTTGCCACAAACAATGTGTCTTTTGCAGGATGTTTACATTAAATATTAATATTTTACATTTATTAATCAGTTCAGTGTCATTCGTGTCCACTTTATAACCTGTCAAAACAAATTAGTGGCCGCACCTCTAACAGAAGCATGCACACAGACAGAAATGGGCAAAAACATTTTCAGCCTTCATCTTTTAATGGCATGATAATAAACTCACTCAGACTGCTGATGCAGACTTTCTGCTCTTGGTCTGTTTTTATTTACCTGAGTAAGAGAAGTTCTCTGGGTTTTTGTAATCTGTTCTTATTTAAGTTGATGTGAAGATGGATTTAGTGTCAAATGAATCTTCCGCTAAATAAAAAAGTTGGATAAGATTTTGGAAAAACATTGGCAGCTGTTCGTCTTTAAGTAACTGGAAAGTTTGTGTAACAGGTTCCACGGTGACAGTTTTCAGTTATGGTATTTGTGCAAGTGTTATTTGAATGAATAAATGGATTTCTTTCATTCAGTGTGAAACTTCGGCTGTTCCCTGTGTGTTTCAGCACCAACCTGCTCCACAGCCCCATGATAATAGACCAGACCCCAGAAACCCGACTCTGTCTGGCTCAGGCCTTGGCTCAGCAGTTCTTTGGCTGTTTCATCTCCAGAATGTCATGGTGAGACAGACTTTTTGCATTGTCACAATATTCTCACAGTAAGCATGCCTGATTCTGCTGATTTTACAATTTATGCATATATTAGACACTTTCCAGTACTAAACTTTTAACAGATAGTCAAATAGAACACCAAGGTTTCTGAGACTAGACTGGGAAGAGGAGCTCAGAGAACCTAGATGTTGTTTAGTCAAACAAAATTTCTGCAATAATCAGTTACAGTTTTAATGGAATTTATCCAACAGTTTTTAGCTAGCCAGTCCTTAATGTAAGAGACACAACTGAGGAATAAAACTTAATAACTCTGAATCATCGTACAGTTGGATATCATCAGCATACAAATGGTAAGTCACATTTAAAGCTGCTGATAATCTTACCAGGGGGCTGATGTACAGAAGGAACAATACAGGACCAAATACTGAGCCCTGTGGAACACCATGTAATAGAGGAGAGAAATGCTTTAAGAGGAATAAATAATTTTTCAATGCATTATATCTGGTTTCATAAAACTTTGTCACATTTAGCAACACAAAAAAAACATTTCTTTCTGTCCTCCTTCACCTCCTGCTCCTCATCCTCCCTGACCTCGAAACAAACCTCACATGTTGGAACGTGGTGCCTGTATGATGTTATATATTGAGCCCACTGGTATTGCGAAAAAAAACAAAACTCACAAATCAGATCACTTTTAGCAACATTTTGGCAGCGAGAAGCTTCACTGTGACTGAAAACAGCTCAAACTCAACCCGTTAGACGTATAAAAAAGACAACAGAAAATAAAAACTGCTCGTTGACAAACAGAACAGGTTAGATTTAAATGAAAAAGACCTTCAAGGTGTTTATTTCTCTTCTTTATGTGACTAGAGAATATCTTTAAATGGGAAGACTATAAAAATGTCTTATCTTTCAGAGCGTTGCCCTCTTTTCTGAGCTGAAATCTTGTTTTGACACTCATGACAACAGAGGAGTTGCACATTTAATAATCAGGTGTTGAACTAAAGATCCAGAGAGGTTGAATCTCTGTTAGAGTCAGTTAAAGCAGATAGACGGATGAAATCCTCTGTTCTGCACGCAGCAGCCTGAACTCAGCAGTGAGGTGGTGAGAGCACCATGACTGGAGCAAACCTCTGGGGTTCCTCTTTTTACAATCACATAAATCTAGGCTGATAAATTTATGGGAGTGGTGTGTGCCAAAATAAAGTCTGTCCAAAGAAACAACCCCAAGCATAAAACTCTACCATACAAAATGATGGGGCGAAATGGCTTCAACAAATGTTGGCAAAGGGAGAGCTCATAGATGCTGAAGAGGTATAAAATAAAGAAACATTTACCCTATTCTGTTTCAAGTCTTCATCTTCACAACTGCACTCATCTGCAAAGAACTTCTGTTCTGAAAGACAAACTAGATACTTCTGTGCTGTGATTTACAGTTGGTTGTAAAAGTGTTCATCCCACTCGGGATTGATTTACAACCTTGAATACAAATGAGTTTTTCATTTGATGAGAAGTAATGGAACTATACAAAATACTCTAATGAGGAAACTACATGCTTTAAGTAATTCTACAGCAAATGAAGCTGCTTTTTGTGTCCAAAAAGTTTAAATGAAAGCAATGCTTCTTGGGGTGTGTGGGCTGAGAATGGTACACCGGTCCGGTGTATCATTCTCAGCCCATCAAATCAGGGGAAAAGGAGGACGCATTTGTGGGATAAAATTGAGGAGCCTTCAAATTTGGACAGCCTTTGGCGCATCACTGTGATGCAATCTGCCTTCAAATTCAGCCTTTGAAGGATGCAGCCCCTGAATTTGGACACAGCCAATGTTATAACACTTTTCAGTTTTAGACATCTTATGAAGTTTTTATTATATCCGTCCGTTTCTCAAAATCAAATTGAAAATCAGTTGTTTTTTTTTGTGGGGTAACAAAATAAAAACGTTTTCAAGGTGGGTGAATACCTGATCAATCCACTGTATTTTCAAATAGAAATGTTTAATGAAACTAACCCTGATGTGTTGTTCTTCCTGAAGGGCTGATGAGTGGGTGCTGAAGGGGATCTCTGGCTACATCTATGGTCTCTACTTGAAGAAGACCTTTGGAGTCAATGAGTATCGACACTGGATCAAAGAGGTAACTGCTTCACTTTCAGCAAAAAAACATGAGAATTAATGTTTTATATATATATATATATATATATATATATATATATATATATATAATGATGCCTAGTTTAAATTTAAATAAGACAACCAGTAATGATGTCCAGAAAATGTCCAACATTTGTTTTAATAGGAGTATTTTGGTAATTGAATATGTAGCTGTGGGTTGATTTAAAGGCCCTGCCACACTATGTTTTAGACAACTTATGCCATTTTTTAATGTCTAAATTACTAATACAATTTTTATTTGATCAATTTGTTAGCATTACAGTATGTACACTCCTAAAAGAGGCTTCCAGTTAATTTTTTTAAATTCCATCTTCAACGTAGATGTCTTTAAAATTTTCATAAGTTGTCTAAACGTTATAATGTGACAGGGCCTTTAGGAGAACAAACTGCAAACTCTGCATGAGTTTAATAATAGAGTAATATGTAAATGGATGTGAAATTTACTGAAACAAGTCTTTTAAAAATATGAACTGGATTTTTCTTTTTAAAGGAACTGGACAAGATAGTTGAGTATGAACTTCAGATGGGAGGGGTTTTGTTGCACCCCACCTTCATCGGAGGCAAAGAAAAGGACAAGTAAGGACTTGAGTTTCATGTTTTGTTCTTTTGCATCAGTTTCTGTTGAACATTTCTGCTGGATCATCATGAGAAAGACTGATGGAGCTCTTCTCTCTTTAGTCCCACCCCCCACCTTCACTTCTCCATCAAACACCCCCACACCTTGTCCTGGGAGTACTTCAAGATGTTTCAGTGTAAGGCCCACCTGGTGATGAGGCTGATAGAGAACAGAATCAGCATGGAGTTCATGCTACAGGTCAGAAATGATCTAAATGTTTCTTGTTAGCGTACCTCATACAAGCTGCCTTTTCCTTTTTTGTTTCGCAACTTGAGGTAGGGTTATTATCTTCTGTTAGATTTATCACTGACATGGAAGATTTTGGATTATTCAAACTTTAAAGAATTTATATTTGTCATAAATAAAACCCTTTTAGAGAGCCAGCAGAGTAGTTATTCTTTAGTGATGTTTGTGGAGTAGAAATCTGTTGCAGTAAATCTGTGTTTTTATATCTTTTCTTCACTAAAACACAAACAATATGTCTCTAATAACTGAAGCTATTATTAAGTGTTTGTTTTTAGTAATCACTTTGAAACATTTGATAAATATCCAATGGTAAACATAATGCTAACAGCGTTAGCTTTTCTATGGCGTTTTCAATGTTAGGTTAGCTTTTATGCTAATTGTTGGTCAGCAGCCTTGTGTGCTCTTTATTGTGCATGAAAATGTAAAAATCAGTAAATTAAGGTTTATTTCAAGGTATACTACCCCTGTTTTAAGCCTTATTTTTTGTATTCTTTAGGTTTTTAACAAACTTCTGAGCCTGGCCAGCACAGCCTCATCCCAGACGTACCAGACCCACATGTGGAGCCAGATGCTTCTGTCCACTTACGCCTTCCTCAAATCCATCTCCAACGTTTCTGGCAAAGACATCAGCCCCCTCATCAAACAATGGGTGTATCCTTTATTTGTCTGGCCTCCTGCTCAAATCCGACTTCAAACAGTCATATCATTAAATATAAATAATAATAATGTGTATACAATAACTAATCATTTTCAACTGCAGAAGTTTTCTGATGAACAGTATCTGCACCTGTTTTCATTCTTAACTCATTATATTCAGAGATCAGAGCAGTGTGGTGAAATTCTTTGGCAGCTTTGCCTTCAACAGGAAGAGGAATGTGCTGGAGCTGGAGATCCGTCAGGACTACACATCATCTGGAACACAGAAATACGTGGTGAGCTCAGAATCAGTGGTTGTCTCTGACTCGCAGGCGGTCATTAATGTAGCATCGTCCACATGTAATAATTATTTTCATAGACCCAGTTTTATTAACTGTTTGGAGTCACTAAGTGTTTAAATGTAGATCTACTAGTCAACTATTGTGAGGTGAACAAATATCTGTCTTAAAATGTACTCCTACCTGCTTAATTCTAATCTATATTGTCTTTACAATAAGTAGAAAAATGTACATAATTCAGATAAGTTTTGAAATGTGGCTCAGTTTATTTAGTTGCACAAAATTGTGAAGTGGAATATTAGTTCCTTGATTAGTAAATAATCCACCTGTGTGTAATTTAAGCTAAGTTTACCAAATCCAGCTGTTCTGTGATGATCCCAGAGATTCTTTACAGAACATGAGCAAATAGCATCATGAAGACCAAGAACCACACCTGACAGGTCAGGGATAAAGTTATTTGTTTAAGGACGACTGTAGTCAGTGTCAGAAAGACATCCAACAGTTGGATAAAAGCTGTGTAGAAACTCAGCAAACAAGTGGACCTACAATGGATAACAGTGAAGACCAACTACTTTAATCTGTTATTATTGTGCATAAATCCAGTATTTCTCTGCAGGGTCCCATCAAGGTGACGGTACAAGAACTGGACGGGTCTTTCAATCACACGCTGCAAATCGAGGAGAACAGCCTGAAGCATGACATCCCCTGCCACTCAAAGAGCAGAAGGTACAGTCAAGCAATATAGTTCATTCTCTAACATTCTTGCATGTTGTGCAGCTGCAATGTTTAAAAAGCTGAAGTTGCTCTAACAAGATAAACAGGGCCTTAATAATTGGACTTTAAAAAGGAAATTTACTGTAAAACATACAGTAGATTCACATGGAGGTAAATATGTAGCTGTTATCTAATGAATTCTAGTTTTTCCAAACAATTAAAGAGGTTTTCTCCCTTCATAATGATATTTACCTTGAACAGTACTCTGTTAGCTGCAGCAGCCATTTGTCAATGTGACGTGGAGCGGACATGTTTTTGAGTCAGGATCAGCGAGATGTTTTGGTATAATTAGATGCAGGACCAGAAGTCTCTAAGGATGAGTGCAGTACAGTGTTTTTGCTACCCCTCCATGTAAAGGATGGGATATTTCCCTGACTCAAACATAAAATTAGACTTAGATAGTTATTTCATGCTTAAAAGAAGCTCAAGTAGCACCATGAATATGTGCAGGAAAAAAAGCATTCTGATCAGCAGAAGAAGGTGCAAGATGCTTTGTCAATCTTTATTGATGTCAAAAAGTAGAGAAAAAGACATCAAGAAATTTACACTAAGTTAATAACACAACAGGTTTGTCGACACATAAGTGACTTAAACTGCAAATAAACACGTGACGACCTGAACAAACATAACAAAACAGAAAGGAAGGAAGCCAAAGTTACACTCATTGACATGAAAACACGTCCACAGAGGCAAGTTGTGAGTTAAAGACAGTATTTGTGCAGAATAAGAACATTTTAAACAAATATAATAAGTTACACCAGTTTAAGATGAAGCTTCTCCAGGACCAGACTGTAGTCTCAGTCCAAGCTTGATAACTCTGTGTTAAAGCATCTGAAAGCTGTTCACCTGAACCTGGATACAAATCTTAGACCGAGTCAGTTGTTTTTCCTAAAGTCAGTTTGATGACTCAGCTGTAGATGTACACTAAATGGTTACTTTTTGAGATTTTCATTAAAATCCATCCAGTGATTCATGAGAATTTTAATGAATCTGCTGAGAGATTTGTAGTATTTTTCTGACTGATATTTCAATGTCTTGTTTTGTTTACTTTTCCAGAAATAAGAAGAAGAAGATTCCTCTGATGAATGGTGAAGAAGTTGACATGGATTTGTCTGCCATGGAGTAAGACTGAAACTTTTCTCTGCTTTAGCTTGGCGTCAGATTCTCACCCCTCATATCCCTGTTTTCTTATTCTGACATATATTTTTGCAATTTGTGCTGTTTTAGCTGTTTTAATATATAAATGCTCCAGAAGAAGGATAGTTTTTAGTTTGTGTTTTGCTTCTTTTAACTTTAACAACTCAGTTTCAGCTTCTTCAGCAGGTTTCAGCAAAGTCACTCTTTAGTCAGTGTTCACACTGCTTTTGGACTCATGGTCTGTTTTGTCACATCTTTCCTCTGCAGTGCTGACTCCCCTCTCCTTTGGATCCGAATCGACCCGGACATGTCCATTTTGAGGAAAGTGGAGTTTGAGCAGGCAGACTTCATGTGGCAGTATCAGCTGCGCTATGAGAGGGATGTGGTGGCTCAGGTAGGATAATGACAGGAAGCAGAACTCTGAAGTGTTGTTTCTGCAGACATTAGGTCTCCCTCCTGTTCTTCTGTTCAGCCATCTTGGAGGGAAAAAAAAGTTCTTCCATAAGAAGTGAGGAACAGGTTCATAGTCATGGAACAAGGAATTTCCATATTCTTCTTCAATGTTCTTTGGTCATTTCGTTGTATTCTAGTTAAACTTGATAAGATGTAAGATCTGATTTTGCTGATGTTGATAAATTTTTGCCAGTTTGAATCACTCAACAGTAAAGATCCATCTTCTCTTCTGCAGGAGGAAGCCATCTCAGCGCTGGAAAAATTCCCCACTCCTGCCTCCAGACTGGCTCTGACTGACATCCTGGAGCAAGAACAGTGTTTCTACAAAGTTCGCATGCACGCCTGCTTCTGCTTGGCTAAGGTTTGTATCACCTATTTAGTGATTCAGGAAAACAAAAACTCAAAAAATATCTTAGTTTTGACAGAACTTGTAGTAATTAAAATCATACTGGGTTCCGTTCTGGACTGAAAGTTGTGCTCATCCTACCACAGGAATGTTGTTCACTTTCTCCTGTCATTGTTTGGGAAGCATTATGTGACCCTAACTCTACGTAATGAGTTTTTCTAAGGCTGATGCCGAAGAACTTTCTCATCTCTGTGTTCTGCAGTGAGATAATTGCAGCTGTTCATGCATCTCTATTTTCCCACTTGGTAGTTAAATACTTGCAGACACAGCCAGTTTCTGATTTATTTATTTTTGGGTATCAGTTGATTATTTGGTCTTTCTCTAAGTCCATCCGTTGGAATGATGTTGGAGCAGAGAAACCACTAAAACATGCAGCATTATGGCCCTCAAGGACCAGGACTTGACACCCCTGCATTAAACATAAGATCAACAGAGATTAGGAGCGGAGTGAAGTAATTATATATAATAACTACCTCACTCTTGTGATGGGTCTGGTACATTCCTGTTCGTACATAAAGCTTGTTGCTAAGTCATTCACTGCAGTAACCAATTCAGAAGCTTCTCACTTTGGGTCAAAAAATTTGCTAAATCACAACAGGAAGTAAACTAATATGCACTTTTGGGAAAGTATGAAATGAATGAAAGATGAAAATAAGTGAGAAACGTATCATTCAGGTCAGTTTATGAGTGAAGAGTAGAAAGGAGTGAGAAATCATTCAGACACACTCTGTCCTCTTTTCCTACTGTTTTCTAGTAAAGATGTCATTTTACTGAATGTTGAGTTCAGACAATGTAGTGAAAGGGGTGGAAGAAAAACATGAATCCCATCCAGGGAGCCACCCATCGAGTTTAACTCTTACTTGACTGAATAATCCCGTTCTGTGGTGGCAGGAATGTTTTATTCTCTGGATATGCTCCACTTCAACTTTCTCCTCGCTTAGATTTCAACCCTTTAGCTTCCACCTGAACCAATATTTTCACAACGCAATAATCGGAGTGGGGGTTGAAAATGCTACGCTGCACATCCTGCAGCAGCAGAAGCCTGTAATGGCCTGTAGCACACATGGGTTTGACATACAAGCTGAAACACACTCTGACACGCACACAAACACACACGCTTACAGACGTTCAACCAAACCGACCACAGAGTGAAGCACGGCACTTAAATCCTCTGATGGGTGGACGGGGATTGGCTGAGATGGCTTTCAGATGATTGTAATTTGGTTTCAAATGTAAGAAGGAGTAAAGGACCAGGCGAAGCAGACATGAAAATATAACTTAATAACAGTACAAAGTCAGATGTGTTGATAAATAATCCAGATATACAGAAAAAATCCCACTGTGCTCTTTAATTAAACAAAAAGCAGCATCCTGACTCAGTGACCCTTGACCCTTTATTACCACATTAACATACCGGTAAATGTCCTGTAAGCTTTAGGACCCCTAAAGCTTCATACCTGAGAAGACCTCATGCTGCTCGTGTACATTTACTGTTCAGCTTGTAGGCTTCAAACAGGATTTTTGTCCCTTATTGTTTGCAGGAGTTTAGAATCTGGTTTAAATTTATTTACTTCTCGTTTTACCTGCGATGATGACTGACAGTCCCCCAGTCCGCCTAAACCCGAGCAGAACTGTAAAACAGTGTTTTGTTTGGAAAGTCCGTTGATCTGTTGTGTGAAATTTTGCAGATAGCCAATTCCATGGTGAGCACGTGGCAGGGCCCGCCCGCCATGAAGTCTCTGTTCACCAGGATGTTTTGCTGTAAGAGCTGCCCCAACATCGTCAAGACCAACAACTTCATCAACTTCCAGAGCTACTTTTTACAGAAGGTACAAACACAACAAAACCACTGAAATCTTCATGAGGTTGAGCATGTTATTTATTTATTTGTTTCAGGTGTCAGGGTTTGTTCAGTGTTTACGTTAGTCTCTTTCTGTTTAACCAGTGTTGCCAACTGCAGCTGTAGTTAGTGAGTATTCAGACCTGTTTTTTAATAAAGCAACTAGTGACATTTTGCTGATGTTACTGGAGACGTTTGGAGACTGATGTGAAAACACATCTCATTCTTACTCTTCTCAAGGAGCAGCAGGTGCTGCCATGAGCCCCTCTTTACTGCACTTAAAATAACTCTGTGTCTTTTAACTTTTGCCAGTCTCAAGCCCAGATAAAGACTGCTGCATATTTTGTAAAAAAACAAGAAAATTGTTCTCTCTCCTGGGACTCACAGCCCAGGTTTGGGAGTTCTAGAAGCTTATTTTTGACTTATCATCTGGGCAGAAGTTTCTGCAATGTTTTGAAAAGCAGTGAAGAAGTACAAGAAATCTATAGAAAACATATTTAAAGACCCACAAAGACCTTTAAATGGCTAATTATTTGTGGATAAGGGTAGCCAAAATATTGTGCACAGAGAGCATTTATTGAAAAAAAGTGTCAAATTCACAAAGAGTGGTGACACTCATGAGTCAGTCCTGCATTGAAACAGCTGCATGACGGCTTCTTAAGAGTTGTTTTTTTTTTTTTTAAGGATGACATGTCGCGCCCCAAACAAACTTTGTTCTGCTTGATAGCTTGAGAAAACAACAAGCTTAAAGTAGGAGGGTTGAAATTGTGGCATAAAAAAACAAGAATTGAGATACTGTGCAACAAACTGAAGTTATTTTTACTTGATTTTTGTCCCCCGTGGTGTTTTTCCACTCTCCTGCAGCATCAATGACGCTCATGGACATTAGGTCAAAACATCCTGTAGTTGGCAACACTGAGTTTAATCTGATAGTTTATTAAAGCACCTTATTTCTACTAAATAGTTGGATGATTTTATCCTAACTTTTTAGTTACTTTTCTCATTGTGGCTATCACTCATTTAGCCTATTGAAGAGAACAGAAAAAAAACAGATCACCAAACCCTGACTGGAAATCAGAGAAATGTCTTCATGATGATAAAATATTGATAAAATCAGGCGAAGATGGTCTCCTCGTGCCTCTTCTTAGTCAGGATAGAAAGTCAAGACGTTCCATAACTGGTTTCTTTTGGTTTAAAGAACCATCTTGTTTTGTGTTTGTGCTTCATCCTAGACGATGCCTGTTGCCATGGCGTTACTCAGAGACGTGCAGAACCTCTGTCCCAAAGACGTCCTCAACTTCATTCTTGACCTCATCAAGTACAACGACAACCGCAAGAACAAAGTAAAGACACTTTATCACACTTTATTCTCCTTCACTGACTGTAACAGTGCATGGTGTGACCCAGCAATCATTTTTATTTTTTACACTTAGCTTTTTGTTTTTGCGTTAGTTTATAGTTTTATCTTTACTGTGAGATTCACATGAACTGAACATATCTACACTTACTAATAATGGTCATGTTTAGTATTAAAAACAACATAATGGTATTGATTTTAACTAGGGCGCAGTACAAACAACACAATTATTTTCTTCCAGGTTAATAAGCAATGAAGATTTTAATAAGGGGGGAGAATATTTCTTATAGGGTCCATCAGAGTAAGAGAAAAACTTGTCAGATTATCTGCATGTTTAGATTCTTTATATTGTGCGTTACTCTAAACCGATCTGTGCAAACTGAACATGTGCTGTCACATCACAGAACACCACAAAACTTTTACACAATTTGAGGAAGAGATGAGATCCTTTCTGTCTCATCACAGCTGGATCTGGTGCAGGAGTAACGTCAGGCATGTTAGAAATGAATAAAATGTGGGCTTTTATAAGCAGCTGTGCTCATCTGTTATAACTCATGTTTCTGCAGACCTGATCTCTGTCCTCAGCAACATTAACGTTGAACTGAACACTAGAGCGAGACTGCAGTCAGTTCTTTAAAAAACTGTAAAAGCTCAGGTTTAGATGATTTCCCTTCCAAATTTAACAATACCTTCCTGGAAACAGGTTCCTCTCATAGATGTTTTAGTCTTTTAATACAGACCTGCTCTGAAAACTTCGAAACAGGCTTTAATGAAGCGTAATTAGACTTTATAATTTGTTTCATATCGTTCGTTAAATATTGACCTGATCAACTTTTGCTGGCAAATGAAGTCGCCAGGCACTTAAAGGCAGTTAAATCCTCTTTTATTTGCTACGTATTGAAGCCTCTTTCTGTTGTTTTACAGCCTTTTTCTGATATATTTGGGGTCACCTGGAATTAAAGATTGTCCTGTATGCTGATGACCCCTAATTACTCTCATCTGATCTGACACTTCTCACTGCCCTTTCTGTCCTAGAAGCATCTGAGAAAATTTATTTTAATAATTTAAATAAAGGGCTTTGATGTTCGTATGGTGACAAAAAATATCTGTTCAATAATCTAACTTTCAGGAAATCCAGTTAGGTTTTCTTTGTCCTGGAATGCACGTACTGGAGTAATTAATCTTTATACCAATAAAATCTCTTTGATTTATATAAATTACAATTTTGAATGTTGTCCCCTAAAATTAATGCCATCAAAATTGATATCTTCCAACATTTCAATGTATTATAATCTCTCTCTTTTACCTGTTTCTCACAAGGATAATAGTCTGATTCTTGGTGTTATTTGGAACAAGACCCCACCCAGACTGCACCATCAGGTCTTACAGAGGGTGGAACGGCACTACCTAACTTCTTTTAATATAAGAAAACTGAATGATTGGGTTCAGTGTGAGGAGAATGAGTTCATGTGCTCAAACGTTATAGAAGCAAATTTTGCTCATCCAGTAACAATAAAGTCTGATTTCACCTCTTCACTCTGCTGCTTCTAGTTACACTAAGAATGTGATAGTGGCTGCCTGTCCTAAAATCTGGGTTCAATTTAAACGCCTGCAAACACTGTTACTGTTTTCCTTCATCTTTCATCATTATAGCTCTTTATTTATATAGGTTCAGTTAAAACCTGGAGATTTGTTTACTTTTTCCCAGCAGTTGGTCAATATTTCTTTTCCTTCCTAAATGTCATCTTTTTTTTAAGATAACTTCAAGCTCAGCAATTTATCCATCACTCACACCCAGCTCCTCCTAATCCCTCTGATTTTAAACTGTTCCTGTATCTCCCCTCTATGAGAGGAGCAATCTCTTCTATACATTTAAATATTTTTAACCTCAAACTCTTCCACTGTGGTAAAAACTGTATGGGAGACAGACCTGGGACTGATAATTTCAGATGATGTTTAACGGACGCTTTAAAGAATTTACACTGATCTACAGTCAGTAGATGCCCAATGTTGGATTATCAACTCAGTTTAATAAATCCAGGCTTGCTAAATATTTGACACAGTGGTCCCCTCTGTGTCAACAAACTGCTCACATTCTGGACCTGAGACCCTCCATGAAGAGATTTTATCTACTGTACGTAGAGAGGAAATCACTCCTAATGTTTCAGCTGCCTTGTTTGGGGTGTGACCTGTTTCACTGCTAAAAATCATCTAATAGCATTCATAACTCTGCTGGCTAATACTGCAGAACTAAAAATCTGCAGCTCCACCTACAAACAAAATCACAGACGTCCAACAACAAAACACAGCTCTGGTTCAGATCAAGGAGTCTGCCTCATAATTATGCCTCTCCGGACTACACTGTCATTACCCACGTAGGCGATGAAATACCCCATAAACACAAACAACAGTTAGAGCCCATAACCCCACCTGAAGGTGCAGGGAAGCTACCTTTTCATCTATCAGGGGAAACTCCAACACACAGGTGCTATAGGTACAACTCCAGAGTAGAATAAGGTCCAGCCTTGCTCTACATCTCATATGTCAAACTCAAGGCCTGTGGGCCAAATGTGGCCCATGGGTGACTCCCATCTGGACCACCAAGGGGGCATTTCCCCCCACCCACAACATTTTTATTGATTTATTTATATTTAATATGTAAATAGTTTTTATATCAATGGTAAACTTTACATGTATGATTAAATACAACAAAATAAACAAATTTAAAAGGTGAAGGATAATAATACTTGTCTTGCCCCTGAGCTGTTGCCTTTACAGTTGTGGTCAAAAGTTTACATACACTTGTAAAAAACATAATGTCATGGCTGTCTTGAGTTTCCAATAAGTT
>JARVJO010000305.1:27682207-27694426 GCA_031762555.1 Cynodonichthys magdalenae
CTTATTGGAAACTCAAGACAGCCATGACATTATGTTTTTTACAAGTGTATGTAAACTTTTGACCACAACTGTACAATCAGCAAAGCATTCACAACTACTGTTTTTTAAATCAGTTTTTATAAAACAAACTGGTGACGTTTAGGTGAGTTTTCAGGAATAATGACACAAACACTGATCTGTGGAGGTCTGGTGTCTCTCATAAAAGAGATGTGGCTCTGAGTCGGCTGAAAACCAAACCAGGTTTGAACTTTTCTTAGTTTTTTTTTGAAGGATGTGGCCAACAGAAAGAAAACCAGATACTCTGTGGAGTTTGTGGGGAAACAGAGACCCATCCAAAGACCTGCAGCTTCTAAATCCTTCGTCTTCAGAGGTTCTTTGCTTTATTTTAAAGAACCAGCTCTAACATTTACCCAGGTCTAACCATGGAACCTTTTTAGTGCATAAATTGTGCACATAAACAAATGTTCTTTAATCCTAACACATCTTTGTTGGTGAGATTTTCTGTTTCTTTTCAATTTAAGGGTTTTATTACTAAAGTGTTGCACATAAAAACAATGATAGGTAGAAAAAGAAAAAGAAATGACCATGCAGCTACTGCCTAAATTGAAAAAGAAAAAATCAGTTTTTGCATTTCATCCATCCTTCTATATACCAGAACTTATTGGCCACTACTCCTGATTGAGCTGGACTTTTTGATAAATATTTTTCCTGGATGTTTCCAAAGCTGTTGGAAAAGAAGCAAACCAAAAACTGTGACGGAAATGGAGGAACAATGGACAAATGGTAATAAGGCGCCTTTAATGATCATTTTGGTTTGGACCGTTGCCCTCAAGCTTCTCTTCTAAAACAAATGAGGTCTTTTCCTCCCACTCTTTGACTGTAGACTCTGACCACAGATGGACTGATTCAGCCACACTCGGGGCAAACGGCGCTTATGGGGGTTCAGTCGTTATACATGGAGTGGAACCAAGAAAATATTTGGCTTACAACAAATTGCCTTGGATTATATTTATATGAATTCATGGAGCGGTTTTTATAGTAAGCCTAAAGGTTTTCTTCCTTAAAAATATTGTGATTATTATTATTTTGAAACTTGATAGTTTTTTCAGATAAAGTCAGTACACAGTTGACTTCTTCTGGAGTTTGCTGAAATGTTTGTATTTGATCAAAATAGTTTAAAGAATATTTAAAGCTTTACAGTTTCCAGCTGCTCCGTTGGCTCCATCCTTGACAGGATTTGTTGGAGCACCGGGGCCTTTGAACTGATTTTACCCCACAGTCTGAAACTGGGCCTAAATGGCCGTTTTTCAGGAGAACAGAACAAAGAACAGAAAGCTTTTACACTAAACTACAAAGAGTGGCTTTCATCATGTTGGAGAATTTTTAGTGAAAACTTTGATTTGTGCTAATTCACTGTGTTTTGTTTTCATCTTGTTGAGTAGATACAGGTGCTGATCATGCAGAAAGAATGTTTCTTCATTGATTAGATGGAATAAAAAGGAACCTGCTGATTATTGGACCCATGGATGGATGTAGACATGAAGAGTTTAACAATCCCTGCTTTTTTCTACTTTTGCAGTTTTATCTTCAAGCTCAGGTTTTTCTACCAGAGGCCTGGCAGTTTGAGGGTTCTGTTCAGAATCTTAGCTCTTCATAGAACTGTACTTCTGGACAGAGATCTCTCTGGTTATTCTTGTGATCTGTTGGAGCCTCTTCCCCATTGTAGGGGTCACATCACTGAGTTCTCCAATGACCTCTGGGACTACTGAGACCTTTACAAGACCTTCAGTCTTTGGTGTTTCTGCAGCTTCTCGTCCTCCTTATCATGATGTTTCAGTCACTCAGGATCTCTACATCTATCACCACTGCCTTCTTTTTTTGCTTGTCGACCACGATGTCCTGTTGGTTACCCATCACCTGAGTGTCAGTCTGGATCTGGAAGTCCTACAGTATCTTAGCTCTTCCATTCTCCACCACCCTTGGTGGCATCTCCCACTGTGACTCTGGGACCTCTAGTCCATACTCTACAGATGTTCCTGTATATTATTACAGACACTGGGTTATGGCGCTCCATGGATCCTGGCTGGTATGGTAGACCCTGTCCTCTATAACTCTTATTTGCTCATGGTTAGCTTGTCTGTGCTGTCCTTTAGTCTAGACATCTCTAGCTGCTGTAGGCTCTGTCTGTTTCGGTCATTTCCTTTTCCTCATTGGGTTTCTGCTACCTGTAACATTCCCTGAACTATTCATTATTGGGAGATTTCTTCCTGGTTGATCTTAGTTTTCTCCTCCTGTTTGTTAGCTGTGGAAGTAGCCCATGTTCCAAAACAAAGGATATGTTAAATGTGCTGATGTGCCATCCAGCTTTCTTAAACCAGAGTGGAAAAAATGAGCCTGAGCATTTCACAGACCCAACACTGTCTTACTGTTTCCACCACGATAAATAACTGTTAGGCTGAGAGCTGTTGAAAAAACTGCACTTTTTTTTTTTACTATATAAAGGTTCAATTAACTGCATGCAGGTAGACGTCATAACTGTATAGTCGAGGCCATTTTGAGGGCTTTTCCCTGCTTCTTCTTGTGTTTATAGTTGTGTGGTTCCCAGCTCATGTTCTGGATGCTTACAAGGTCTAAATAACATGGTACTGAGGAACCATTGAGTCCCGATGGAATAAACTGATGTAGATCCAGTGGCTCAGTGTGTCTTAATTAAATAAGCGTCTTGTCTCTGTCCATCGTGTTCCGTTCTGTTACCCATGAAATCCACTGGCTGAGGTCTGTTTTGAGGTGAAGTCCTTCTATTGTGTCCTCAGGTTTCTTTTTCTTTCTGCTTCCAGGGGGTCCCGTGTACCTTTCAGCTAGCTAACCAGGCCATAAAGCTGCTGCGTGCCAATCTAAATACCCACCGCCTCAAAAGCCAAACACCAGTATATGTTCACAGTTTCAGTTGAGCTCTTGTTGCAACGTTTTATTTCACGTTATGATTTACAAGCAAGGAGGATGGGCAGAGTTATTGATGCAAGATTCTTTCCAGTGGGTTGCTGTTTGTTGGCCAGCTTGGTGTGGGAGCTGCTGGACAGTGCTGCCAGTTTCAATACGCAGTGACAAGTGTGGTAAACCTAAATACTATGTTGTGAAATGGTTCTGGTTGTCCCACTGTACCCCTCAGCCCCCTGTGTGTTAAACACACACTCACAGGATGATGTTTCACCAGCTGAAGGTCAGTCCTGTAAGAACACGAACCCAGACCACTTTCAGTTGCTGCTCGAGATTTATTACAGCCGAGTTCTGAAACCACAGCCGAACCCCCCATTGTTCGGCGCCTGGTCACTTGGACCGTCGGCTTCAGAAAGATTTGGAGCTTAATTTCTCCAAACTCAAGTCTTCTCAGATGACTCATAATGTTGTTGTAGGTCCTTGAGAACACTGTCCTGCATTGTTTTCCTGTTATTTTATTTTTTCATATTTGTTTTCAATCAAACTAACAATTCATGCATGTAGGCCTGTCACGACAACACTTATGAAATTTACGTACATAAGAAAACGTTACGAACTGACTTGGACCGGAGATTGGAACAACAGCTGCTGAAGCTGTAACATCGCTACCCACCTCCTCCATCCTAACCGGTGCAGTTTACTCTGTATGCGTCTTCCTCTGGCTTCATAAAATAAATGCGCCTTGTTAGCTTTTAAATATCTCTTTTCTACTTTTAGTTTTTATCTAGCCTTGTGATACTTTCAGCTACCGTTCTAATTGTAGCTACAAGTCAGACTTGGGATATTTGTAACTAGAGGTGAAAGAAAATAATTCACTAAAATTTTCTGATAGTGTATCGATTCTCAAAAGCACTGTATCGATTTTTAATTAAGGCTTAAAATGTAAACTTTCATGCCAGCGATTCATTTTTGTGTTGTGTTTTAGCCTCCGGTTGCTAGTTGGCAAATAGAGGGATGTTGTAAGAAGGAATGTGAAATACAAATCTCACTGTTCTGTGTTCTTCTGATTGCATAAAAATAAACTGAATTTAATCTGATTTTATTCACGTAATGCATCTCTTTATACTGAGTTTTTTTTTTAATTAAACGGGTATAGATAATAGATGGATGGATGGATAGAATCTTTTAGAAATAAAAAAGGCAATATATCACCTTGCTTACCATATCGCATCATGACCCCTGTTTTGTGAAATGCATCATGTCACCAAATTCTTGCCAATACACAGCCTAGTTTTAACTAGCCTTTAGCTTTTAATCAGTTTATTTATTTATTTTTTTGCTCCTTTTTTAGTTTGGGCTAGTTTTCTCAGTAACTCTCAGTTTCATCTTCTTCAGCAAATCTTTTGCAAAGTAATTCATCACCCTGTGTTCGCTGTATTTGTACAGAAAAATGCAGTTTCTTCAGTTTTCTTCCTTGTAGGATTATAAAGTAAAATGTGTCGCTCAAGATTACACAGCTCTGGATTATTTAATTATTATTTTATTATAAGGCTGCGGACAGGTTTTCTGATTAACTAAACCCACAAACTTTTTGTTGCTATATTTTTCATAGGTACGTCTCATGACTGGCGACTGCGCTGTGATGCTGTGAATCTCTACTACACTCTGTTTGGTCTGACCCGACCGTCCTGCCTGCCGCTGCCGGAGCTGGGCCTGGTGCTCAACCTGAAGGAGAAGAAGGCGGTCCTGAACCCCACCATCAAGCCTGAGCTGGGAGTCAACGTTGTCATGGACACACCTGCCTGTATCGGCATCCATGGCGTGGGCATGAGCTACACATCTGTGAGTTTGAATCTCAAGAAACGGAAACATTAGATGAAGGTTCACTTCAGTGGGCTGAGATTAGCAGCACACAATGTTGGTTTGGGCTTTATTACATTTATTTACCTCTAATGGAAATATAATAAATGATCTCAGTCCATTCATTTCCCATCAGCACTTGGGTTTCACAAGAATATTATTAGTGTCTGACTTTTGACTCTTATTTAGTTGGAACATCACCCTGATTTTTTTATTGCAGAAGGCAAAGGGTGATAATGTTTTTGCCTGTGTTTGTGTTTATTTGTCTGTAACATTAGCTGAATGTCTCAAACCGATTTTAATGAAAGTCTCAAAACATATTTGTTAGATTCTGCAACTGATTTATCTTTTAGAGTCAACCTAATTCAAGATGGCCACCACAGCCAGTTGACCTTAGGAAACACAAAAATGGTTATAAGTAGTAGCTGAGCATCATACCAAACACATAATCTGAGCAACACACATTGCATTGTAAAACTTTGGCATTAACTCGTTGTTAGCAAAATATCTGATGAACCGGTGGAGAGACGCTCAAAGTAATCACTGGATGTACATTTACACCTGAGAGCTGCTTGACCTCTCAAAACATGAAAAATAGTCACAAGTCAGTAAACTGTATAAAAGTTTAGCTAAAGTTTAATGTGGTAGTAGCTGAGAGTCATCCTCAACATGTACTTGAAGATCTCACAAAGAGATGAGGTCACACAGAACTTCCTTTGCAGGGTTTGACCAGAAAAAACTACGACTCTGACATTACTTCAAATACAAAAAGTCAAAGAAAATGTCCTTATATTTAAGAATCTTGTCCTGATTTTACCTATTTTGTCACATAACTGGTGTATTTATTTTTTCTTTACTTGGCTCAGACAAAGTGAAACAGGAAGTGACATCACAGGAGAACACTTTAAGAAAGAAAACTCTGGTTTATTGAAAGAATATTGCTTGAACTTCTTAATCTCTCTGATAGTGACTCAATAATCTAAAGAAACATCAGATTCCTCTCTACAGTCTGTTAGTTATTGTAGCAAAGCTCTGTTCACATGTAGACATTCCCCTTTGACATCACTTCCTGTTACTTCACATATGAATATCTCAGCAACTGTTCATTTCAGCAGAGTGAATTTTGTTTTGCAACGTTTTACTGATGTTATCTTTCAAAAAATGCATTCATGTGTATTACAAAAAATTGATGTTACAGGCACTTTAAAGGTGGCAGGAGATATTTATTTCTTTAAGAAATACGACTGAGTTTTAGGAGGCATTTTTTCAAAAGATATGCAGTTGTAGATTTGCCAGTAATGATGTCAGCAGCAGGTGGTCTGTGTTTCCTTCAGCTTCAGTCTGATTTAGTGATTCTGCAGTCTGTAAAGGTTTAAAGTGATTTTCACTGGTCTGAACTGATGTAGTTAGAATGACTGCAGGCAGCAGCATGTGGCTCAACTTTGTCCTCATTAATCATCAGAGGAGTAAAATAAAAGACAAATCTATTTTGTTAATAAAAATAAATTCTGCTGGTAGCTTTAACTCTGCAGGTTGGCTCTTCTCACCTCATTCTCATTTCTTTTGTTCATCATTAAAACTCAGAACTTAAAACTATATTTGTAGATTTCTTTTTCAGTTTTGTGTTTAGGAATAATAAACTTTATTTTGAAACACAAGTCGTACAGCTGCATGTTGACTGTTTGTCTCTCAGATGGATGAAGAACCAGACCCTGTTTCTCTGGGGGTGTGTGGAGTGGGCCAGCCTCCTCAGGGCCTGAAGAGGATGGCAGAGACCCCGCTGGGGTCTCCACCAGAGCCGGGGCAGGTTCTGCAGCAACAGGACGATGATGGGCGAGCGGGCCGATACAAGATCAGGGTTAGACACGCACCCTGTGACTTGTTTAATGACACCTGCAGCGTTCCTAACAGAACCACAAAATGTCTGTTTTTCTGCAGTTCAACACAATGGATGAGGAAGATATAGATATGGAGACAGTTCATGACAGTCAGGCGTTCATTCACCATCATCTAAACCTGTTAGAGAGGCCTTCTACTCCAGGTACGCTCACACACCTGAGTCCTTTTAATTTAGAACAACTTCTTTTATTAGCTTGAAAAACTATAAAAGTCCAGCTCTGACTATTATTCAGTCCAACCTGTTCTCTAAACTCTGCGCTCTACCTGAACAAAACGTCACTTCAAAAATCTCCAGGCTGTCCCTTTAAAATGAGCTGAGTACACCAGGTTCACCCGGCTCGCTCTCACAGCTCGCACGGCTGAGCAGCACACTGCTTTAAAAGAAAAGACTCAGTGTCAGCCAATACCTATTATTAAATGATTCAGATCCTTATCAGGGACTAAAATGGACTTTTCACGCCAGGTTTTCTCACAATGAAGCAAACAAACTTTTGACCTGTTTAGTCCCAGCGAGTACTTTTATTCTGGTTTTACAGAATCAGAGGATGCCGGATCATGACTCCAACATTCCTTGTACAGATGTGTCTGGTGAATTTCTAGTTTTTACACGTTCTCAAGAATCTCATTTATCCCCAGTTCGCTGCTATTAAAAGTTATGCTGTTAAAGTTTTTTTTTTATTTATCACTAAAAGCTTTTAAATTCCCTGATGAGCTGGTCACACCTAACATGAGTCATCACCATCGTTTCACTTCGCTTATCTTGGATGAAAAGATTGTGTTTATGAAGCAAACAAGAAAACTACATCTGAAAGTGTTTTAGCTCCAAATTATTTATTTAAACATTGAAAACCGTCATCTATGATGATGGGCACAGCTCACCAAAAAGTTCAGTGATCACAACACACCTTCAATGTTCATAGTCACCTGTGATTTTAGTTTGCACTTTGGAATCCTTTCAAAATAAAACAGGAAGGCAGAAACACACGTTGGATTATTATTTTTACATTTTCCTGTTTATCTAAAGTTGAAATAATATCCCTAACATTCTGTTCCCCAGTTTTAATCATCCTCCTCCGTCCTCCTCTCAGGTAAAGAGCCTCCGCTGGTGGAGCAGACCCTGCTCTCCATACCCAGCACACCTGTGCCCTCCTTCTCCAAGGAGACCATTTCCTCATCTTCCAAGCACGGAGGCGACCACAGCCACCACCACCACCATCACCACCACGAGCACAAGAAGAAGAAGAAGAAGCACAAGCACAAGCACAAACACAAGCACAAACACGAAAGCAAGGACAAGGAGAAGGACCGGGACAAAGACAGAGACAGAGACAACCCCCACGTCTACAGCAACAGCCCCGCCAGCGGCAGGTCCCTGCGCTCGCCCTCCCTGTCCGACTGAACACCTGCTTTTATTCTTCGCCTGTTTTTTTAGTTTACAGCAGAAAAACTTTACTCCCAACATTCAGCCTCCTGGTTCTGATCCAGACGTCACAGACCGGGCCTCTGATGTCCAACATGTCCTGCAAACGAGCCGGCTGTGATGAACGACTCAAACTCAAGGAACACCAGTGATCATGTGAAAAACCGTAAATGTTTTTGTGTTTTCAAATGTTTGAACTCAGTTGAATCTACAATGGTTCAGTTCCTTTTTAGCTTGTAGCTTATTATTAAAAAACTTTCATTCAATAAATAAAAAACTGTCAACAAACCCTTTTTATAACTCCAAAGCTGTGGTCAGACCTTGTTTTTTATGTGTCCAACACTGGTTCTCACTCAAACCACATTCAGACGTGGTCTGGACCCCTTTAACCAGCTTAAATTAATAATTTTCAGAGCTGGTTGGACCCTCTGTGGTCACTGAGGGTCCGTCGGAACAACAGTTTATTCACTCAGCTGATGTTCAGTGGAGCAGTGTTAAAACAACACTGCACAGTTTCCTGGTGATAATTAAAAATTATTTATATATATTTAAATGTTTTATTTTCTCTGACAGAGTTAAATAATTAGCCCTAAAGAGACTTTTGAGACAAACACTGTTTAAACAAAAAGGCTTATCAAGAGATCTTGTAGAATTAAAAGTTCCTCTGCTGTAACTAACTAGCTCCTTAAAATAGAATCACACCTCCAAAACTCTTTGATAAACCAACACCTGAAAGTAAAGTAGAAGGAAAACAACACTGACGAATATATCTGGGGGGAAAAAAGTGCTTTTGTTTGCTTTCAGTCCTGTTTATGTTGATTAATCTGAATCCATCTGACTTTAGAAGGAACCACAGTTCATCATGGTTGTTTAACAAAACATTTTGAGTGGCTTCAGTGATGGACAATTAATTACCATATTCATGTTTATTAATTTATGTTGAGCTGCAGCTAAAAATCATGTTAAAAACAAGAATATGAGTTTTCGACTTGACTTTGACTTTTCAAAATAATTATTTAAAATACATTGAACATTATTCTGACTCAAAACAACTTGAACAGAAAACCCACCTAGCCAAATATATAATGTATTTTTAATTCATTTGGAGATATCTTAAAAAGAATTGTGACTAATCATATTTACAGTTCTAGATATCTTAGTTTTGCTGAGTCATTATTTGCTTTCAGGATATCTGCAATTTAATTTGCACTAGTTGACTTTTATGTATCTGCTATCTACAAATACATTTAGGATATTGTGAATAATGATGTCATTTAAATCTTATATCTTTAATTGGAATTATTATTAGTCTGAACAAAAAGTGAGAAATCTTGAAAGCAAATAATGTCTCTGCAAAACTAACTTGGAGATATCTAAAACTATATGTGTGACTTGTCAAAATTCCTTTTAAAATATTTTGAATTTGTTTATTTATACTAGTCTGATTATAATTAAATGTATTTTAAATAACTTAGAAACAAATTTCAGATATCTGGAATGTAAGTAAGGTGAAGGCGATTTTATGGTAAAATGGCCTGCCATACTTTGATATCTTTGTGGTGAATCTGCTGCTTTTTTTATGGATCAGAAGAATGAGTTTTATTGAAAAATAAATTTTACAAAATTAAATCTTGAAAAGCATCAAAGCTTTTCAGATTAAAAGTCTTAGACCTTTTGTTAAAAATAGCACCATGTGTTTTATTGTGAAAGGTTGTGCTCAGAGTGTGAATTGTGAAGGACTCTCAGCTACAACCACACCAGAGTCCAGTTCATCTGTAAAACTAGATGAGACGGATCCTTCAGGACTAGCTCTCTGACAGACTGGACCTCCTCCCGGGGCCGGACCCTCCCCTCTCACCCCCCGGTCTCTTAAGAACCGTCCTCCCCGGTGGTCCTCAGCTCGGGAGTAGGGGGACCGTCAGGAGACATGTTGCTGCACTCACTGGTAGGACTGGGATTACTGGCTCGGACCTTAATCTTGTTTTTCTTTTTTCTGCTGCTTGGCTTCATTTGGACCTCCAGAACCTCTATGTCAGTAGAACAGTTTGGTTCTGTGTGCGGGTGGTCCAGGTGGTCCAGGTGTAAACCTTTGTTCTGGCTCCTGAGTGGGGCTAAACAGCAGGCGTTAGATTATAGCAATAATTCTGTTTTTACAAAATAAAAGCTGAATAATCCCGGGTGGTTCTTAACGGCAGCGCGCTCCTTCCTTCCAGTTCTTCTGGATGCTGTCAGTCTGTGGTTCCGACCTGGGTTCGGGTTTTGTCTTCGGTCGACCCAGACGAGAAGAAGGGACTTCAGGCAGAGCAGAGAGTGAGTACAGTCCTGATCAGACTTTTATTTTTTCCTGCTGAAGAAAAAACATCAGAGTTCTGACAGATTACAGCTTCTCCTCTGAACAGGGCCGCTATTAGCAGGTGGAGCTGAGGGGGCTCTGCCCGCAGACCCCAAAGATTCAATTATTTCAACTGAAGGAGCAGCAAAAAAGAAATAAACTCCAGTAAAATGAGACTCTTTAATGACTTCAGTGAAATTTATTCAACTGGTTTCTTGAAGCTGAATCAAGCAGAGCAGCAAAACAAAAGCTAAGTGTAACAAAACTGAAGTTAAAAATAAAACCAGCACAACAGCTAAAAAAATAAACTGAGCTAAAAATCATAAAACCATAACCATTTGTTAGAATTATTAAAACAGCTAAAAGCTGAAAGAAGCAGAAGAAGAAAAATAAAGTGAGTCTGCTGGAGGAAATTTTAGAAAATAATGTTTTTGAAAAAAAACGATCTCAGTCAATTTATTTATTGTTTTTTATATAATAAACATAAATTCGAAAAAATATAAAAGTTAAAAATATTAAAAGTCCCAGAACAACATTTTGTGGTAGAAGTTTGATCTTAAAAAACATAAATAAACTGAATGCTGAGTCAGCAGTTCTGCAAGTAATTTGATTACTACAAGTTAATGCTTTGAACTGTTTTAATTATCATTATTTATTAATAATCTACATGAACACATAAATTCAGCTGGCTCTAGGTGAGTTCAGAGAAATCAAAGATCCGACAGTGATCAGTGACTTCACAGAGTAAGAAAAAAAAACTCGGCTCTGCTTCACTCAACACTGATGTTGAGTGGGAAAAAACACTATCCAGCCATTGTTATTTTAGATTATTCATTTCATGTGAGCTGTGGGAGGGCAGAGACAGGATTTGTGGCCCACCGCGTCTTCAGCTCGTTTATACTCAGTCAGGAAAAGACGCGCTGAAATTGCGCAATCAGTAACCCGCTGTCTGAAGAGACTTCACACCTGCAGCTCAGGTAAATATTTACACATCAAAATCACAGGGTTTTTTTTTTTTTTTGTTATTGTTGCAATTTTTCAAAAAATGCCAAACATTTATGAAAACTTTTGAAAGTTTTGCACCAACTTTGTACTAAAGATAAACAAATAGATAGAATGACTCCCAGACTTCTGTTCTCATTCCTTAATGAACCATCAGCTAAACTTTAGCTGTTGTTCTGCTCTGTTTCTGTTTGTTGTCAGATTATCTGCTCTGAGATAAATAAACCAGCCAACACTCTGTCAGTAGGAATCTCTCAGTCCTCCATCAAACGTCTTTAACTTGTTCAAAACGCTGCAGCTCATCTTTTACCAAACTCTCCCAGCTGTGAGAACCTCACCTGGTTTATCCTCTGGCTGTTTTAGAATAATACTTCTAAAACAGACTGACCTCACCTTATTATCTCTGAGAACATCAGAAGACCATAATGTCATCTAATACATCATTACTGTTTTGTCGTAATCCGTAGGGTCTACAGTCCTCAGTTTACCTGCAAGCACAAGTCTAAAGATTAAACCTTTTTATTCTCACTATTTTGCTTCCAAACACCGACAAGATTTACCTGAACAGCTGATGGAAACAGCTTATTTGAGTGAGAAGTGAAGAGCTCGCCCAGCCTCTGGCTACCTTCATTTTCAGGGTATACACGTCTTATCCGAGTTAAAATTCCTCACGAACAGCCAGGTCAAGGAATGTTAACCCAGAAACCCTGAATTAACGGTGGCTCTCTTCATTGTGGATTTTAGTTCTTATTCTGACTGGGTAGATTTT
>JARVJO010000305.1:27694526-27712059 GCA_031762555.1 Cynodonichthys magdalenae
TACAAGTTTGGATATAAACTTCAGGGATATTATTTTAATATTGATTTAAGCACTAGGGCAACCGGTCAGATTAACTAGAATAGATGACATGAACTCAGAACTTTGACCATAAAACACTCATGAGACGGCACAAAATTGTGAAAAGTACCAAAAATTGAATGTCCACACTGGCTTTTAGAATTTTCTAGAATTTTCTTCTTTTTTTTCTTTCTATTGCTTTGCAATGCAGCATACAGAAGTTAAAAAATCAATCACACATGATAAAGTAATCATAATTATCAATCAAACTTTCCCTGGGCGATTTGCTATAAAATGGTGAAAAAAACATTAAAAAAATATTTTAAAAAATAAAATAAAATAAAATTATATATGTATGGAGAATAATAAAAATATATTTTTATGTAATTTAAATAAATTTTAACAGAAACCAGTTTATCATACCTGCATGGTGAACTTTATCAACTGGGACAATTTGCTGCTCTCCGCCAACACCCATCCTTCATCACCGTATGTAATTATCAAAACATTTGATCTTTTTTTTTATCACCAAATTAATTTAATAATCATTTATTTATTTCAAAACAATCCTCCCCACTTTAATCTTTTCCCTCACTTTTTCAAACAAACAAGCAAACAAACAATCAAAGTTTGAATCATCTTTAAATCATCCTCCTATTAATAATTTCTCCTCAGTAATCACAGATTATTAACAGACTGATTATTATTATTCTTTTTATTCATAAGAAGAAAAACTTTTTTTTTTCTTGAAACAAGCCTCCTTTACTTCTGCTTTTTTGGTTCACTGAAAGCTCCCCACCCTGGCCGGAAACCACCTGTTAGCAAATAACTGACACTTTTCTTGTCTGCTCTGTTCCTCACCTCCTGAGTTCTGATAATACATTATTTACTGACTTAAAAAAACCACATTCATCCAGCCAGAATATTTACAGGGAGCCTTCCAACCTAAAGATTCTACCACCGTACTTGACACCCCTGGTTTGGAAGCGATCCTGTACACGATTCTTGCAGTTGTTCCTCCGTCGATGTTGATGAGAAATTCGTTTCTCATGGCTTTGGCCAGACCTCTGATTATTTCTTCGCTCATAAGGTTTAGCAGAGTGATCAGGGCCTACTATGGATCGATACAGGCCTTCCAAAGGGGAGACTTGACCAACGGTGGATGGCCTTGAAGAATCGGTAGGAACCCCTGGGCCAGTGGTTGACAGCCTTGGGGCTGTGGTAGGACCTCAGAGAAGTAGTCAAGGGCCTCGAAGAAGTGGTTGTTGAACCTGAAGAAGTGGTCGTGGACCCAGAGGAAGTCGAGGGCCTCGAAGAGGTGGTCAAGGATCCTGAAGAAGTCGAGGGTCTTGAAGATGTTGAGGGTCTTGAAGAGTTGTGGGAATAAGTTGGTGCCACCGGTGCAACCACACGAAGAGGCTTGTAGGTTTGAGGCAAACCAAAATTCATGTGCCTCTCCGATTTGGCTGCACTGGAACTCATCACTCTAGCTGTTGCTGGCATAGGTGTGAGTTTTTTCTTCATTCCAAGCTCCGTTTTGTCTGAACGTTTCTTCTTCTTCAGTGGTTTCACATACTCTGGTTGAGATCTTGATGACTCACCTTTATTAAACTTTCTGCCGTCCATCACCATTAGGGTCATTTTTTCTGGCCCTTTGAGTTCTGAAAGGCTAGTCTGTTCAAACTGATAGGTTAGTCGTTTCATAGCCGAGGCTGTGCTTACCTTATCTGGAGCTTCTCGTTGCTTTTCCACTGTCGTCTGAAGCTCCGTGAACAGTTTGGTCTCTCTTGACGGATCATCAGCTTCACTTGATGAACTCGAGTCTTTTTCACCCAAATCCTCCGCTTCAATTTCCTCAGGCTTTGTTCCTTCCTCTTTCTTTGTTTTTTCCTCGCTTTCTTCTCTCACCGCCTCGTCAGTGCTTCCTCTGTCATTTTCTCCATCATTTTCTTCTTCACTGTTAGGTAATTCATATTGACTCACCTCATCGACGTCTCTGTTGCGACCCACCAAGTGTTCTTGTTTATATTCAGCCATCTTATCCAGATGTTCTCTGAATTCTGTGCTTCTGGCAGCTGCTATGGCCTCGAGTTTTGTCAGTATGAACTCCATACCTGATTCTCTGGCAGCCATTTTCACCACATGATCATATTTTTCTGATGGGCTGATCAGGAAGATGATTCGTCTCGACTGCCAGGTGTTAAGCAGTTTCGTCCACCATCTCAGCCATTCTTCAATCTGATCTTTCTTGTTTACCTCTGTGGGATGTTTAATCACCACCACTCTTGCCCCCTCGTGCAACTTCGGGCAGAGGTAAAGATCACACTTCTCCATCCGGTCCCCCAGGTACTTCTGTACTGTCGTGGGAACTAGATCAAGATTATTTAATAAAAATAAACCTCTTACCTTCGGATCCCAAGATAGGTAACCTTCTCCGTACAGAAGAATTCGATAAGGAAGTTCCAATTCAGCTTCTACACCACCCCATGACATCCTGCGAGATATCGCTCCGATCTTTTCCTGGGGTCGACTGTCTTCCATGCTCAGCTTGTTCTGGTCAGAGGTGTTGGCCCCTCAAAGTCGCCTTTCGTATGATCCGGGTCTGAGATGATGGCCAACTGGTGGCTGTTTATTCTACTCTTGGGGACGCGGACCACGCCCTGTAGAATCCTTCCCCCACCTACGCGCTGCATAGTTACTGTGAGGGTTGGTGCTTAGCTGCTTTGCTAAGTCACAAAGCAATCTGCTTCCTGAGCGACGATCACTCACCTTTGACTCTCAATCAATTCTTCTCAATGGGGGTACTCTCTTCCCTTCTGTTACTTGGTCCTTTGGGAGCCCTAAAGCACTTTGAGCCCCACCTGGATCACGTTGGACTCCATGTCGAAATCCGTAGGGTCTACAGTCCTCAGTTTACCTGCAAGCACAAGTCTAAAGATTAAACTCTTTTATTCTCACTATTTTGCTTCCAAAAACCGACAAGATTTACCTGAACAGCTGATGGAAACAGCCTATTTGAGTGAGAAGTGAAGAGCTCGCTCAGCCTCTGCCCACCTTCATTTTCAGGGTATACACGTCTTATCCGAGTTAAAATTCCTCACGAACAACCAGGCCAAGGAATGTCAACCCAGAAACCCTAAATTAACGGTGGCTCTCTTCATTGTGGATTTTAGTTCTTATTCTGACTGGGTAGATTTTTACAAGTTTGGATATAAACTTCAGGGATATTATTTTAATATTGATTTAAGCACTAGGGCAACCGGTCAGATTAACTATAATAGATGACATGAACTCAGAACTTTGACCATAAAAAACTCATGAGACGGCACAAAATTGTATAATAATAAATACAATTATATAAATATGGAGAATAATAAAAAAATATATTTTTAGGTAATTTTAAATGAACTTTGGCAGAGACCAGTTTATCATACCAGCATGGTGAACTTGGTCAGAAGCACGGTGCTGCAGCTGGAGTCGGCCTTGATGGGAGCACAGCTGTGGTTGGCTAATCGGCCCTTCCTCTTTTAATCTTGACGGCTGGAGAAGTTGTGTGCTCAATTTCCAGTAACGCACAAGTGCTCTATTTTCTGCTCTTGGTTCTGTGTGTTTAAACCCTTTCTCATTCAGATTCCACTGGTCTTCAGCTGGACACCCCCAGAGATGGTCTCACACACTGGCCGGAGAAGAGGAAGAACCCTGATTTCCTGAAACTCCTTACTTTTATAACCTCTTGGGAGTGTCTTAGTACATGTTCTTTGATCAATCACCTGATTCCACCAAGTTCCCCATTTATCAACTGGCACTGCTCTCCGCCAACACCCATCCTTCATCACCTTAAATAATTTACAAAATATTTGATCATTTTTTTATCACCAAATTAATTTGCTTATCATGTATTTATTTCAAAACAATCCTCCACACTTTAATCTTTTCCCTCACTTTTTCAAACAAACAAACAATCAAAGTTTGAATCATCTTTAAATCATCCTCCTATTAATAATTTCTCCTCACTAATCACAGATTATTATATATATCATTAACAGACTGATTATAATAATTTTTTTTATTCATAAGAAGAAAACCTTTTTGTTTCTTGAAACAAGACTCCTTTACTTCTGCTTTTTTGGTTTGCTGAAAGCTCCCCACCCTGGCCGGAAACCACCTGTTAGCAAATAACTGACACTTTTCTTGTTCCTCACTTCCTGAGTTCTGATAATACATTCTTTGCTGACTTAAAAAAAAAACACATTCATCCAGCCAGAATATTTACAGGGAGCCTTCCAACCTAAAGATTCTACCACCCTACTTGACAATTTGTGCTAAAGTCCAAATACAAACCGGTCCGGGCCGTTTGGGTCTCTGCACCCAGACTGTGACTTACTCAGGACTCCATCACTGACCTGTGGGCTTTTTAAAATCGAGTCATCTTACTAAGATATCTGAAAGATTAAATTAGCTGAAAAATGCTGAAATCAGCTAAAAACACATAAAACAGCTAAAATTTTCTGAAATAAGCACAAAACATTTACATTAGGAGATGAATGGCAGACCAGGTCAGAAAGCTAAAAAAAAAGCTCAAATCAGAAAAATTGAAGCCAAAGGAGTAAAACACAGAACTAGAATAAAAGGTAAAAGTAAAAGATTTTTCTACATTTTGAAGGTTTTAAGGATGTTGAAAAATGATCTATTCAATGAGAACAAATGTCAGAAAACGTTAAATATATCAAAATAAATAAATATATAAAATTAGTGAAGGAGCTGAAAGTGTGCTATTTAAAATGTTAAAATAGAAAATAAAAATAATAAAAAATAAATTAAAAAAAAGTCACTAATGACGAGAAAATTCATTCATTTTTCTACTGAAGTGACTTTTAAAAAAAAAAAAAAGAAAAAAAAAATGTTAAAATAGCACAAAAATCATGGAATGAGATACGTGCTGAAAAAACGTACGGAGGAAGAAATGATTTTATTAGTGTGAATGCTTGATGAGCATCAACACTTTTATTATTTTCCACTTTGCAGTTACTGCATGGTGCGGCATGATGATGTATTTTTGTGTGATGCAACACAACATCATGTGTCTGCAGCAAACTGCGCTACCAAACAGCTGCTACTCTACATTGTGGAAAAGGTGGATTTATTATTTGAACTTGTTAACATGAAGTTAGTTGGATGATTTGGAAGGAAAACTTTAGAACACAGAGCAACGTGCAACTATCAATCATCATCAATTAATCCTGACTTTTTTTTTTTTGCCAGTATCGTCCCAACCTTCACTAACAACACGCAGGCAGAGGATGACTTCACATCAGATTGTGCCTTTCATTGTTGTCTAACCAAAACAGCCACAACTCCGTGTTTTTATTTTCTCAGTTTAAGATGATCTGAGTGTAAAACTTGGCAGGTGAGGTGTGTTTCTTCAGAGAACGCTGCTGTCCACATTTAGTTTCCAGCTCGGTGCTGGCAGTGAGGAGGAAGGTTTAGACTAAATCAGTGGTTTTTTATCTGTAAAGACCTGGAGCTTCTTCTGTCTGCAGATCCAGATCCACCAGATCCACGTCTGAGTTAAGCTCTGGTTCTGTTTAAATTGTGCTCTAAAAGAACAAGGCCCTTTAAAATCTGTTTTATTCAGTTGTGTTTTTTTGCCCAAACTCGTGTTTTTTCCACTTTCATTTTACTTTAATCTGTTTTTTTTTTGTTCATCAGCACACTAATCAAACATTCAACAATTCAATCCTAAAGTATTGAAATATAATTTTTGACAAACTGTAATAAAATGCATCCAGTATTTATGTTCAACAGATCATTTAATCTTTTTATAGGAGTTTGTAAAATTACCTAATCAGTATATGAGAAACATTTTTTCATGTAAAATCTGTCTGTTTAACATGAGTCAGTCCAACTCCAGCTGCTTTAACTAATCAGATCATCATCTTTAAAATAATTTATATTTATGTAATACAATAAATAATAAACAACAACAATCTGTTTCCATTACTCTGTTGTCCCTGACATAATTACGATGCCACATTGAGGCAACATCTATGTTAAAACCAGTTTAAAATATGTAGACACAATTTAAATGCAAATAAAAAGCAATGGTTTGTAAATCTTTTAAACCATATTTTATTCACTTTAGAAGATAATAAAAACATAAAATGTTTAATCTAAAACTGCACCGTTTAAAAAAAAAACTGTAGCTCAAACTACTGGAACAGTTTGAGAAGAATAATCCTCAACAGAACATAAGAACATCAGTACGGTCACTAACAACAGAAACTGCAGCGATCGAGTTTATTCAGTTAGATTCTATCTTTCAGTTTGAAGAAACAATAATAAAACTGTCAGACTGTTTGTGTTGTCCTCAGCTCGCCCTGCCTCTCAGAGCGTCCCGACCTCTGGATCCTGCAGGAACAGGTGTTTTGAGCTGCAGGAGGCGGAGCTCCCAAACTGTCGCTGTGACAACCTGTGTAAGACCTACAACGCCTGCTGCTCAGACTTCAGCCAGCTCTGCCTTCGAACAGGTAAGCGACAAACATCCGGTCTCCTCTGATAAACCCCGCCCCCAAAGTCAACGCAACACTCTGGGCTTGTTTTTGATGAGGCAATGACATCATAACATGTAAAGCTCTGAAAAGTTTATTTTGCATTATAACCTCCTCCTTCAAGGAAATGTATCATTTAGCACATTCTGACTAAAACAACCAGATCATCCATCCATCCATCCGTTCGTTCATATGTCCATCCATCCATTCATCCATCCATCCATCCATCCATCCATTCAGCGATCATCCATCCATCCATCCATCCATTCATCCATCACTCGTGAACAAAACATCCAGATGCTTAAAACTCCTCCACTTGAGGCTGAACCTCACTCCCTGGATCTGGACAAGATTTATATAAAAATTTTCTTCTTTTTCTTCTTCATCTTCTTGGGTCACAGTTTTTAACGCCAACTGATATGTAACTTTAGATTTTTTAGTTGTTTGATTAAAGATGCCCTGAGACTCATTTCAAAATGTAAAACAAAGAACTTCCTGTTTTCTATAAACAAGGCTTTGCTAATAGTTAAATATAAAAATTTAGATCTCTTGAGGAACAATCTTTAGTTCACCACCACTTTGTCTTTGAATCTCTTCTGTGCCTGAGAGTCACGATATATTTACTCACATCCTTATAAAGCTGTGTTGCGCTGTTCCTGCGTGCAGACGGGGGTTATGAGTGCAGCAAGGATCGCTGTGGCGAGAGTCGAAGCGAGCAGCACGCCTGTCACTGTTCTGATGACTGTCTGAGCCGAGGAGACTGCTGCACCAACTACAGAACACTCTGCAAAGGTTTGAAACTTTTATTTAATTTGAAATGTTCAGAAACTTGTGCTTTTATTGTCTCAGCTTCACTTGTGTTTGTCCACTTCCTGTTTGGGCTGACGATGAGTCAAAGTTATTAGAATCTTAAGGTTCAAACAGATTTAGTGTTTCTTTTTGTTTTATCAGCATTTATTTTATGATTGTCTGCAGTGTTAGCAAAATATCTCATGAACCACTGGACAGATTTTAGTCAAACTCTGAAACTAATCCTTGTTTAACTTTTAGAGTGAGCCCCACAGCCAACACAAACATTATAAGTCAGTTTTATACATAATGAGCTAAAATGAGGTGTGGTAGTAGCAAAGAGTCATTAACAACACACTCTTCAAGCACTAATACATATCAGTTTGACCACAACTCCATCAATTCTCAACAGAAGACGATCAAATAATATAAAACTCTCTCTAAAAATTTTCACTTTAATATTTTTTTTTGTATTATTGCATAAAAAAATCTTAATTTGCAGTATTTTGGTCAAACCTGATGAACTACTCTTGCCACTCTATCTTTACGTTAGTTTTTATGGTCAGACTGAATGTGAGCAATAAGTCAAGAACTGGTTTAAAAAAATTATCTTTATTCAGCTGATATAATGATAAACGTTTTATTATAATCAAAAGTTTTACATTTAAGTAAAAATGAAGATGTTACATACAATTCAGACAAAAGTATGTTTTCTGAGTTTTATACTGAACAGGAAGCAGAACATTTCATCATCTGTCTCTCTGCTCTGTGCTCAGGAGACTCTTCATGGCTGCAGGACGAGTGTGAGGAGATCCGGACGGCTGAATGTCCTGCAGGGTAAAGAAGAAGAAGAGCTAGGAGATTAAACCAGTCTGACTCAGGTTTTAATCCTCTGTTCTGTGTTCTGTGTGCAGGTTTGTGCGTCCTCCTCTCATCATCCTGTCAGTGGACGGCTTCAGAGCTTCGTACGTGAAGAGAGGGAACACGGTCATACCCAACATCGAGAAACTCAGTAAGAGGAGCTGCATCTCTGCTGGTCCGCTCAGGAAAACCACAAACAAACAATGAAAACCTTAATCTAGAAATTAGAATCGATAATTGAGTCTGGGCTTGAGTGAATCGATACATCCCTAATTTATATATATTTTATTTTGGATATACATAGCTTCAGCAAAAATAAAATGCTGAATTTTTAATTAGTTTAATTTTACATTTTTACATTTAGTTTTTAAAAAAGTGAAAACAAACAAAAAAATTTAATTTTTTAAAAATCTTTTTGCAATTTTGTTGTGATATGGAAAATCCAAAAAACCAACCATACATGAATGTACCTTACATTGGTTAAAAGAAATGATTGATTTTTCTGTTTCCTGAAGCAAAAATAAGCACTTTGTTGTAGCTTTTACATTATTAATGAGTGACTAAACCTGGAGCTTTTGTCTTTTTTAGGAACATGTGGAACACACGCTCCTTACATGAGGCCTGTTTACCCTTCAAAAACCTTCCCTAACCTGTACTCACTGGCTACTGTAAGTTTGATTAAATACATCCAACAAGTTGTCTCCTGGATACTCTGAACACTGACAGGAGCATCCAGAATATCTGAAGGAAGATGTTTGAATGTTCAAATAATGGTTTGTTAGCTGTAAACACAATATTGTTTGGTTCAAACACAGATCTTTTATACTTTAATAGCATGAATAAAACAAGATGTAAGAATAATTTAAAGCAACTTGAGCAAATGATCAGCAGCTGAGTGAAGTGAGATGATTCCTCTTCAGACCTGGAATTTTTTTTATGACCCAGAAGCTCATTTCTTTCTGTGTGGATTTTTCTGACAACAACAAATCTACAGATGAAACTTAATGTGCTGTTTAAATCAGATGTGTCAAAGTTTATCAGAGGAACAGCTATTAGTAAAAGTAAAACATTTATGTTCCACATCTGGAAATCTTTGATCTTTGGATGAAAGAATAAAATCAGCAGACTCAACAAACTTCCATCTAGTCCAGTTTTTAGTAAATTCTTGTTATTTTTCATCAAAGGGTCTTTATCCTGAATCTCATGGCATCGTTGGAAACTCCATGTTTGATCCTGTGTTTGATGCATCGTTTAATCTGAGGAGCCGAGAAAAACTGAACCACCGCTGGTGGGGAGGACAACCGGTGAGTTCTGTCAGGAAACAGGAAATGCTTTTATTTTGAAGGGGGAAAGGATGGATTCCATTACATTGTTTTTTTACTCCATGTTAAAGACAAACATAAATATTTGATCAACAGACCTGAGATTGTATCATATCCAGTACCAGACTTTTTTTTAGCTTCTTATAGATTGATTCAAATAATTTCATCTTTTATAAACAATTAAAACAGGATCAGGAAAATGCCAACTATCTTTAATTTATTTTTAAATGTTTTAAGAGCTCCACCAGCCTACTGTTAATATTATCGAGATGCTTGATAGTATTTTATTAAACTGTGTTAGTCGGAGTGAATAATTATTGTTTGTTTAGATCTGGATCACGGCGCTCAAACAAGGAGTTAAAGCTGCCACCTTCTTCTGGCCTGTGTGAGTAAAAACATCAACACTTCATACAGTTTAAACTTCATAAATCTGTGGGTTGATAAAATAACAGAGATGAAATGATAAAAGTGGTTGATGATCAATTAAATCACAGAGTAAAAGAAAACTGGAGAATTTGCATTTCTTGCAAAGATGTAGTGTGAATGCTTACTGCTGAAAGATTTGGAAAAAATAGCTAAAAAGTAGCTAAAAACACAAAAAACAGCTGAAATTTGCAGAAATGAGCTGTGACAATTATATAAAAAAGCTAAAAAAAAGGCAGAAAAATGCTAAAATCTGCAAAATAGAAGCTGAAATGAGCACAAAGAAATGTAAAAAAAAATCAGAACAAAAGTTAAAAAGTACAATAAAAATTTTGGAACTTTTGAAAGGTTTTAAGGATGTTGAAGATGGCTCTATTCATTTTTAATGAGGAAAATAAGTAAATATCTAAAAAAGTATGAAGTCCTGAAGGAGCTGAACGTTTTGATATATGAATTGTTAAAATAGCATAAAAAGTACAGTATGTGATATGTGCCAAAATATGTACGGAAGAAAATGATCCTAAAAAATAACTTTGAGCTAAAAACTCACAAAAACTAAAACATGTTTCTTCTTTTATCAGATGTTTGGTTTTACATTAGAAGATGTATTTAAGATTTATGGAGTATGTTTAATATTTGCAAGTATTTTCCAAACTAACTGTATTTTTTATGTTCCAGTGGAATCTCTTTAGAGAGGAGAGTTCTGACCATGTTACAGTGGCTCCATTTACCTGAGGCAGAGAGGTCAGCTCACATTTACATTTCTGCTGTTTTACATTCACTCCACTTTTCATTACTGTTTATTACTCTTCTTTTCCTCTTGTTTAACGCTTCCTCTCTCAGCTATCAGTAAAATAAATACAAATTTGTTCCATTTTATATCAGCAGAAGCTGCAGTGGTAACAGATCTTAATAGTCTTGAACCAACTAACCGTTACTGTTACTAACTGTTAGTGTGTTACTGACAGAAAACACAGACATTTAACTTTTTTAAACACATTAATCCCAGTGCATCTCCTCTTAATTTTAGTGAACTGATTAAAATGATCATTGAACAGAATTAATCAGACTGCAGAGGGTTCAGGTCACAAACATCTGTAGTTCTGAAGTTTTAATACATTATATACATCAGATTTACTGTCAATGTTTTTCTGTTGAGTTTTATTAGAATAAATTCCCTTTTCTAATTAACTGGAGGAGATTCTTCATAGATTTTTAGTGACTGAGTGAAAGTTCAGAATTTTTTTTTTTTTTGTAGCGAAAAGTTATTTTAAATCTTTGAACAGATGATCAAACGTTCAGTTTAACCAGAAAACTCCAGCCTGTCTAACCTTTAATCTAACATCTAATCCAACCTCTTCAGATTGATCAGAAACATTTTAACATTAACTGAACACACATGAACATATACGTATGTACTCGTATGTGATGTCTTTTTTTTCTTATAAAATATATTTTTCTCTTGTTTATCTGTCAGTAGTATGTAGATGCTAGGGTACAGGTTTTTTCTGATTTTAATGGTTGGATTTAATGAAACTTTCTGAAAGTAATCAGTTATCTTCAGCTAATCAACATTAGCCAACACAAAAATTGCGATTACCTTTTCATCAAAAGATGATTTTCTTATAAAACTCTAAAACCATCTTGTTTCAGACCTTATGTTTATGCCATGCACGGTGACCTCCCCGACACATATGGACACAGGATGGGACCCCTGAGCTCAGACGTGAGTGAGGACCACCAGCTTGTCTGTGTGGGCTGTTATTTTGGTTTAAGGTTCATGTCTTCCTGTTTGTGGTTTCAGTTAAACAATCCTCTGAGGGCGATTGACCGAATCATCGGCCAGCTGATGGACGGACTGAAGCAGATGAAGCTACATCGATGTGTTAACATCATCCTGGTGGGGGATCATGGTACAGAGTTAACGCTGACCAAATCTTTAAAGTGCTTTAATGTTGAAGGCTTTCAATTCAGCTGAAACTACAGAAATACAGACCACCAGCAGGTTTTGGTTAAGTTTGAATTTTCACCAGGCGTGTTCCAGGAGGAGCGTTAGAATCAGACAGTTTCTGGTATTTTACTGATGGTTTACGTGTGTTTTCAGGCATGGAAGAAGCTCACTGTGACCGCACAGAGTTTCTCAGTAACTATCTGACTAACGTTGACGACATCATCCTCATCCCTGGATCTCTCGGCAGAATACGCTCCAGATATCCCAACAACCCAAAATGTGAGGAACCAAGAAAATCCTTTTATTTCTGTTTCTTTTTACTGTTATATCAGATTCAGAGACATACTCTTTATGCACAAACTGCATAAAACACAACAAACTATAACACTGAGCTCAGTAGATGTAAAATAGATTGAGTCTTTGTGTTTTCTAAACTGGATTAAATGTAATGGATGTTTGGAATGGGGTTGACTCAGAAAGTTGTAGATCCAGTGATGGATCATTTGTCATTTGTTCTAAGAGCTTTGGCATGAAACAACAAAAGCTTTGCAGCAATTTATTGTGACTGCTGCTCTTTTTTCAGATGACTCCAAGGCTGTTGTTGCAAACCTAACAGTAAGTACTGGATATTCATTAAGGTGTTTCAAACTTCAAGAAAAAATTTACTGTTTGCAAAAATCTGAAAAAGACAGATGAAAATATTGTGTAACAGTGTTGCTGTACCCGCCTCTCTAACTGACCTGTTTTCTGGTTGTTTTATTTTTTTGTTAAAGTGTAAGAAAACAGACCAGCACTTTAAACCGTATCTGAAACAACACCTGCCCAAGAGGCTTCACTACGCCAACAACCGACGCATTGAAGACATCCACCTGCTGGTGGAGAGGAAGTGGCACGTCGCCAGGTGCAGCAACACAAGGAGCACATAGTTGTATTTTTTATTAAAAAAGTTTTTAATAGCTACAAAATCTCAAGACATGTAACAAAACCATACACTCAAACAAACCCCAATGATTATTTGTTAGGAGCAAAATGTTTGTTTACTTTTTTATCTCGTTGGATTTTATGAGACAGAAAAGTCATATAAATAAATAAATAAATAAATAAAGGCACGATCTTGGTGTCTAAACCCGTGTTTTCCAGTACGAAGGATTCAGTGGTGACCACCAAAATCCATTTTAGGTGACGGCCATCTGGGATTTTCAAAATGGCCACCAGAATACACATTCAAAATATAACTTTCTATCAGGATTTGTTATATATTATAAAGATAAGATGTTTCATGTTGTGATTATCTATCAAGAATGTCCTTTTGAAATGGGTAAAATGTGTAATCTGGCAGCCATTTTGGAAATCCAAGATTGCAATCATCTAAAAGGAATTTTGGTGGTCACCAATGGATCCTCCATACTTAAAAACTTGGGTTTAGACACCAAGATCATGACTTTGTGTAGACTAAAAAACAAGTTAGGTGGTAAAAGAGGTTTTCTGGTGGCCATTTTGAAAATTGTCCAATAAAATCCAACAAACGAGAGAGAAAAAATGGAACCAATGGAATTACTCTAAAGTACACTCTAACAATCCCAATAAAACATATTTGAGTTACGGTATCAAAAAAAAAAAAAAAAGAATGAATACTGGCAGTTCAGGATTATGGATGGAAAGTTCTGGGGTTTTCAGGATCATTTTTCTTAGATCGATTTGCTGCATCAGTTCCATTTAGTTCAGTTTGAGTATTTGTTCTGAGTGGTTCTCACAGTGTCCCAGCCAGCTTGGTAGAAACCTGCTGAACCTGGAGGTTTAACTCAGGCAGTCAGGTGATCAGGGGCCTCATGTGTCTGCGACATGTTCGACGCACACGTCAGAATGTATCAAAATGAACATTGCATGAAAGTGTGTGTGAATAATGTATTTATTTGTTTCACCTGCCATGAGGATGTGCGGACAGCCACGCAATTTTTTTCAGTTGAAAATTTTAAACCACAAAGTTCTGAGGCGTACACACAGCTGTGGAGAATAAACTGTGAATTATCTAAGAAGGAAACTTTCAGATCAACTAATTAATTCAGAACAGCTCATCTGTGATGATTCCTCAGGTGGACAAGATTCAAACACAAGATGTTCATAAACAGCTGCGTAAAGTGATGTGTAATTTGTGGAACAATATCAGCTGTATCATTACTTGAGAACATCACCACAAGAAGAAATGGGAGGCAGTGTGTTTTTGGGGATCACGCAGATCATGTATCAATCAGGTGTTTCACTGTAGTCCCTGAGCCGAGCCATGCAGCTAAACAGGCTGACTTCATGATTCCAAAATATAAGTCCTCTACCCCGTAGCAAAAACTCTTCATTGAGGCGCTGGGACTCGTTTCTTCACATCAATAAATAAAGCTCTTAAGGCCCTGTCACAGTAGACAACTTATGCCAACTTATGAAACATTTTTTATGTCTAAATTGCTAATAAAATTCATATATTTGATCAATTTGTTCAAATTACTTTATGTACACACCGAAAAGAAGCTTCCTGTTTATTTTTTCAATTCCATCTTCAATGTAGATGTCTTAAAAATGTTCATAAATTGTCTAGTGTGACAGGGCCTTTAGTTCTGCCAAACTCATAAGTTCCTCTGTGTTTATAGTCATTTATTAAAGATGTGTAAAAGGTGGAAATAGAATACCTAAGCCCCAGTAATGCGTTGGTGGAAGAATAAAGCAGCTTCACACACACACACGATCTATTGCAGCTATCTTTATGGGAACATTGTATTGACTTTCATTCATTTCTATAGCCTTACCCTGACCCCTTACCCTAAACCTAACTAAACTCAATTCACACCTTGGTCCTAAACCAACCCCCAACCCACAAACGGCCTTTCCTAACATGGGGACTAGGCTTAGGTCCCCATAAGTATTAGTTGCTCCCCACAAGTAGGGGTGTATGCCAAAAATTGTCCCCACATAGTAGCACACACACACACACCCACACACACACTTACTATTCATTTGCATATGGCAAACACATTTTTATGCCCAACTACTTATTTAGGACTTTTTCTGACTCATCTTCCATTTAATTCATTGTTTTCCTGCATCTATAAATCATGTGTCATCACAAAGATAGAATGAAGCACACTGGACATATTTCTAAAAAATGTTTAAATAGAGGAGTGTCAGGGGAGGAGCCTCAGGTGCGCTCAGTTTCACGTTAGACATAGGAATGAAAGGAGAGCAGAAACATGCTTGCTCACAGTTTGATATATCCGAATATTTATGTGCGTACATAAATTTCACTTTTTGCTCATATGCCAACTTTTAGTATGAAATCTGCACACTTTTTTATTCATGAGGCCCCTGGACCAGTTGGTGGTAAACTGAACTTAATTCAATCAGGTTAAAATGTGGTATAATTTGAGTTTATGTTTGAAAGTGGTGCGTTTCTGCTGTGGTGCTGTTCCTGATGCAGAGATGCAAGTTTTGATTAACATGGGTGTGAAACAAAATAACTTGTTACACATCCTTTATATGATGTTCATTACAGGAGAGTTCCTGAGGGGAGGAGGCCCTGTGGCCTGTCAGGGGACCATGGCTATGACAATAAGATCAACAGTATGCAGGTATTGTACCTGAGGTGCTGATTGTTTTATTCATTGTGCACTGAAATGAATGGACAGCCACTGAAACATCAGAACTAATGCTTCAGTGCCTAGTCCCCATGGGAGGAAACAGAAACTATGCTCCTTTATACACGTCTTCTTTAGATTAAAACTATAACTCTGTCCTATAACTGTACTTTTCCAGAGTTGAGGTTTTAGAATAGTTATCATGAATAGTTTTTTATCCAAATGATCAGAAATTTTTTTTACAAAAGTTGATAATTTTTCAATTCATTTTATTGTCTTAAATCAATTAACCACTCAGATCAATACTTTTTTGTTTTCAGACTATTTTCTTGGGCTATGGACCTACATTTAAATTCAAGACTAAAGTTCCAGCATTTGAAAACATTGAGCTTTATAATGTCATGTGTGGTAAGACTTATTTTTATATTCTTTTGTGTAAGAACACAACTGCATTTGTTTCATTTAGAGATAATCAACAGTCACACAAAAATATGAGCTACCCTCATAATGATTTGTTCCAATCTCAGATCTACTGGGTCTGAAACCAGTCTCCAACAATGGGACCCATGGCAGTTTGAACCACCTGCTGAGAAGCCCACCCTACAGGCCCATCATGCCAGAGGAGGTTTCCAGACCAACAGCCTCTAATCTTGTTCCTGTAGTTACAAATGACTTGGGATGTGTCTGTGATGAAAAGGTCAGCCATCACAATGAAGAGTTACACCAGAATTATAACAGAGTTATAACAGAGTTGTACCTGAGTTACACCATAGTTATTTGAGAGTTATACCAGAGTTACACAAAAGTTGTACCTGACTTGTACCTAAGTTACTGTATATCAGAGTTACTCCAGAGTTATCCCTCAGTTGTAACTGAGTTTACGAGAGTTATAATTGAGTTATAACAAATTTGAACCAGAATTGTACCTGGGCTAAACCAGAGTTATACCAGAGTTACACCAAAGTTATACGTGAATTGTACCTGAATTATAATTGAGTTATAACAGACTTGTACCAGAGTTACACCAGTGTTGTACCTAAGTTATACCAGAGTTATTCCAGAGTTGTACCAGAGGTATAATAAAGTTGTACCTTAGTTATACCAGAGTTATACCAGAGTTGTACCAAACTTGTACCAGAATTATACCTGGGCTATACCAGAGTTACACCAAAGTTATACGTGAGTTGTACCTGAATTATAATTGAGTTATAACAGACTTGTACCAGAGTTACACCAGTGTTGTACCTGAGTTATACCAGAGTTGTACCAGGGCTATACCAAAGTAATACCAGAGTTATTCCAGATTTGTACCAGAGTTATACCAGAGTTGTACCTGAGTTGTACCTGACATATACCAGAGTTATAACTGAGTTACACCAGAGTTATACCAGAGTTGTACTAGGGCTATACCAAAGTTATATCAGAGTTATACCTGAGTTATAACAGAGATGTACCTGAGTAATAACAAAAAGAAAAATTAAGTATGTCCTCTGGATGGGTTCTTCTAATGAATCATTTCGTCTCTCCTCCAAGAGACTTCTTCAGTCGACTGAAGACTGAAGAAGTCTCTTACAGGAGAGATAAAACTTTTCATTAAAGAAGAACCCGTCCAGAGGACATACTCAATTTTCGTTTTGTTTTTTCTACATGGATTACTGAGATCCAGGATACCTGAGTTATACCAGTGTTATACAAGTTATATCAGATTTGTACCAGATTTGTAACTGAGTTATACCAGAGATTTACCAAAGATATTCCAGAGTTGTACCAGAGTTGTACCTGAGTTATACCAGAGTTGTTCCAGAGTTGTACCTGAGTTATACCAGAGTTGTTCCAGAGTTGCACCTGAGTTATACCATAATTATGCCAGAGTTATACCAGAGTTATACCAGAGTTGTTCCAGAGTTGTACCTGAGTTGTACCTGAGTTGCACCTGAGTTATACCATAATTATGCCAGAGTTATACCAGAGTTATACCAGAGTTGTTCCAGAGTTGTACCT
>JARVJO010000305.1:27726750-27743157 GCA_031762555.1 Cynodonichthys magdalenae
GGAGAATCAAAAAAAGCGTCGCGAGTAAAACTCCGTCGCGAGTAAAACTCCGACCACAAACAGGAAGAGAACTCCGTGCAATAGTAGGAAATCATTATAGCAAAATTTCTATATCAGTGTTTTGTTTTTTAAATTATAAGCAGCCTTTTGATAAAACTGTTTTTAGAATTCATATTTTAAGATGTAAAAAACAGAAGAACTCCTTTTAATGCTGACCAACTGGTTCCTCGCTGCATATTTCATCTTTAAATGATTTGGAAACTGCTCTGTTGACATGAAGTGATCAGGTGATGTTTCTGAAGTTAATCATTTAAAATATACAAATTTAAAGTGTATACTTTAAAGTTTAAACCTTGTTTTTCATGTTATAATATATAAACTCTCATTGTGAGTTCTAACCAAATAATATTTTTGCTTTTAGACCAGAGGATCGATCCCCTTCTACTGGTCCCAAAGACCCAATCTGAAGTACAAACCAAAACCCCAGATCAGCAAAACATTCAACCATGTCAGTTTCTACTCTTCTGTCTGACTGAGGTGGTTTTATTTTGTATTTTTCTCACGTAGTTTCTGGTTTTCTTCTTAGTTAGATGGATTTCAGAGACACTTTGACTCACAGGCCGTTCTCTATGGAAGACAAGTTGTTTTAAACTTGGTAAGAAACCTGATCCGGCTCAGATTTGATCTGAAAACCTTTTATCAAACAGATGCTGTTATAACATTTATTTTATTATTTGTTTCAGATCAATCAGAAAGGCTCTGAAAAACCTCTGGAGCTAGCTTTTGAAAAAATGGTGTCCAGTTTGGGTAACGGCATGATAAAGTGAGATTGCCACCATTTCTTCAGTTTCTGACACATCATCCTGTTTTTACTGTGAGCGCTTTGTTTCTGCAGGTATGTAGCGTTTGACTTCCATAAGGAGTGCAGCCGGATGAGGTGGCACCGCCTTCAGATCCTACTGGACATGGTCTCAGAGGTCCAGGATGAGTTTGGGTCAGTACTCTGTTCTTGTTGTGCGGGTATAACAATGAAGTAGTTTTCTCTTCAAAGTGACTGTGTCTGTGGATTTAGGTACTTCCTGGTGGATGCTGATGGGAAGGTGCTGCTGAGCCAAGAGGGAATATTTCGGAGCAACTGCATGGACTGTCTGGACCGGACTAATGTTATCCAGAGTCTCCTGGGCCGCCGCTCGCTGCAGTCCCAGCTGCAGGTGCAACACCTGACTCTGACTAAAACAGCTCTGACAAAACCATAAACTGACTTATTTAACTAATAATTTCATGTTCAAGAATTCACTTTTATCATTTTAGTTCTCAGTTCTGGTGAAGTATAACCCCCCCTCCCCTGGTACCACTCCTAGTGCAAAACCCTTCAGGAGTCGACAATTAAAAAAAGATAAATAGATAATTAAAATATTATAACGGTTGTTTCCTCTTGGTGTTTGTGTTTGCAGAGGGTGGGGGTTCTCCTCGCAGGCCAGAAGGTTGAAGAACAGGCGGAGTTTGAAAAGCTGTACAAGAACGGTGAGAGTAAATTTTGATCCTAATCGTTCTCAGTAACGGAACCCCTCTGCTCCTCTGGGCTTCGTCAGCTGGAATATTTTGGAAATGAGTGTCCTAAAGGGAGAAAATGACAATTCCTCTAAAATTGTCATGAAACAAATAAATTGCTGATTTAAAATAAACCCTGAATTGTTAAGTTGTGAAGATGATTTAACTTTTAAATAAATAAAGTGCTGTAAGAGAGGAGGGTCATGCATGTCGTTTACTGAGGTCAATAAAACTAATTAAATCATGACTTTTCTTCTTCATGGACCTATACTTATATAACACTGGTTCAAGTGGTGAACAGGAACTATTATTCTTGTCAAAAATAAAACAAACATCACAGAAATGGTGATTCTATTTTTAATGATCTGGTTTGAATGAGTTTCTTTGTCAAATGACTAAATGTAATAAATTTTACATCTGATGCATTAAAGTCAGTGATTTGATTATGGAAAGTAAAATAACTCCTAACATGTTAAATGAAAAATAACTCATTTAATTTAATGGAATAAAATACAAAACCTCAAAATTATCAAATGTTTGATGGTTTTAAGCAGGTCTGAAGTTATTAAACAGATTCATCCAGAAGACAAAAAAAATATTAATCTCTTTTATAATAGTGTTTGGAAGTGAACGTTTTAATGACTTAAAATAGTTGTAGGTTTTTTTGTGTTCTATAGATCGAGTAGGAAAATATAATCTTTTTAAGAAAGATTTTGTTCCAGGTGCACCAACAGCTAAAATAATCAAACCAAGAGGAGAGATGAACAAAACGATTCTTACTGATGCAGGAATGTTGGTTGTTTTCACTCAAAGCTCTGAGTCTTTAATACTGATGGGCCAAAACATTATGACCACTGAACCATATGAAAGGAATTCTTTGCAGCGGTAAACTAGTTTTAAACACCTGAGGAGTGGATTTATAGGTTCTAACAGGAACGAACGCACGCTTCTGTGTCCGACTGAAACGTGTCATGTGACCATCATATGTGAAAGAGACACTTTTACATTTTGTCCTGTAAATAATTACATTTCGGTTAAAGCTGGGGCTAACGGATGAACTGGTTATAATGTTCTGGCTCTGTGGTTTCTGGTGTTTCCTAACAGCCTGGGCAGATAACGCTGACGCTTGTGCCAAGCAGTACGCAGGTACCGGGGCCTTAAAGACGGACTTCACCAGGTCAGTTTTCAGTCCGGTTCTGTTTCTGATCAGTCTGAATAAAATTTACCACAAGTAGTTTAGAACTCAACAGGAGGAGACCCATCAGGACCAGGACTTTGGTTCTGTTATTCATATAAAATTAAAATCTTCACAATTGGATCAGGATTCAGAGAACTGTGATGTTTACAAAACTATTATTTATGATTATCTGGGAACTTAAATAGATATGTCTTATTTTCAGTGAATAAACACTGATTCATATCAGTTAATGCTTAATAAAGCGAACACAATAACATGGTGGTGTTGAACTACAGGACGGGGAAGAGGACTGTGTTCGGTGCTCTAATGGACGGCTGGAACTCCACGATCCGATATTACAAAAACAACTTCTCAGATGGCTTCAGGCAGGTGAGTTCAGGCTGTTTGAGTCGTTTCTAATGATAAATAACTGGAGTTCATTTATATTTGATCTGTTAGACTCTAATCAGTAACAGTATGAATTAGGGGTGCAACGATACAGAAAATTCACGATTCGGTTTGATACTTTTTTTTTTTTTTTCGGTTCGATACTTTAGTCTCACAGTTCAATATTTTTTCGATACAAAAAAGAGAAATGTCCATGCCCTTCTTGAATTGTAATTTTCTGAAATTAATTATGAACATGTATTTAACCTCAAAAGTACAGTTTTTAAATTAAATATTGTTGAAACAGCAAGTTTTTCAGTGGATCTGCACTCGACAATGCAGCCTAGGCGGAGCAGTCGAACACAGATCCACTGATCCTTCAACACAGAGCATCTTCAGAAGACAAGTTGATAAAATAAATTTTAAAAATCTGTATTGTTTGATACATAGTTTGTGATGAAACTAAAGCACTGTATTGAACAGTTCGATACAGGTACATGTATTGTTGCACCCCTGATATTTACCCATAATGCACAGCTCCATGTTTACAGTATATCAATGATGGTGCTCACATGTACCATCAGCTCCTCCCAGCTGTCAGCACGGTGGTGGAGGCCGATGGTTTGGTCTCTTTGTAGTCCCTGAGTGGACCATGACCTCCTCTGTAGACCAAAGGTTCTAGATTCAAGAATCTCTTGATGTTAGATTTCAGTCACTTTAGAACTTGGTAAAGATCAGATTGTATTTTTTTCCTGATGTGTAGAACCACTGGACTGAAAGGTCTTGGTTTTATCAGGACTCTGGTCTGTGTTTTTGATGCAGGACTCTATAGACCTGTTCCTGGGGAACTATTCTGTGGATGAAACTGATTGGATCACTCCGCTGCATGACACCAAGGACTGGAAGTTTTTAACGGTAAAAAACAAACAGATTAAAACATTTTAGTTGTTTTTCTTCTTGTATTTATTGACTCTTTGTTTTTATTTTTAGTTGCCAATCATCATGGTCGTAGCTTTCTCCATGTGCATCATCTGCTTACTGATGGCTGGTAAGACCGACTCCTCTGGTTCTGCTCCAGACCTGGTACTGTTTACCAGGTCACTCCTAAATATCTTTAACCTAATTCAGTCCTGTTAAGGAGTTTATTTAAACTCAGGATTAGTAGATGTATGTTTACAACTAATTAACTTCTGGAGTCACTCAAGATGGCCGTCATTCAGTTTTACAGATATTAACTTACAGTTTGATGTGGTAGTAGCTGAGAGTTGTTCATAACTTTCACTAAAACTCTGGCATGAAAAGGGAAGAGCAACAAACATTTAATATTGTTTTAAATTATTCAGAGCAACACTGGTTTATTCAGCTTTAGAGTATATAAAATATATAAAAGACAAAGAAAAGTAAGGTAAGAACTCCTGTGTTCTGCAGGTGACACCTGGACCGAGACCCTGGCCTACGTTCTGTTCTGGGGGACCTCCAGCGTTCTGACCGGTGGCTTTATCCTCTTTAACGGACGGGACTTTGTAGACGCTCCAAAGCTGGTCCAGAAGGAGAAGCTGGATTGAATGTGTGCGTGTGGAAAGCAGCTCGGCCCGAGAGAACTGATCGCCTCCTCCTCTGCTTCGGTTCCGCCCCAGCATCATCATCGTCAGCAGGCCTGGAGCCTTTACTGAAGCAGCAGAGGAGGATGATGGGTAACAGGGACTGGAGGTTCTGGGGCCTGCTGCTGTCCACACGGTACCGTTTGAAGAACTGTTCACAGGGTTTATCTGAGACTGGACCTCTGGAGTTCATTCAGAACCACGTTCTACTGGATTTGATGCTTCATCATCTTTATAACTCTGACCCATAACCTGTGTGACAGCACACCTGTACATACACCTACACACCTGTACATACACCTACACACCTGTACATACACCTACACACGTGTATATTAATGTTCACAGTTTGGATTTTTTGTCAGTATTTACTGTAGTCTGCTTCTGTTTTTAAATGTATTTACAGAACATAAAGAACCGGTTCTAACGGTTCCAAACATTGGGTGTTGCCTTCTTGTGACAGTCGGTGTATCACTGCACGTCCTATCAGAGGAGCAGTTTTTATTCAGCAGCTGGAGGAAGAAGATCAATAAAAAGAAAAAGTCTATTTGTGTTGGTTCTGAAGTCTGTAGAACCTCCTGGTACCAGCTTCACATCATGTGCACTTTATGATGTCCAGCAGGACATATCTGTTCCTCTGTGGACAGGTTGAGCTCTAAATTAACTTGTAATGAAATGTCTGACAGCACAACTGGCAATGTCCAACACTGTCCCCCAGATCTATCCATCCATAAGACAGTCCACAGGAAGTTGTCCTATGTGTCCATCTGTAAGACAGTCCACAGGAAGTTGTCCTATGTGTCCATCTGCAAGACAGTCCACAGGAAGTTGTCCTATGTGTCCATCTGTAAGACAGTCCACAGTATTTCAGCTGTTCCCTCTTCAGGGATCTCATCCTCCTCCATCTCACTCTGTCCTCTGTCCTCTCTTCAACTACCTCCATGTCCTCTAACTGCATCATATGTCTCTTGTTTGCTGCGTCTCTAACATCCTTTAATTCTTAAATCTAAAGATTAATCTAATTTCTTACTGTGAGCTGATGATGCTTTACATTTCTTATCGAGCTTTGACCTCCTGGTTTTGGCCAGTACTACTGTTTTCCCCAGGAACTACAGTATATTTACCAGACCACAGTTTATTCCTTTTTAAATTTGTGATAAAATAAATAAAAATATTCTGGTGTAACAGTGAAGCATGGGCAGTGATATGATATCAAATATTTGAAGAGTCTAACAGTGCCTTTTCTGACAACACCTATAGGAATTAGACTTTTCTTATGTTGATAAAGTTTTCCAACACATATTAAAACACAGTGGGCACCCATGATGTGTCTTTTTGATTGGTTTGATCAGTTTTACAGAAGTCTAGTTTACTAAATGCTTGTTTTAAATAGTCTCAACTCTGAAGCATGCACAAAACTTCTAGCTAGAGGGGATTTAATGTCCTGATGGCAGCAAACTGGATTCCTAAATTAGCATGACGTCCAACACTGCAGGAAATAACAACTAACACTTAAGTTTTCCCACGGCGGTCTCCACGTCTCTGCTCAGTGCCAAGTCCACCTACACCCCAATCCGAGTCTCCTGTTCCTCCTGCACCTTCTTTTACATCTATCTGGTCCCTCACTATCCTCCCCCGCTGGTTCATCATCACCATCCTCCTTGCCAGTTCCAATTTCTTTAAAGCTCTTGTTTCCAGTCTCTCATGGTGTACCAAACGCCTCATCTGGTCTACAGTCATGCTTGCTTGAGTCTCTTGATCCACCTGCAGCATCTCCTGGTCCTTCTCCTGAGTCTCCAGCTCCTTCTGCAGCATCTTCTGTTCCTGTTCTTTTGCCCTCTGTGACATCTGCACCAGAGCCCATGTCAGCAGCACCGAATCATCCCGTGCTACTAAGCCTCATCCGGTGTCCTGATCCTCCAGCACTGCAAGGAGGCTTCTTACACAATCTAATTTCCCTCTGAAATGTGGCCATGGTCTGGATGCTCTCCGGGCCCACCCACAAGAATAATACACCCATGCAGGTCGGGCCCCGGACTGCCCACCAGAGCTCTAGTTCTTTGTTATGAATATGCAGAGTGGCATTTGTGTTTAGTTTTCCCAGGTACTCCTGTTGGTTTTTATTTATTGATCTTTGTTTTTGTTTCTTGTTCCTTTGAGTTTCCCCACCCAAGTTAGGCAGTTTTGTTTTGGACGTCAGGGCCAGTCCTTCGGGAGGAGGGTACTGTCAGAGTCTGTGTTTTGATTTGTTTATTTCTGTAGCTTTTTAGGGTTATTTTCTTTTTGTGAATTTTAGTTTTTTCTTATTCGTTTAGGTCCTTTGTTACAGTAGATTATCCCGTGTTCTCTGTGCCATTTCTCATTCTCTCCTCAGTTTTCTCAAAGTCATGTTGCCACCCTCACCTGTCTATAATCTGTAATCAGCCTCCTGCACTGGTGCTATCCGTTATCACACCTCCCTCAGTGTATTTAACCCGTCTCTTGTCGTCACTTTCTTGTCCGTTCATTGTATGGCTTCTGCTGTCATCTTAATTTTGTCAAGCTCCTTGTGCCTGCCTGCATTCTGGGTCCAACTCCTCCGTGACCTTGACAGGACCCTCTGGCTTGGCTTTACAGAAGATAAAGACATAAAGCAAGAGAACAAGGTGGTAGATGGTTTAACCCCAATCATGACTAGCTGTGATGGGGCGTTCCAGTTCTTTAGCCAGGTTCTGATGCGGAGCAGGACCGCTAACGTCACAGAGGAAGAAGATCAGGTCTGAAGAAACATGAGGGCCATCAGATCAAAACAGCTGCTTCAAAAATCCCTTTAAAGTTTGATTATTTGCAGCAGATCTAATGTCCTGCTCCAAGTACTTTGAGGTATTAACTGAGATGCAGTGATTTGTCACAGCTGAGCCACCAGTTTATTTGTCTTATCTCTTTGTTCATTAAATTTAGACCTCAGTTCAAACAAAATTTCAGCAGTGTGCTTTGAAGGGAAATGATCATATTCAGTTTGCAGTTTATTCTGTTCACAAGTTGTTTGTAAAGAAACTTAAAGATCATTGCAGTTTGATAATTTTAGTTTCTCTCTTCTAGATTGTCTTTAGGAGCTTCTATTACTTCCTCCCTCTGCTGTCTGAAATGAAAACTGGTTCATGTAGAGGCAAGGTGGAAAGACATCAGCAATGACCTCGGAGAGGCAAATGTTGCTGCTCATCAGTCTGGTAAAGGTTAAATATCATTTATAAACAATATGAATCCATCGTTCTACAGAGAGGAAAATATTTGCAAACATTACAGACAGCTGTTGATCTCAGGAGTGAATATTCAAGATAACTGACCCTCAGGTCAAAGGTCAATCATAAACCTGTCTGGTATCTGAAATGTTCATCTGAAATGCTCTCTTTATATGCAGCTTCATGTTTTAATTATTTTAATACTGATTATGAAGTCATATGTCATCATATCTTCATTTAACCTGATTTTAGTGTTTTGTTTATGGACTCTGACATTCTTTCATGTTAAACTGTCTCAGTTTGACCTCTGAACATCTATAAAGCTGTTAGATCATTAGAAAAAATCCTTATCTTAGTGCCTACTTTACCTGATCTACATTTCAACTTGTGATCCACTTCCTATTTGTTACTGTAACAAACGGTTGATTGACTCTTTGTGCACAGGAAAAAAAACAAGATTTTTTTTTTCTCTCTGCTACCTTTCAATTCATTTCATTGTATTTGTATTTTCTTTTTATTGTACATAAAATTTATTTTGTTTTTAAGAAATTAAAGTTTTTTAATTGTATTAAAAAAATAAAGGAAACATGGGCATAGACCACCTTTCAGCTGCTCCCTTCTGCAGGGGTCACCAGAGCAAATGAACTTGAAAGTTTTGGGCAGGCCAGATCTTCTGATACAACCTGGACTCAAACCTGCAGCCTCAGACAAAAGCTCAGACCATTGAGTTACCACATTCAAGTAGTGCTCCAGATGTGAAAACACGCTGTCCCCCACCCCCTACAGGCCATTATAATGACCACACTGTAGACATTAGGTGAACAACTGGATCACTGCCACCATCTGCCTTATACAAACATGTAAACAAATAAAGAGGTTTAATATTAATTAATGTAGTGTTCTTCCTCACCAAGCTGTTTTTTAAGCCTGAAAAACTATTTTAAACACTGGCTCTCCTTTGGTTAGCTGTTAGCTTATCCTGGACCAAAACTTTTGCCTCTTTCTCCAAACTCTGTTCCATGACTGACTAAATTTAGCACAAAAAGTAATGAAGTTTGTGTTTGGTAGATTATTTTTAGTAACAATGCTTCTTGGCAATAAATCTTATACTGTTGGAAAGCCTGTTAATTTGCTCTTTAAATGGTGCCACATTTGTAAGGAACATGCATTTGTGGGATGAGCAGTAGAGCTGATGTGGGTTGAGCACATGGAAAAAATTGCTAAATCTTCTTTGCTTCTTTGCTTATTTTACTGTTGCTAATGACATTTGTTTTTAGCTTCTGGTACACCCAAGTGCACTAATGAGCATGGTCCCTGCTACAGTCGTCAGTAGGTGTCTGCTCCAAGAACCGGCATGTCACAGTCGACTGAGCTGGATAGGGTCTGTGCAATAGGCCAACTTCAAGCGAGTGTTCCACAAAACCAGGTTGCAGTATTATTTGAAGTAAGCCTTATGATCATCTCCAAATATAAGTTCCATAAAATGGGGGATGTCAGAAACAGGTCGCGATGTGGGTGTCCCAAGAAGACGACACCCCAAGAAGATGGTTTCCTCACCTTGTCAGCACTTCGGTACCATACTACCATAGGCTGTCATCTACAGATTTGCAGTCAAGGTTTGCAGGACAATATGGCTGACAGCTCTCTGCCCAGACAATCAGGAACATACTGAACACAGCCAATGTCTGGTCTCAGGAAAGAGAAGGCCTGCCATAACTGCCCTTCACCATCAGGCCTGTTTGTGCTGGTATTAGCAACACTTGCACTGTAACCTGAACATTTGGAGAAATGTTCAGAAATTAGTCCATATTCTGCCTACAGCAGTTGGATCATAGGGTAAAAGTGTGGAGAAGATGTGGAGAACACTGCTGATTGCTGCACCAATAGAGTAACATTTTGGTAGAGTCAGTGTGATGGTATGGGGCAGCACCTCCCTCATTTAAAAAATTAGGTTTGTCACCACTGGAGGTGATCTCAATGCAGATAAATATCCAGATGAAATTCTGCAACCAGTAGTGATCCTGTATCTCCACAGTCTGGGACTGAACTCTATCCTTCAAACATGCAACGCTAAACTTCACAGAGCGTGGTTTATCAGAGACTACTTCCAGAATTTGGGTGAGGAGAGGATGGAATGGCCTGCCAGCAGTCCTAACCTCAACCCCATTGAACACTTGTGGAATCAGCTTGGGTCAGAGTGACCAACACAACCACGTTGATGACTTGTGACAAATGCTGGTTGAAGAATGGAAGGCCATCCCAGAGCAGTGTGTGACCAGCATGATGAGGAGGGGCCAGGTCTGTCGTGGCTGTGTATGGTTCTTCCACATGCTACTAAGACTCCTGTTTGTAAAATTAATATATTGTTAAATTGCTAATTTGTCATGTTTCTTTAAACTTCAATCATAGACCACCAAATGACTCAATGGCAAAATAAACTGTTTGGCAGAAAGGATTTGGCAAGTTTATTATTAGACAGAACATCACTTTAAAATAGTTTCAGCGTTAGTTATCTGATGCTGTGAGCCCAGATCATAGTTTCATTCTATTTTAGACCTTCTTTATCAGTTTTGGTTAGATATGATGTTAGCTATTCTTTATGAGAAACTAAACTCTGATAGAGGTACTTTGAACACCCTTGAATTGATAAGATTTGATGCACTAAATTTAGACACATTATTTGCATTTTTATAATGTTTTAAGCCAGAAATATGAGAAAATGTCAAGTTGGACACAATGTTGGCCATCTTAAATTTAATTATAATTAAATTGTACAAACGTGATAATTTTACGGAAGCCGAGAGCGGCCATTTCCCGCTTATAATTATTTTCCATGGTTTTCTCGTGATAACGACATAAGATCGTTTTCTTGTGATAACGAGTTAATTATGTCGTTATCACGAAATAATGAGTGTTTTCCTTGTGTGTCATTCGGTAACCATGGAGACGGCCCGATCCCCTCAGCTGGTGACCGATAACGTTTATTACATCATCAAGATCACTGTGTAAACACCTGCTGATCTCCAGTCGGGCCAGCTGTCTCCTTAGATGATGAGGGCTGATATGAAAGTTATCTGTACAAGACAAACAAGTCGCAATTTCAGCTTTTCTAATGATACAAAAATGACACAAAATTATGAACAATTAATAGGCCATCCTTGCAAAACAGATCTGCTATCTCGAGAAAACGCTTCACGTTATTTCATAACATATTATTCGACATATTATGTCGTTATCACGAGAAAACCATAGCAAAATAATTATAGCGGGAAACTCTCGGCTTCCGTATAATTTTATTGTATAAAGATGTTAATTTTGTCCAGAGGGTGGCAGAGGGTGGCAGGGTGCATGCTAGTACATACTTAATACAATGACTAATTTACAGAAGTTGATCAGGTTTTATTTTAAGCTTGGTCTAAGACATGGAGAGATACCACTGGGCCAGAATGAGGCCTTCTTCGTTGACCAGCTGAAGAGTTATGAAAGTTTCATCACGTTAACTGTTCAAGATGGACACGTTGTGACTCAAAGTACAGTGAGACTTTATTACTCTGGAAGCACAACACTGGCTTATCCATATTTTTAGCCATCTTAACCAATACTAAATTTACGTGTTGCTGTCACTGAAAAAATATATATTTTTCAACACTGTCACGTTTTGATGTGATAATTATAATGTATAATTTTGTTTGTACAGTTATCTTGTTTAAACAATACACTATTATATTTGTACAATATAATTCTCATGTTATGTGATATAGTGTTCAAAAAAAATTTTTTTTTTTTCTTTAGACAATTCCACTTCTGTAGTAAACTGTTAACAGCTGACCAAAAACAAGATAAATAAAAATATAATTTTTTGTTTATTTGATAAAAAGCAGTTGAACAACAACAACAACACAATAGTTTTAGGTGTTAGTGATAATTAACATGAAACTGTTAATGTTAGTTTACAACAGGATGAAACCTGCTGTGATGAGAACAGTCATATTTTAAGCATTTAATGTCCAACATGTGGAGTAAAATGCTGTCTGACACATTGAAACAGAGACTTGAATCTGTAAAACACAGATATAAATCTAAACTACTTATCACAAAATAATTCTGTAGAAAAACTTGTTTTTTACAAAACATAAATCTACTGATCAATACTTCAGTTTTTAGTTTATCCATATTATTGCTCATCATTGTCAGTTTAGTCTAAGTCCCAAATTTTTTTTGATTTTATTTTAAATATGTAAAATATTAATGTGCAGCTAAATATGTCTTACCTTCAGCAGACCTATAATCTGATAAACAAGCACCTTATAAATCCTGTTAATCTGTAACAAAACTACTGATCGTTTGGATCTGATTTGGATTGAACTAGTTCTGCTGAAGGAGATAAATGATTTGTTTACAATGTAAACAAAAATATCTGCATTAAAAAAAAACAACAAAGTGAACAGCTCACTGAGTCAGCTACACATCTGAACCCATTTATTTCAATCAATGTGACATTAAAATACTGAATTATAAACGTTAGAAACGTCTAACAGAAAATTCAACAGATGTGGAGCCATGAGGGGTTCTGAAGAACCTGTGATTCTGTTCAGATCTACAGTAAACAACCAGTGGTTCTGTTCGAATCCACAGTAAACATTACTGATGACTACTTTAAAACCCAAACTGTATAAAAATAATTATACCTGTGTTTGTTCACTGAGATGTTTGTTTACAGAACAAACAACTTTTACAGCTGCTGGGTTCACAGAGAAGATTCTACGTCTGAGGAGCAGTGTTAGGTGGTCCTGGTCTCTGTCCTAGTCTCAGTCTGGTCCTAGTCCTGGTCTCTGTCTGGTCTCAGTCTTGGTCTCAGGCTAGTCCTAGTCCTGGTCTCTGTCTGGTCTCAGTCTTGGTCTCAGGCTGTTTTCCCTCCTGGTCTTACTCCTGGTCTTGGTCTGGTCTCAGTCTTTGTCCCAGGCTGGTCTCAGTCGTGTCTCGGTCTGTTTTCTCTCCTGGTCTCAGTCTGGTCTGGTCTGATCTCTAAGCATGTACTGGACTGACTGGGAGCTGCTGTTTATGTCGATGAAGCTGTTTTCTCCTCTGGATGAAGACGTAGAGAGCTGTGAGGGGAACACAGCTCACTGCTGAGACCAGAAGAAGTCCGATGAAGGCCTGCCCAAACACAGGGTACTCCGTCTGCTCCGTTTTACCCTGAAAACAACAAAAAACACAGTGAAAGTCAAAATTTATCTAAAAACTTTGAGTTTTAGGTAAAAATACTGTTTTTTTGCCTTAAAATCTGGGAATTAAATTGATTTGTTTTTTTCATTAAAGGTGAAAATACATCAGATTAAGGAAATTAAACTTGTTTTAAATATTTGTAAATGTAGCATGAACGACCATGACCTGACATGACCTTTCGACCACAGCTGGTCATGTCTCCTAATTAACTCTGAAGTCTGTTCTGAAGAAGCTGTCTTAGACACAAAACTCTATATTAGCTCTGACCAAAACCTTAACCCTTATCAGACCCGGTGGATAAGGCCGTCCCAGAGTCCAAGTTCGTACGAACCTCTCCGTAATGACCTCTAGGGCAGATCTGAATCGTCTGCACCTCAGAGTCTGGCACGCAAGCCTTCACCTCCAATGAGACAGAGGGAAGTCTCCAACTTTGGTGAGCTGATGAACTGTACCTAATTAAGGTAAATAGTTTGCAGAACAATCCTGGTTAAACAGCTGAGGCAACTTTGATGTTATCCTTCTGATCTGCAGTAAGATTTAAATTACTAATAAGTTATCTGACTAAAACCTTAACACCTTCTCTCCAAATTGACAAAAACATATAGGTTTTAACCTGGGTCTCTTATCAGTTAAATAGAAGAAAAATATTTCTTTTGGGAAAAATATATTTTCATTCTATAAAGGTTTTAACGTCCAGACCTTATCTTAGACGTATAACATCAAGTCTACGATAACTTTCACCTTTAACTGTTTAGTTTAACTGTTCTTTATTGCTTGTTTTTCATGTTATTTTTACTATTTTTAATTCATGATTCAATTAAATAGATTTTTGCTATATTTGTGTAATAAATATAAATAAAAGACAAAGCTGGTTACTCATTTTTGAGTATTTTAGCCTGAGATAAGAATTCTCTCGTACGATATATACGATCACTCACACTTTGGTAAATATGAGTCTGATTAAAAAGGGTGAATAAATATTGGTCAATAAAATGACCTTGTGCCCCAACTTGGTAAAAGTGTAGTGTAGGACAGAAATAGTTGTCACCCTCTCTGTTTCTCTCCCAACAACCCGCTACATAAATAATAAACAACTTAAAGTGGTGAGTGAATGTGTCATGGAACCTGAAAGAAAAACCACATAACATAAAATAAAGTCAAATGTCTCCAATAAAACTATCAATAAAAATGACTCAACATCCAAGAAGAGCCAATCAATGGAGGCAGAATCATGGTGTGAGTGTTTTACAACAGGAGGGACTGGTGACCTTCACAAAGTAAATGGTATCATGAAATGATAAATGGACTGTACTTATATAGCACCTCTCTATCCAACCGGGACACTCAAGGCGCTTCACACTACAATCTGTGTCCTCATTTACCCATGTACACAGCACTCTACAAAGCTAACATGTACAAATCATCAGTGGTGGGCAGCACTAATCTAAAAATTAGTTCCACTAGCCCTAAAAAAACTCAATTATTTAGGTCCCCTAATTCTAAAGCACTAACGCACTGAAAACTTTAGCAAAAGCTAATTCTAAAGCACTAAAATAACCCAGTCAGCCCATGGAACATTCTTCAACAGACAACACGAGTCACATATTGCCATGTTGCTCTCTTAAGACTCATCATTGACATTCCACAGCAGTATTTGAGTTCATATATTGTCAATAATCAATGTCAATATGTCAGGTAGTGAATAAGTGACACACATATGAACAACATGTGTGACAGCTTTTACCCTCAGCTGATAACAATAACGTTGATCAATAACATTTAAAGACCTCAATTAGTGCTTCTAAATTTAGCCTATAAATTTAGCAAGTGCTAATTCACTAATAAATTTTAAAATTAGCAATACCCTAAAGCACTAATCAAGAAATTAGTTCCCCTATTAGTGCTTTAGTGCTTTAGGGGAACCGTGCCCACTACTGCAAATCATCCTATGGAGACTAATCAGTGCTTTAAATCACATTCATACACTGATGGGACACACATCAGAGGCAATGGGGGTGAAGTGTCTTGCCCAAGGACACAACAACTGAGATAGCTGGAACGGGGATCGAACCAGCAACCTTCCGGTTCCAGGATGACCCAATAATAAGTTACTCTAATATCTCCATCATTATTCAGATCAAGTAAAATGGTCTACATTGGGATCAAACATCATTCAACCTGGTCACATATTTTGCATCAACCAGGACAGAGACTTAAGAACTCACCAGGTCTTTGTTCCATGCCTGGTACGTAGGGGTTCCTCCTTGGATGTAGCTGACGATGTAGAACAAGAAGAGGGCGATGAGGAGAAGAGGACTGACTCCTGCCCACATGATCTTCCAAAACCAGTTAGGGCGATGACCAAGCATGTCTTCGATGTCCTTTTCAAATCTGAGTTAAAAAATGAGTAAAACAACTCTTTTTAATTAACTCAACCATTTTACATCAAGGGTCTGGTTTTGGTTTATAAAACTATTAGGTCAAAACCAATTAGGGTTAAGAAGTGGTCTGTTATAGTTCATGGTTTTAGTTTCTGATTAAGTTTTATTTTTATTTTACCGTTATTTAACCAGTCAAATCCCATTGAGATCGCAGATATCTTGCAAGGGAGGCCTGGGCCTGAAGGCAACCTATTGTACATATTTACATATTAAATAAAGTTTATCTTCTACATTTGTGTTTTGTATTTCTGAGTTTAAGGTTTTAGCTGATGATGGAAGAGCTGGAGGAAGAAAATCTGGTATTTCTATTGTAAACTGAGGAAAAGTGTTTTATAACAAAGAGACTACCAACACCTCCAGTAGATGCTGCAGGATCGTATCCCTGCTTTGCACATCTACAGAGAGCCACCGGTGTCTCCATGCTGTCTCCTCTGTGTCCTTCCACAAGTTCTTTTTTATGAGTTTTACTTGACTTTCTTTACAGGTTTTGCTGGAATAGCTGTAAAAAAAACCTGTATTTTTGAAAAGTCTTGGCCAGCTGCTCCTCCGTGAAGCAGAAATAAGATCTACTTGCTGCATCTGCTTTTCATAAACACACGCCACAAATTTCTGACCAGTCACACAACTGGGCCCATACTGTACGAGGCAGAAGTCCTTTCTGGAGATGCAATTTTCATCAAGTCAGAGACACACATACAGGTCCTTCTCAAAAAATTAGCATAATGGGATAAAGTTCATTATTTTCCATAATGTAATGATAAAAATTAAACTGTCATATATTTTAGATTCATTGCACACCAACT
>JARVJO010000305.1:27795589-27809783 GCA_031762555.1 Cynodonichthys magdalenae
GGTGATTAAGTCTGACCTCCATTTACAATGGACTGCAGTAAACTCAGTTTAGTTTCATCAGAGGATGATGATGATGATGATGAAGAAACTTTGTCAGCTACAGAGAGGGAGCAGACCCAGGTGCATATTGAGGTGTTTCATAATGATGTAAATTTAAAGTTTAATTTACTTGTCATTGTGAATCAGAATGACTGTTAATTTGTCACAAAAAGAGCTAAAGAGGCTCCATCTGCCTCTGGAGCTCAACTTTCTTCTGTAAAAATATTTTTTTGTTGTTTTTTTTTTTTTTTCAGAAGTTTATTTCATTAAAAAAACTTAAATAAATTCTACACACAATAAACTAAAAATTTAAATATATACTCCTGTAAGAATGTGAACCTTTGATCATAGCCTCATTAGAGAGAAGAAATATAAATGAAATTTTAACATTTTTCTGTCTCTAAAGCTTCCTGTGAAACAGCTACAAGCTGGACTTGAAGGAAAAGATTGAAACCTGTGAAATCAAAAACATAAAAATGCTCAAACAGATTTTCATCCAGAAATGACAAGACGTCTAATCTTGGTCTTATCACCCTCTCCTGTCGTATATTTCTGTGGAGTATTAGCGCTCCAACATCTACAGGCTCCTCTCTGACTCTGTCCTGGTGCAGCTCTCAGCTAAAGAGTGACACAAACTCAGGATTTGTTCCAGTAATCCTGCTACAGAGCAGTGTTGGTTTACAGAGTAAGTTGTGGAGGTAAGTTGACGTAGGATTACTGCTATCTGGCTTTCTGGTGGTACATTAAACCTCTCCACTTTTAAAAGGACACTGTTTAGTTTGTCGCTGTTTTCTCAACCAAGTAACATCCATGCTGCAGCACACTGGTGCTGAGGCTGGTAAATCTATCAGTCCCTCTGACTAACAAATTTAATTTGTGCAAATGTTTACTAAACTTCTGTCAAACTGGTACATTCAGTTCTAATGTAAATAAAATTGGTCTTACTTTTGATCACAGCTTTTAATCCCCACATTAAAAAAAACAAAGTATTGATGACTACATTTCCATCTCTGACTGTTTTTCTGATTATTAAAGAGCCAACACTTCATCAGTGTTCGAACAACAAACCTGATATCTTCCAGATGAAAGTTTTCACACAGTTCCTTCTTCAGCCGGTTCAGCTCTTCTCTTCGTGGAAGGCTGGCGCTGTGCTTCTTTGTAGCTTCAACCTCGTTCTTTTTCAGCCACGTACTGTCAAATTTAAAAACCACATGACATCACTCCAAGATGAACAACTCCACAGGGTTTCAAACTATGAAACTAAAATCATCATATTGTGAGAAGCTGTATCCTTTTAGGTAAAAGATTAAAAGTGAAGTTCTGAACAATCTGATATAATATTGTGAGATGAAAACCTCTGAAGGTGCTGGACTCTTTTCTACTCTACAGCTGCCAACAAACATCATGTTGGAGAACAGAGCGGTCCATAAGTGTACTTGGTACCAGGCCAAAGGTGGACGATCCATTTTATAACGGTGTCACCTGACCTGCGGTCCTGTGACTGCCTTTGCTGGTAGAGGAGTCCTGACCCAGAACTGAGGACTAGACTAACCTGAGTGTGGGCTCTACTGTCCTGGCCTGCTGCAGCTCCTCCTCAGGGTCTCTGAAGCCAGTGAAGCTGTAGTAGCTTTTGTCCCATTTAATAGGTCTGTAGAAAAACAGTCCAGCCTCAGGTGAGCTCTTAGACGTGGGAGAACTTCCTGTGAGTCCCTTCATGTGCTCCACAGGCAGGCTGCAGGAGGCCAGCACATTGATCACCGTGCTCAGGACATCCTGGGTTTGTAGGGTGAAACTCACCGATCGAAAACCTGCTAAACAAGAACCACGCTTTAATCTGAGTCTGACTCAGTCAAAAGGTTCGTGTGAAAACCAGGTGTACCTGCAGGCAGCGTGTCCGGTTGAACATCACTGTTGTCTTTTGTTTCTCGGACAAAAAAGGTCAGCGTCATCGGCCGGACTGACTTAGAGCCCGGCTTCTGAAGGTTTTCCAGATATCCGTTTAATCTCTTTAACGAATTCTCATTCACTTCCTGTTCAAAGAAAAGCAATGTTGTTTTTAGAGGGAAAGTGTAGAATAGGTTAATGTTCGACTGTGACCCGGTTTAAAAACCTGATGATATGAGTTACAGAGAGGGTCTGACTCTCGGTTACTGAGGTGATCTGCACCTAAAGAAATCTACCACTCATTAGTTTTCCTGCTCCGGTTTAGTGGTGGTTCCTCTGGCACCAGTTCACATGCATACAGATGTTTATCTACATCATGACCCTCAAAAATCCATGAGTTGATCTGAGACACACTTTAGAAAAGGGGCGGGGCTTGTGGAGTTACAATAAGGAGGAATTAAAACAAAAGCTTTGCAGTTCAGTTTTATATAGACCCCAACTGAAGGATTGAAATGTGGAAAAGAAGGATTTAAAAGCATCACGTGTTTACTTTAAGGTTGTAGGTTAGGTAGGAGTTGAACTATGACATCATTGTTTTCAAAAGTTCAGTCTGTCCACACCTGAACATTAAAGGAGTTTCTAACTCTGGAACCTGGCTTTAATCATTTTAATAAACATAATTCATTGGTTGATGTTTTAAAAGCTGACAGTTTAAAATTAGACCGACTCCAAAAGTGAATTATTTGTAGTCGTTGATCCAATAATCGTTTTAGAGTTTCAGTAAAATCCATCCAGTGGTTCATGAGATATTTTCTGCACACAAACTCTGAAAACAGTTTGGGTTCAGCAGGAACTATAAACATGATTAAACTGTGGGCTCTGTGTTCGAGATGAAGTCAAAGTGGAAAAACATCTGGCAGATGTGTCACATCAGCTTCTGTCAGGAAGTGTTTGATTTGTTTATACAATCAGATTCATTCTCTGATCTGTCAGAGCTCATTAAACCAAGACAACACTGATCAACAGCTGAATTCAAGGCTCCAACATGAACATATATCCTCCACACAACCAGCACCAATACCACAGGATGTAACTGCGCTTTATCTGGTCAACATACAAGACCTGTCCTCGGTCCGGCCAAACATTTTCAAAAACATTAAACCATCTTTGAAGTGTTCTGGTTCTGCCACACTGTAAGATCCATGTTCCAGTCACAAACTCTCAGTGCAGGTGAACTGAAGAGGATGCTGCTTGTATGAAACAGAGAGAATCCAGTGACGGTTCATCTTACAACCTGCTTTAACAGCCCTGTGTAACCACAGCAAGGATGATCAAATAATATTATTATTACAGGCCCAGTATTTCCACAGTCTCATATAATACTGTGGGATGTCACACAGAGTGTTTGTGTTGTGAATAACAATCAGCTACAACCACAGAAAGATTCAGGTTGATATCTGTAAAGCTGACAAAGTCCTTGTTGTGTTTTGTGTCAGATGATGGAGGCGGCCATCTTGAATTGGGCTGTCTCCCAAATTGAATCAGTGGTAGAGCTACAGTCAGTGGTTACTTTCTGAAAGTTTAATTTAAACTGGTCCAGGACTTGATCTTTATTAGAAGTAGATAACTAACTTACCCGTTCTCTGGGATATTGACCAAAGAAGTCTGGATGAACAGCGAAGTAAAAAGGTCGTAGAGCATTAACAGCCTCTGCGCCTGACAACGCTCTCTGATGGGTTAAACACGTGGCCAGATGTTTCCTCTGTGACCTACAGACAGAAATACTCTGTTAGTTTCACATTCATCCAAAACCCTGCTGTCAGACTTCTGATGGGAGGAAAAAGGAGAAATCACATTTCTAGTTTAGCATCTCTCTGTTGGCTTCCTGTTAAATTCAGACTCTTACTTCTAACATACAAAACGCTCAACAACCAATTACATCTTAGATTAAATATCTTTTTGTTCCATATGGATCAGAGAGTAATGAGACCAGTTGTAAGATTGGGAGACAGAAGTGGAAGTGCCAGAGCTGAAGATGCTGAGGTTCTCCTCATGAGAGACAAGGACGGACACGATTAGGAATGAGATCATCAGAGGTACAGAACAGGTTGAAGGACTGAGAGACAAAGTTAGAGAGACCAGACTGAGATGGGTTGGACTTGTCCAGAAGAGGGACAGTGGGTATATTAGTAGATGGATGTTAGAGATGCAGCTGCAGAAAAAAGACAAAGAGGAGATACGTAAAAGGTTGCAGGTACAGAGGACATGGAGGTAGTTAGAGTGAGGACAGAGTAAGATGGAGGAGGACTCGTTGTGGAGACCCCTGAAGAGGGACTAACCTGGACCTTGTGATTTAGTGTAATTTGCCTGAGATGATTGTTGTGGATTATCAGTATGTATAATGTGAACAGAGGTGTAACCTGATGGTCCATCTCAGGAGGACGTTGATGGACATATCTGATGACTGAGCACAGCTGAGTGTCTTATCACAGCCTGTGACAGCTGTGCAGGAGTCCTGACATCAGCTGATGTTCCTGCATCTGTCAGAAACACAGAACATTCACCAGAACCATCATCATCTTGAACAACACTCAGCATCTTTAAATGATGTTTGCATTCAGAGTATGGAAATATCTACTTAAAACTGTAAACACACACACATATACGTTCGTTTTTCTATACTCATGGGGACTTTTCATTGACTTCCATTTGTTTTCAAGTCATTTCTACAGCCTAACCCTAAACTTAACATTTGACCTGAATGACAAAAAAGCTTTTTATGTTAGAAGTAAGATTTTAAATCATATTCTGAATTTAACAGGGAGTCAATGGAGAGAAACTAAAACTGGAGAAATATGATCTGTCCTTTAAAACTCCAACAGCATAATTTTGGATGAACTGAAGGCTTCTTAAATTTTAAATATAAGTTTTATTAGATCCAATCCAGGCATGATAAACGGACCTGTTTTCTGCATCATTTGTAGATAAGATGTTTCTAGCTTTAGGGATATTGTTCAGATGAAAGTAGTTTAGTAAATAGAAATAATTTAACAGGAAAACTGAGTCTGATTTAGTGTCATCATGGAAAATAAACACAGTGAAAACATCTGATTTATTTGATTGTTTGAAGTAGTAGAGATGAAACGTCAATAATGACAAATAATCATGAATGCTGACTGACAGAAAATATCCATGCTCTTATTTAATCAGAATGAAAAGTTATTTTCTCCATCAGCTGTTAAATGCCAGAGTTAGTTATCAATAAACACAAATAATCACAGAAATATATGATTTTTTTTATAATATAATATAATATAATATAATATAATATAATATAATATAATATAATATAATATTCAATGGATCCTGTTTATCTTTTCTTTGTTTTATCTCTCCCGCAGCTCCATCTGACCCGCGGGGCTTTAGCGCCACCTGTTGGACACTTTATGCCCAACGATCAAACAACGAAGTATCGACATAATCACCTGATTTATATTCAACAAACCTTAGTGAAGTAAATCTGTGGGCATGACCCGGGTCCTTCAGATACTGGTCTACACTTTGGACAGACAAACTACTGCAGGAATGAGGAGAGACAGGAGACTCCGAACCCCTGCCTGCCTTGTACCGTCCTTGAAGCAACTAAATAATGATAAAAAAAAATGTAAAAAACATCAGCAGGAGACCCACGACGCTCGACCACCATCAGTTCAACGTCGTCTTCAGTCAGGGGATGGGTTAGAAAGGTCCAGTGGTCCGGCTGTACGGGTTTTATTTTGAATTTGACCTTAATCCTATAACAGCTGCGCTACATTTAGCTACTGTTTTTAGCAACATGGGTTTTCGCGCATGCGCAATAAGTTAGCAAGTGCCCATTTCCTAATATCCATCATCAGGTCCGCCATATTGGAAAGGGAAACACTGACCTGTGAAACGGATTTAAAACATTACATTTAAAATTTTAAATCGTTAAACTTGATATTTAATGATTAAAATCCAGATGGATCGATGGCTGGATCATTGATAGTTGGATGGATTGATTTTTGAATGGATGGATGGACTGTATTGATAGAAATAAATGGAAAACTGTTGACATTATGACATGAATAAGGCAAGAGATTTTTTTTCTTTTTTTAAGTGTACTCCAAAGATCTGGTAACAGTTTTACAGCGGGTGACCCTTGTGACACAATCTAGAACCTGCAGCCTCAGGATTATGAACAATGACCACCAAGCTACACCCCTCACAAATAAATAATTTGACATCATGAATCATTTATAACAAGAAGCTCTTTATTAAGCTACCAATACAAATGATGTATTTTCTGCCTAGTTATGCTCAGCTGCTCAACATACTCTTTTTTGTAGTAATCAAAAAATCAAAAAATATGCTTGTGATTTTAGAAATAAAATGATCTATTAGTGTTTTATATTACATTGATAGAAAATGTTAGGGTAATACGGACATTTACTGAGAAAACAATGCATGACTAAATTCACTAATATATAGTTTTTGACTGTAGATTAAGAGAGTATCAGTGTTCGCAGTCATATCAAAGAAAACACAAAAGTGGTCTGATATGCCCTTAACATTAAAAATGCTGAGATTTGTAGAAATTACTGGATCAAGTATGTGACCTTTGTTATGAGTGGGCTTTTTCACATGCTGGGAGAGTCTAAATGTAACAGTTGTGAGTTCACAGGTCTCCCTATCAGTTAATTTGTCAATGTGAATATTATTATTATATTATGATACTTTTATAGATTTTGATTTATGTTAATTTTTTTTGTTCTTAACATTGTATCCTGTTTTGTCTTTCTAGTAGTGTTAATATGAGAAGCACTTTAGCCATTATTTTCGGTTGTATTAAATGTGCTATATAAAGTTGACTAGACTTTTAGTCACCAGTGATAATTACATGGTCAAAGTCAATTACTATGACTGTAATCAATTCAGTGAAGTCCTCAAAAAATGTTGGTGATGTTTAGTAGAACAATTCTTGCTCTGTTATTTAGGATAATAGAAAAATATTCAAATGAATTATGTGTACCAAATGACAGCTGTTTGTATACACACACACGTTTGTTCTTCTATCCTCATGGGGACTTTGCCTTGACTTCCATTCATTTACCAGTCATAGCCTAACCCTGATCCCTTACGCTAAACCTAACCTCACAGGTACATACCTAACCCTAAACCTAAACTCAATTCAAACGTTAATCCTAAACCTAACCCCTGACCCACCGTTATATCCCCCAGTGGGGACCAGGCTTTTGTCCCCATAAGTCTTCCTCATCAGGCTGTGTGCAAGGAAAATGGTCAAAATTTGTCTCCACCAGGTAACAAACACACACCTAGACTCCACCCTGACCATGTGGTTGGTGTGTTTGGACCTGGTTTCTGCTAAAAACCACCTACCTTGTCAGGACCAGTAGTCCTCGTGGGGATCAAAGCCTGGTGAAAGCTGATGTTTCGGGTTCAGGGTCAGGTTCAGGGGCTGACCTGTGTGTGTATTGTGTAAAGTGTTCGTTTGGCTCTGGTCTGTGGCTGGAAGCTCGTGGTAATCTGTGGACTGTGTGTGAATAGAGCTGTGTTTCAGTACAGGGGATTAGCATGAGAATGGGATATGTGTGTATTTGTGTGGAGGGGGCTGAGGGGGTGGAGGGTCGCTCATCTTCACCAGCTGCTTCTCCAAACACATGATGGTGGTCAACCAGGCGCTCCATCCAGCGCTTTGTTCCTATCGACCAAAGTCAACAAATCCCACACCTTCTCAGATCTGTTTAATTGTGCAAGAACCTGATGAGAATATGGAGAAGAACCACTCCTTTCTGTACTTTGCATACGGGAGTAACCTCCTGAAGGAACGCCTCCGGCTGAAGAATCCTTCTGCAATGGTTCACTGCGTGGCGAGGCTGAAGGTCTGACCTGAGGAACGTCATATCCTGCTCTACAGTCGGTTAGATAAACGGTAAAGTCTTTTGTTGTCTTCATCCAGGACTACAAGCTGGTGTTTGGAAACCACAAAGGCCTGGCCAACGAGCGGTGGCACGGTGGCGTGGCCACCATCGAGCACAGCCCAGGAGACGAGGTGTGGGGGGTGGTGTGGAAGATGAACATATCTGATCTGGAGTCACTGGACAAGTAAACATCTGCTCCTCATATTGTTTTCATTTGATTGATGTATGATCTGAAACCTCCTGATGTCTGTGTGAAGTCAGGAGAATGTGAGGTTAGGAGCCTACAGTCCCGTGGAGCTCTCTGTGAAGACCAAAAGTCAGGAGATCAGCTGTCGTACCTACATCATGAACAGCTGTGTTTACGCTCCACCCTCTCCACATTATCTTCAGGTAGGACTTCAAAAGTTTTGTATCACCTGCTGCTGGAAGGTGAAGGTGGATGATCATGCTTTTGTCTGTCATTAAAATATTTCTCCAACCACTGGACAGATTTTAACCACACTGAAAGTAAATATTGGACTTTTGGGGTCAACCTGAGTCAGGATTGCTGCTGCAGCCAAGTTAGTAGCGGTTAAGATTAGCTAAGAATGATGTCATCATCCTGCGACAAAAAACAACTGCTAATGCCACAAGTGCTGCTAATGTTGTTAAAGATGGCATTTAAATTTTTAACTCAACAATTATATGGACGGTAACTGTGGACTGGTAGTTTAAAGTGGATCTCGGACACTAGTTGCAACTGCAAGTTTGATGTCTTGTAGGGAAGCATTAGCAGTGTTAGCAGTGTTAGCCTCGTTAGCCACGTTTTTTAAAGTGTCTCAAAATCATGATGTCCTAACAAGATCCAAGCAGCAATAGCAAAGGCTGTGTTCCATTCCGAAATGCTTAAATGTAAACTTCAAAATTTAACTTTAACATTTAGATTTACACATTTAGATTTAATTGGATTAGGATTTAATAGACTACAGGGAAACTATGATAGAAAACCCAAACCTACATCTACCGGGCTGCACTGGTTACAAAAGGTGAAGGAAATGTTAACGACTGAGAAACTGAATCAACCTAACCCTAACCCTTATACATTTAATATAATTAAGTTTGGCGCCACCTGCTGGACCAATGTTAAACTTCAGCTGGACAAAACCGGTGGTGCTGCCTGATCTTCTCTTGGTAACTCTTCAAGGAAACATTGTGAAACATTGTCAAATGTGTCAATAAAGTCTGGTAGTGTTTGCAGCAGGAGCCATAGTGGATGACAATTAAAAAAAAAAGAACACAGGTTACAGGTGCCCTACCAAAATGGTGGACTTCCCTCTGGTTTCATGGGAATTATGTATGCACATTATGTTGTTAACTTGGTTCTTCTCACACTGGCAGCTGCTCAGATGGTTCGGATATTAAAGATATCTGATTGGAGCCTCTAATCAGTCCAAACATTTTACTCAACTCCTGGTGAACTGATGAACTTGAAGCTAGAAGTTGTAGTGACAGCAACAAACTAAACCAACAATGATGTGAAAGTGTAGAGATTTGATATGACGTAGAGTTCTTTCACAACACATAATTGTTTAATAAGTCGTTGAAAACACTAATTAAAAATGGTTCCTTGTTTGGTTAGCCATTAGATGCTAATGCTTATTTAACATCACTAAACTGTTCTCTGTTGTTGGACTTTAATTCCTGTAGTCTCTGTTTGTTGGAGTTAAAACTAATCTTTAAACTTTATGTCTGACAGCTGACTCCCGGTCAGCAGTTTGGGAACAGATCTGTGACGCCTCTTGTTGGACATTTATCACTCACTGATATCTTTTTGCCGATGATTGTAGGTGATCAGGATGGGAGCAGAGCAGAATGGGCTGCCAGACGACTACCAGGAGAAACTTCGAGCCATCAGAACCAACATGTATGAAGGTCCCCTGCCAGTGATGTCTGAACTGGACCGAGCCAGAATACGAGCCAGGGAGAAGGAAAACCATCATTCTGACCCACAGTGACCCAAATTATTTACAACACCAACAACTTAACCGGAAATGTTTTCCCAACAACAGTTACGTCTGTTCGTTTGTGTTTTAGTTTGTTACTGGAATCAATCCTGATTGGACAAAAAAAAATATATATTAAATAAAGTAAAATCGATCAAATAAAGAGCACAGAAAGAAAAATGAGACAAACTCTAAAAATAACAGAGTGAAATTTAAATAACCATAATTTTCTGTGAACTCTCCTTCAAAATAAAAGCCTGTGCTTCATTATGTGTGACAGCCTCATGTTAAAACTGCAAATGAATATTTTTCTGCTTTATGATGCAGCTTAAACACACACTGATTAAATGTTTGAGGTTTGGCAGGAAGACTGTAAAATAATATTTTACAAAAAATAATAAAATTATTGTGATTTTTTTTTTCACTGAGGGTCCCATGAGCATTATGGTGGCCCTCAAAGGACCAGTTTTAATTAACTTCAATGTTTCGTGTTTAACTTCAACTAAACAAAAAACGTCATATTCCTTGTTTGGTTGCTACAGCTGAGCAACACCAACAATCAATAACTGAGCTCTACATGGCATTTCGTGCATAGAAACAGTTTTAATGAGTCTTCTTATAAATGCTGAAAAATACAATGTGCACAAGTACATGTGAAATAAATAATACAGAAATATTATTAAGAGTAAAAGTAAATGAGTTTTACAACACAGGTTGCAGGTAGCCTCACTGTTGAGTTGAGTCTTGAATTCTAAACGCTCCCACTGTCCGACAGAGAATTCCCATAATCGACATGCATTATGGGAGATGTAGTTTATGTTCAATGCTGGCTTTAAAGCAGTTTATTTTTGAGACAATAATACAGAGCTATGCAACTAAGTTGCTCAGTGGGCTACAGTTACTCAAAACCAACAGCTATGGGTCCGGACAAATATTATCCTTCTCCTGTTTATTTTGTTATATTGAATCATAAATTTAAAGTTTACCATTGATACATGGTTGATGGAGGAAAAAAAGTAAAAATGAAGTCCTATTTTTTATTGGCTGATGCTGTTTACTTTATGCACATCCATTTTTGTATTTTAAATAATCCCTAACTTTCATGGTACTAATAAAAATAATAATTAGTGTTACGACCCCTTCTTTAGAACAAGTAGCAGCAACACGACAACTACAATAAATAAACAAGAGTCACCATAAAGGTGTAAAAAATATATATATATATATATATTTTTTTTTTCTGCTCCAAAAGGCTGCACAACATGTGGGGGAGAAAGGGACCATTAGGTGGTTCCAGACAAAAGAAACAAGCAAAACAAAACAGGGCCTGTCTACAATCTGATCTAAATGGAAATCAATGAAATAAAAATACCCTGATAAACTTCTCTAAAAAAAAAGGTCTAACAAAAGCATTACATGGGTGGCACCAACCTACTTACCTATAGTGTTTTTAACAAAGTTATCTGCGTGATAAAAGTGTACAGGGCACCCCAAACTTACCTAGTCCTCCTAATTCCCACCACAAACATTTAAACAATAGAGTAGGATCAACATCAACAACAGCAGCAGCAGGGAGGAGAAGAGCCAGCCCAGTCCTCCAGGTGAGCTTCTTAAACAGGGTGTGGTGGAGTCCTGGTTCATCCATTCAAACTTTTCCATCCAATCAGCTTTTAAACATCCATCTTGGCTCCAGCCTGCCTACTGAACCTGAAAAGAGAGGAGAGAAAAAAAAGGAGGGGGAAAAAAATCTGCCAGACATGTACCATTGGTTTTATTTGTGTGTACAGTTTGTGTCCTGAAGAGGGCAGTATCACACAAACAAACACACAAGACAAACAGTTTCTGACAACTGTTCACATCAGATGTAAAGTTAATCAAATATTTTGCTATATTTTTTTGGTTAAGATTATGAATCCTACAGGAATCCTACAGTGTTCAGTACAGACAAGAATAAAAACATCTTAAAACTTTTCATTTATATAAAATAAAAATGTTAACGTGTGTTAGTTAAATATTTCATGAATCACTGGGTGAATTTTATTGAAACTCTTAAAAGGAAATTATAAATTATTAACTTTTACAGTCAACCTAATTCAAGATGGCCGCCACTAGTAATCAACCTTAACCAACTCCTTCAGGTTAAAAATATAGAACTAAAATTAAGAGTGGTAGTAGCTGAAAGTCATTCCCAACTCAAGTTAATTAATTGAAATGTACTTACATTGTAGCTTACTACCATCACTGTGTGAATGGGTGAATGACTGTAGTGTAAAGTGCTTAGGGGTCTCCATGGGCTTGATAAAGTGTTATATAAGTTCAGTCCATTTACCATTTTTTATTTGTCGTTGAAAACACAAATGTTTTAATCTTCTTTTAAACCCTAATTAAACCCAAAATACTACACGTGAGAAACACAACACAAAAATAAACATAACTGCTGAAACAACCAACAAAAACAAACAAAAAAACATTGGGGCTAAATATGGTCGCCATGACAACAACACACCAATGTCTGTCACTCCCTGACTGTGGGGAGGCAGAGAAAAACACAAAACAAAACGTTTCTGTTCAAAAAGTTTAAGTCAGATTATGAAATTCAGCAGGAGACTCTGGTCCATCGTAAAGCTTTATGTTTTTGTTGTGTTTTCTGAGGAGACCAGGTCTGGAGGTTTTGGAGGAGGATTGTTGTGTCATTTTAGCTGTTCTACAGTCTTTTTGCTGTATGGGAGCTTTTTGTTTTAAATTTCCAGTTAAAATTTTCATTAGCACCAGAGACACTTATGTACCTCCATACCATCAGGGAGACAGGATTTGAACTGAGTGCTGATGGTCCCTCTCCTCTTTAGTATGGAGGATGTGGTCTCTGTGATTTCTTGACAAGAATTTCATATTTAGATTTATCTAACCACCAGTTCATTTTACGATGAGCGCTAAATGATTTTGCATAAATTTGCTAAAGAAGCTGAAACTGAAAAATAAAGAACATTAGCTAAAATTAGCAAAACACTAGTCAAAAGCTACAAAAATAAAATGCTACCTAAAAGCTAAAAGAAACAAACATCTGGTACAAAACTAAAAAAGGTAAAAGGACAAATAGCACAATAGTTACTAAAAGCTAATAAAAGAAAAAGTTCAGACTAGCAAAAAGCTAAAACTCACATGACAGTAGCTAAAACTAGAAGAAACTTAAGACAAAAGTAGATCAAATATGCTGAAGGAGAAGAGATCTCAATGTATATTTGTTTAAAAAACTAAACATTTTGAAAAGTAGAAAAGTTATAAAAAAAAAGCCACTGTACTCCTGTCCTGAACATTTTGTCTAAAACAACACAACATCTGCAGAAGTAGTCAGAATAAAAGTAAACGTGAAAAAATAAAAATAGCAAATTTACATTAGTGTGAGTTCTGACTCAGCATTCACACCAAGTTTTAGTTCAGGAATAGATTTAAAAACCTGCTGCCTTCAGTGTTTCGCTCCACAGAAAAAGGCCTCTGGGCCATCAGAGACGACGTGACAAACTTCCACATAAACACGAGTCTCAGAGACAGGGGACCAGATCTGGGGCGAAGTCTGTCCAGACCATGGGGTTCAGGACAAACACATTCTTCTCTGCTGTGCAGCAGCAGGTCACGGGTCTCCAGCCAAGCTGAGCCCTGCATAATTATATCACCATCTAATTATACACACTGAAAATACTCATTAAAGGCAGGTAATTGCTTGAACGCTGCATTCGATTAATGTAAAAGTAGTTTCTTACAGAGCTGTGACTGTTGGAGACCAGCTGTCAGACAACATCAGGACCAGAATGTGTCAGAACATTCATGGAGCTGTTATATTCCCTCACATGAGCTGCAGAGCTGCAGTCCTGTCCTTTGTATTTTGAACATAATCAAAAACTGTGGTAAATGGACTGTACTTATATAACACTTTTCTATCCAACCAGGATGCTCAAAGCTTTTTAATATCTTTATCTATTTTTTAATCCATCCACACCCCATTCTGTTTCTCTACAAAGCTAATCTGAATAAATCAATCTATAATCAGTGCCTTAAATCACATTCATACACTGATGGGACACATCAGAGGCAGTTCTTCAACATGTGACAGAATAGTGTTGAATCGAGCCTCCAACTCTAACATTAGAGGACATTTCCTGTAACCACTCAGCTGCAACAACTGTGTGCAACTAAAGCCCTATTCTGACGGGATAAGTATTATCTAGGGACCCCAGGTGATTTGTAATAATTACCAAGGTTGTCTGTGTTTTTAATCCCGTGCGAATCGGCCATGTCAGTGATTTGTAAAGTAAAAATTCCCCCGCAAATTAC
>JARVJO010000305.1:27839250-27853494 GCA_031762555.1 Cynodonichthys magdalenae
TCCAACATCAAGACATGCAAGTCTTTAGTCGAGTGCAGAGTAAAGACATGCTAGTCCTGAGTCATGTCCAACATAAAAACATACAAGTCTTCAGTCGAGTGCTGAGTAAAGACATGCTAGTCCTGAGTCATGTCCAACATAAAAACATACAAGTCTTTAGTCGAGTGCTGAGTAAAGACATGCTAGTCCTGAGTCATGTCTAACATCATGAAATGCAATGCAGCGTGTAAAGTCTGTTTTCTTCTTCATGAGAAGTTACAGTTGTGTCTTGCTGACATGGTTGTCGTGACGATAAGTGTATTTTTCTTCTCACATCACCCAGCTCTGTGCACAGCACCCTGTCAGAAGGATTGTCTCACAGGGTATGCACCAGGTGTTGTGTGATTGGTCAGAACAATGTGGGTGTGTTTATGTGGAGAAGCAGGTGAAATACACTGGTTTCATTTTCTCTTCAACAGCTAAGGATCGGCTGGCTGATGCTGTTAGAAAATACAAAGCTTTTAAAGATAATGAAATAAAACTTATAAAAATAGTCAAATAAAACCTTTAAAAATAGCCAAGGAGATTGAAGACTTTTTGTGCATAGAGGAGACAGCTTGGAGACACAGGCAGCTCTCTGTGACTGTGCTGACCTGAAGGGACTGTGCCTTGGCCTGGCTGTCAGGACATGTTCTGCCACGGTTTGTTGGAAACTTGGTCACAAATTTACAAAACAGTGCTTCTAAACAATAGAAATAGTAGATCATGTTCCTCCAACTTCTCCATTGTCAGCTAAAGATTTTGACAACTTCTTTGACAGCTGTGCTGTTGCTGTGTTGTCAGTATAAAATGTCCATGGGACAAAGCATGTCTCTCAACTAGTGCTAGGCAGTATACTGTCTACATTAAAATAAAACAACTATAAAAGGTTTTTAGTTCGCATATTATACTATTATGCCTATAAAATATTTATTATTATGCAATATGTGATGCAGTTTAGGCAGAAAAAGTATTAATGTTTGAATTTTTAAATAAAAGGAATTTAAATAAAATAATAAATCATTGGAGGCATTTTAAATTTTTTGTTTAAATTCTGTGAAATTGTAATTTTGCTCAGTGTTCTATCATATCTCATACTGGTCGTGTTTAGCCATAGGACCTCTGGTTTTAGTTATTTGATTTTATAGAAGTATCTCCCACATATATAAAATAATTAAAATTCTGATTAATTAGGAGAATAAACCTTTTTGTTCTTCTGGTTTCTGCCGGTCTCACCATGTTTCCCTGATCATCAGGTTTTGTTAAATGAAATAATGCCTCTTTGTATTTCCTGTTCCTTTGTTTCAGAGCATGTGAAGTGGAACCATGAGAAGTCAATACAAAAGAACCGGTCCATCTCACAGGACCGATGGAGGCAGACGGACCCGAACACAAATGATTACAAGGTCCGGAAGTCTACACCTTGGATGAGTTCTGGTCCTGTGGATTCCAGAGGTTCATGTCCATGAGGCTGGACTGGAAACAGGAAGTGGACAGTGTTTGGATCGCTTCAGAGACCTGTAGGCATGCTCAGTTTGTGCCTCTGACACAGAACCCAGGGACAGTATTGGACTGAGCGAACGGGTGCAGTGATGTAACGACACATCTCTGTCTGGTGAACGGGTCGTGACAATCAGAACTCTGCTGTGGTTCTGGCCACATGATGTGGGCTTCAAAGAGACCAACGAAGAAGGAAACGGGTGAAAGCCACCCTAACCTTTGATCCACTCCTGCACAACGACACAGAACTTCTCTGTTTTTCATTAAAAAAACTAAAGGTTGAGGCTTGGAGTCATCATCATGCCACGGAACCAAGCTTTTTCAGAACCGGAGTTTTCTGCAGAGTATTCTGCGGACTGCTCGGTGACGTTGCCCTCTGACCCGGGACAGGCCGTGGGGCGGACACACGAGGTGACGGTGAGGAGCTCGGGGTGCTGCCTGTGCCTGCCGCGCTTCATGCGCCTCACCTTTGCCCCGGAGTCTTTAGAGAACCTGTACCAGACCTACTTCAGGAGGCAGAGACACGAAACCCTGCTGGTTCTGGTCGTGTTCGCGGCCCTGTTCGACAGCTACGTCCTCATCACCTGCGCGGTGGTCTACACCTCCGACAGGCTGGCTTCTGTTTTAGTAGCATCGGTGGGACTCACAGGGGATATTATTCTCTACCTGCTGTGCCGCTTCGGGTTGCTTCCGGACCGGATCACACGGCGGGTGGTGCCCTACGCCCTCTGGGTGCTCATAGCGGTCCAGATTTTCTGCTACTTAGGTCTGAACTTTGCTCGCTTCCACCAGGCCAGTGACACGGTGGGCTGGCAGGCGTTTTTCAGCTTTTCTTTCTTTCTCACGCTGCCTTTGAGACTCACACCCATTGTGCTCATCACCGCCGTGTCCTGTGCGGTCCACACCCTGGTTCTGGGGGTCACCATTGCACAACAGCAACAGCAGCAGCAGCAGGACATTCAGGGGGCCGCCCTCACCCGACAGGTGAGTCAAGGAGGGGAGGGGTTTGAAGACATCTGTGCAACTGCTGTCAATTATCCAAATAACTGCTTTTTAAACACTATAATAACTGTGTGTGTGTGTGTGTACATGCTTTTGCTACCTTGTCGGAACGATTTTGACTATTTTTCTGGTACACACAGCCTGGTGTGGACCCACTGTTCCTTATGGGGACAAAAACCCGGTCCATATTTGGGGGAGATACCTTTGGTGGGTTAGGCTATAGAAATGACTGGTAAATGAATGGAAGTCAATGCAAAGTTCGCATGAGGATAGAAGAACAAACGTGTGTGTGTGTGTGTGTGTGTGTGTGTGTGAGAAAATGTTTGGCTGCACCATTAGCAAAATATCATTTTGAATCTCCAGATGAATTTTGGTGGCAGCTCGATTCAAAATGGTCACCACGGCAACACAAAAATGTCTACACCTCAGTCAGTTTCACAGATAGAGAGCTAAGATTTGTTGTGGTAGTAGCTGAGAGTCATTCCCATCACATAAGACTCTAACAAATTATGTAAGATTGACATGAAATTATAACCATTTACATGGTTTGATCCAAACTGTTCAGACTCTGATCTTTGTCAGCATGAGATGATTTTATTTGAAAGCTGCTGCAGGTGATAACCATTCCAACAAGGAAGGTCTTTAAGTCTTTGTTAAAAAGGTTTAATGCATATTTTGTGTGTCTGCACATTCAGCAATATTAATGAACCAGACAACCATCAGTCTTAGGTGAACAGTTGCTCAGGTGTTGGCTCTCTGGTTTCATGTGGATCTTGGACCATTTGAGTAAAACTGCCCTGTTCACTGTAGTGGTCTGCAGAGATAGATTTTATTTGGCCACATTAAAAAATAAAGTCAATAATTACTGTGAATACTTTCATTACCAAGTAGGAAAATAAAATACAGATTTTAGTAGAATTTTTATATAATTGTAGAAAATTCCTAGCCATAAAAATAATATTTTGTTGCAGCAGAAGGGATTGTATTTACTTTGAGTGCACACTTCCTGTCTAGCGCAGTTCATAATACAGCCATGAAAACATTTTGTTAACCCGAGTACAGCAATAAACTGCCTACAGAGCCATGGTAAACATTGCATTTCATACTGGCAGCCCCTCTGAAGAGACAAAAGCTTTAATTAAAGCACTTCATGTAAATGAGTATTTTATCTGTTAATATGTTTGTTTTGCATAAGTTTGAGTCGGCATGTAAATGTAAATAATGTTAGCTAATCAGCCAATTCAGCACTTTGTTTCTGCTGTGGCTGGTGTTAAAGTGCTTCAAAGTTTGATGATGATGTACATGTTTCAGCTCTTGTTGGTAACATTGGTTGTACGGATAAGGTTCATTAAAACCATCAGGAAAGTCTCATCCTTGTTCGGGGGATATGCTACAGTCAGATTTTAAATTGTCTAAAACATCTATGCAAGATCTGTAACTTAAATATCTGTTGGGGTTTAAGAGAAACAGCTGAGTGGCATCTGCATATCAGTGTTAGGAGATTCCTCTTTAAAAAAGACAAAATGGGCTGATGGTGGAGTAGATACAGCAGAAAGTTGAGAGGCCCCCAAATCTGAGAGGGAACCCAGGAAACAGGATATGAAGTGAGTTGAGAAGGTACAAAAAGAGGGTTTTGGTTTTTCATAACCAAAAAATATGGATATTTAGTGACCAAAGCTGCAGAAGTACAGATTAACCCAGAACTGATGAAACTTTTTCCTGACTAACACATCAGACCTGTCATGTTGGACATGTCTGCATTTCCCAACCCAAATTTAATCCTGAAAGACTTGAACTGTCAGTGATTCATGTGTCTGTCTCTGTGTTACCGAGTTCAGGCCGTACATCAAACAGATCCAAACAGTCTCATCAATCCATTGTCACTGCATCTGTCATCGGTCAGACCAGTTCTTTCCACAACAGCTTCATTTTATTGTACTTCATCACATGTCTCTTCATGTGGCTGTGCCATGCATTGATTTAATTCCACCAAAATCCTCTGTGACGCAGGAGCCGGAGTTCAAACTGTGGATGAAAGTTGACCGCTGGGCATCATCAGATATGTTGCTGCTTTTATCCACAGGAGATTATGCAATGACATCTTTTCCATGAGCTGCTGCTGCTGCTGTAGATTGATTGGTGGCATGTTCACCATCACCACTGGTGTTTCTGACATTTAAAAGTCTTCTTCTGTAGACACAAAATATTTCACACTTGATTCTTTTTTTGAGTTTTGTTGAGGTATCTACTGTCGCCTGCTTTCTTATCACTAACATTTCTACTTCCACAAGTTTCTGTTCTGTATTAAGATCTGTAAACTTGTTCTGTCAAGTTTTGTTGTCGTGTAATTATTACTGTCATTAGACTACTATTATGATGACTTGTGCAGAGAACAAACAGGTTTAGTTAGTTGGTGCTTGCCATATCAGTGCACAGAGCTTCAAACAGGTTTCTGTATATCTGTATTCTCTCATTATTTGAGGAATGTTTTTTCTCCTCCTCAACACAGACTTGTTTCAGATGTAAGATTTTTATGTACAGAACCAGAACCAGCACTCTCTGTGGGGTTAATTCCAACTATAATAAGTTGGTAATTCTCAACTATGCCCACCATTTCTGGCTCTTTCACCATCAAAATGATTTTCCACCTCACAAGAGCCAGTTAGTGATGCTGGGAATTATCATGTCCAAAAGCTTGTCTGCTGCTTACCTCACTTCACATCTGACCTCTGCCAGCAGGTGGTGGGCTGACCTGGAGGTGGCACCCTGAGATTTCTTTAGGCTGAGCTGTGTTAAGAATGGCCAAGCCTCAGAAACTAATATTGTTTGAATTTATAACGATTTTACGGCGTGAGTGAATTTTGACTGAACAGAGTGGAGTTACTGTTTATACTGGCTCTTTACACACTGCAGTCCTCTTATTAAACAGTAGGTGATTCTACTGGACAAATACCATGTAGCAAGAATGCAGCAAGAAGAATTGTGTTATTTATATAAAAAGTAACTAAAAAGTTTCATATTGTCTAAGAAGTTGTTTATTTAATATCTTGTATGAAGTTTTGTTCCGTTGTATGGGTGCTTGAAGATTCTGTCCTGCTGCTCTCCTGTTTACACTGTTCCACTTGAGCAGCACTGAATGTGCAAACTGACCGACCGAGCAGACACAAACGCAACCTGCACAAACGCTGCTGGGATGTCCGTTTTGTTGCGAGACGCTGTTTGTGAGGCCTGAAATGTCTGGTATGAATCAGGCTTCAGCTGCCAGGTTCTGAACAGCTAGCCTCACCTTAAAGCCTCTGCAGGGTCCATCTAAACCTGCAAAATCCTCTCTCAATTACAAAGTTGGTTGACGAAAATCACATCATTTTGTTCACAGCCTTGTGTCGCCCGACCCGTTTTAACACAAAACCTGGGCCGAACCTTTCACCACCCTTGCCATACGAAAGTATTGTGTGATTAAAGCAGAAGTTCATGGACGATGGTCGTCTCCTCTTCTAGAAGTTGGCTGTTGTTCATCCAAACAGCAGGGGTAATTTTGAGGAGCAGTTGGCCGGGGCCATCAGAAAGTACGTCCATCTTTATGACTCTTCCACTTATTAAGAGTCAAATGGCCAAAAACTCCTGGATGGGGAGAGTACAGATGTTTTACACGGAGGAATCTAACAGCTGGTCAGCTGCCAATCAACCATGCTGGACCATTAAACCTGGCTACAAGGGCTGTGCTCCAACTTTTCTATTCCCAGCCAGGTGACAGGTTTACGATGAGGTTACTTCATCAGGATCTAATTGAATTGTTCTGATCCCTGCTCTGGGACCAGTTGGCAGTAGAAGACTGTAGGCTGATGGACCTCAGGATCATGAGAATACTCAAACCCCTCGATCGTGTTAAGGTGTTGATTCATCAGAGGGTTGTATTAGCTAGAAACTAGAATTTTTTTTATAGTCGGTTGGTAACATTAATGCTGATGTCTTGGAGAGTAATCTAAATATTTTTTTAATTGAAGCTATCCTTGCTATGAGCAACTGAGTACACGTGTGTATAATTGATGTTAGCTGTAACGTGTATCCTTTCTGTTTTCCAGCTGTTGGCCAACCTTGTGATCTACGTATGTACCATCACTGTGGGTGTCATGTCCTACTACATGGCTGACCGGAAGCATCGAAAGGCTTTTCTGGAGGCAAGACAGTCACTGGAGGTTAAACTTAACCTGGAAGAGCAGAGCCAGCAACAGGTCAGAGGTCATCCTGAGTCACACTCTTTACAAGATCGTCTGTATTAGAGTATGGATGAAGAGGACATCAGCATCCTCACACTCTTATCACAACATAATCAGCCTGAACTTAAATTATTTTACAGTCAGAAATTATTTATATTTTTCTATTTGGCAATCTGTTTTAGTAACGTGTCATTGTGAGGTCATCTCTGGAAATGAGACAGATTTAATTTGACCGGAAAACATTTAGAATCAAATAAAATTTTATTATCCACTTTTATCTAATATTTAGTAGGGCTCTATGAAATTTGTCGTCCCTGTTTTTATGATGTTTCCACAATTTTTCTTTGAAATAATTCTGAAGGAAACTACCGTACTTCATTTTACTCTTAGCTGTGTCAGGCCCTAGCTGTATAAGCTGTTAGCTGTGTTAGTTGTTTGCTGGGTTAGCTCTATTAGATGTGTTAGTTGTATTAGCTGTTAGCTGTTTTGTGTTTAAGGGGGCAGCTGTGGTGTAGTGGTAGAGCAGCCGACTTAGGATTGGGAAGTCACAGGTTCAACTCCCCACCATGCCCACATGTCATGGTGTCCATGACTAAGACACCCCCAACTGCTCCCCAGGCGCTCAGATAGCTGCCCGCTGCTCCACTTGGGTGTTTCTCATGTCCAATGGGTCAAATGCAGAGCACAAATTTCATCCTTGCATGGGAACAGGCATTGATGACAAATAAAGCACCTTTACCTTTAAGTTGACCAGATTTACGATACTGAGTCCGGGGATGTTTCCAGCTCAGAGATAATAATTCCTTGTAATCAAGATAAAATAAAATGAAACTGCGGACAGTTACTGGGTAATTATGTTTTACATATTTACATTTCTGAAGGAATGCATATCACCCGCCATCTTTCATGCCAAAGATGTAAACTGAAATTATCTTCTGTTGAAGATGATGGAGTTACAGCTGTTTTGGTCAGAAATTGTAAATAATTTGCAGAATCTTGTAACATTGAGACGTGTTGGTGCTGAAGTATGTGTTGAGAATGACTGTCAGCTACAATCACATCAAACTATACCTCAGTGTTCACATCCAATAATTCACTTCTTGGACTCATGGGATATTTTGAAAACTTGCTGTGTTTATTCTAAAAGATAGTTCTAAAGTTTTGATGTGTAGAGCTCACGAGTGTTGTTGTGAACAAAACCAAGCTTTTAGGTCTAACTGGTTTCAGTCTCTTTGACTTGATTTCCCAGCAGTTCGATGATAATTCAGCTTTCAGTCTCAGGTTTACTACAGAGTGTTTTAGTCATAAACTGACTCAAAAATCAGTAAACTAATTGTCTAATTCTAATTGAGTCAATGCTGTAAACTAATCTTGCAGCTAATTATAACTAAGTAGATAGTACACATATGTACAGCTAACTGGATGTTGTTACCATGGTAACGTGAAGTTGGGGTACTATGAGTTAATATTGGCTCCAAAACAAGGGCCCCAGAATTTCTGTGAGGTAGAAAACACAGACAGAATGCGAATCATCATAAAACTGAATAAAGAAAAAACAGAAATGAAAAAGAAAAAAACACAGAATTTAGGAAAACTGAAACATATTTTCATGAGCCAGTTTATTACCAGCATATTCATTCCACTTCATTGAGAACTCTGAAAATAATAAGCAGACATGCTAAACTAGGATGTAAACATACTGAACAGGAACATCAACAAGCTAAAGAGATAAGTAAATGTGCTAAAAGTGAAGGTAACCATGCTAAACAGAAAAGTAAACATACTAAACGGAGAAGTAAACAGAGATGTAAACATACTAAACAGAGATGTAAACATGATAAACAGAGATGTAAACAGAGATGTAAACCTGAGAAACAAAGATGTAAGCAGAGATGTAAACATGGGAAACAGATGCAAACATACTAAACAGAGATGTAAACATGGTAAACGGAGATCTAAACAGGTGTAAACAGAGATGTAAACATAATAAGCAGAGATGTGAACATGGTAAACAGAAATTTAATCATACTAAACAGATGTAAATAGAGATGTAAACATGGAAACAGAGATGCAAACAGAGATGTAAACATGGAAACAGAGATGCAAACAGAGATGTAAACATGGTAAACAGAAATGTAAACATACTAAACAGATGTAAACAGAGATGTAAACATGGAAACAGAGATGCAAACAGAGATGTAAACATGGTAAACAGAAATGTAAGCATACTAAACACATGTAAACATGGTAAACAGAGATGTAAACATACTAAACAGATGTAAACATGGTAAACAGAGATGTAAACATACTAAACAGATGTAAACATACTAAACAGTTGTAAACAGAGATGTAAACATGTTAAACAGAGATGTAAACATACTAAACAGATGTAAACAGAGATGTAAACATGTTAAACAGAGATGTAAACATACTAAACAGATGTAAACAGTGATGTAAACATGGTAAACAGAAATGTAAACATACTAAACAGAGCCCCGTTTCAGAAAGCAGGCTTAACAAACCCTGGGTTAACGCAGATACTCTGAATCAACTGACCCCGCTCTGTGATACTCAGGATTTTGGGTTTCAGAACAGCTGATATCAACTGGGTAACTTAAGTCTGAGTAAAGTTACTCCTGAGATAAGTTAGAGCATGAAGCCCTCATCAATGGAAGTCAGATAACGCGATTCACCATGGCAACGGGAGAAAATAATAAGTCCATTTTTCTGCTCTGGAACTAGAAATATTAATGACGGCATACGGAGAATATCAATATATATTTAAATAAATAGATAATTGCTGATTAATTCAATGCAGAATTCACGGAAATCTAAACTTTTATTCTTTACAGATATTCAAGTGGATAAAAGTGTGTGTGTGTTTGTGTGTGCATTAAATATGTGTGTAGGTGAACCCAGCTTATCAAACAGACATGGCAGCAAATAAAGAGTAAATATAAAAACATAGTAAAATCAGGTAAGGTCCAGGTATAAGCTCCTATGTTCAACCTCTAACAAATAAATTACATTATTCAGCTAAATTCAACCCATGAAATGAATGTGCCCCCCCCACCCCCAACCAAAAAAAAAGACAATGTCCATCTTCTCTCTGCCAATATTTATTATTGTATACTTGACAGGAGCATGATAATGTTAGGATATGTGTTTAAATAGTGCTTATAGGTGATTAGTCTGACCTCCATTTACAATAAACTGCAGTAAACTCAGTTTAGTTTCATCAGAGGATGATGATGATGATGAAAAAACTTTGTCAGCTACAGAGAGGGAGCAGACCCAGGTGCATGTTGAGGTGTTTCAGTGTAGGTTTAAAGTTTATTTAACTTTTCATTGTGAATCAGAATGACTGCTAATTTTTCACAAAAAGAGCTAAAGAGGCTCCATCTACTTCTGGAGCTCAACTTTCTTCAGTAAAATTTAAAAAAAATTAAATAAAATATATATGTATACATTTTTTTTCAGACGTTTATTCGTTTTAGAATACAAAATAAATCATATATGGTTAGGGTTAGGGTTATACAAAATACAATACAAAAAATATGAATATATGCTTCTCTAGGAATTTAAAACTCTGATCATAACCTCATATAAGAGAGTAGAAATGTAACTGAAATGTTAACATTTTTCTGTCTCTAAAGCTTTCTGTGAAACAGCTACAAGCTGGACTTGAAGGAAAAGATTGAAACCTGTTCAATCAAAAACAAATAAAAGTGCTCAGATTTTCATCCAGAAATGACAAGATGTCTAATTATCACTCTCTCCCGACCTATATTTCTGTGGAGTATTATTCAACATCTACAGTCTCCTTTAGACAAGGACACACCCTCTCTGACTCCGTCCTGGTGCAGCTCTCAGTTAAAGAGTCAGACAAACTCAGGATTTGTTCCAGTAATCCTGCTACAGAGCAGGGTTGGTTCACAGAGTAAGTTGCTGGGGTAAGTTAACTCAGGATAACAGCTATCTGGCTTTCTGAAACCTAAAACCCAGGATATGCACCTTTACCCCAGAACTTACTCAGGATTTTCACTTATCCTGCTTTCTGAAACAGGGCTCAGATGTAAACAGAGATGTAAACATACTAAACAGATGTAAACAGTGATGTAAATATGGTAAACAGAAATGTAAACATACTAAACAAATGTAAACAGAGATGTAAACATGGTAAACAGAGAAGTAAACATATTAGACAGAAATGTAAACATACTAAACAGAAGTAAACAGAGATGTAAACATGTTAAACAGAAATGTAAACATACTAAACAGAAGTAAACAGAGATGTAAACATGTTAAACAGAAATGTAAACATACTAAACAGAAGTAAACAGAGATGTAAACATGTTAAACAGTGATGTAAGTGCACTCAATACATTTACTCTTGCTATGCATTTTGTTTATGGTTCTGTTTATTATTTGTAAAACTTGACTTGAATTTGACCCTGGTCAGTATAGAACTTCAAACTGTTGCATTTTGAAGACTTTTGAAGGTGAAGCTGATTTAACTTTTAGTTTTTATTTTGTAAAATATGACTGAAAGATGTTGATGTTTTTCTGTCATCTGATCCACACTGGATTATTTAGGATCAACCAGTTTAAATCCAAGCAGAACATATGTTAGCCAGGATCAGTTGACCAGTGTCACATCTTCTTTATTCCTGGAACATATATATATTATTCCTCATGGAGCTGCACAGTGCAAAGAAGTGTAATAATGAGAGTAAAGTCAGAGCTGATTAGACTACAAGAGGACTCACAGGACCACAAGTGGACAAAACTTCCAGAATACTAATGGAGGACCCTGGACTGCTTGGAGACAAGTGCTGCCAACTGATCAATTAGCATCTGGTAGCTGCTGGTTTCCATAGCAACCGACGTCCTGAGATGGTCTTCTCTGTAATAACAGAGCCAGTACACTCAGTCATTTGTTTTTTCACTCTGTCAGATTTCTATGAACCCACTTTTAGTGGGTCTGTAGTCCTGAGAGTTTCTAAGTCAGGTGTGTGAGCCTGTGTTTAAAGGAGTTCGTTCAAGTCACCTCAGCCTTTCTGAACAATGTAGTCTCTATCAACTATACTCTCTATTTTTCATCAGTAGTGCACATAGACTGGACCAATCAAATGTACTTTTTTAACATGAAAGGACAGATGTGTCCTGACCTTTAACTGGTTCTGTCGTACTTCTTCATGAAAAACCAGCATAGAACCATCAGGAAGTGAAGTGACATAGACCTACAGTCAGAAAATAATAATTGTTTACTTAACATAATTTGGATAGAAGCATTTCTTACACAAGTGACCAAAAAATAATCAGACTAATTCATAAACTGTAACACTGGAGGATGTCCACAGCAGGTGTGAGGAAAAGGATGAGAAAATCAGGAACAGAAAATGGACATGTCATGTAATATTATGACTTTTTTTCTCTTAATATTACGACTTTGATCTCGTAATTACAAAATATATCTTAGTGTGGCCCTTATCCTCAGTCGTACACTCCAGCAAATCAGGTAAAAATGAAAATCCTCACTAAAAATCCAATTATTTGATCTTAAAATAAGTAGAGACAGTAGAGAAAGTACTGTAGTGCCTTTGGGACCGGATAAGATGGCAACGAGGGCCAGATTTGGCCTGTGGGCCTTCAGTTTGACACATGCCCTGCGTGGTAGATTGATGATTGACTTTGTAGTCATGTCAGCTGATCTGAAAATCATTTTACTGAAGAGAGAATTCATCCCACACTTAACCTCTTTAATCCAGTTAGACAAAAACAGCGAAACTAAATATTATAGCTGTAGAAGATCTGCCCTAAACACAGCATGTGCAATGAAAATAAAATAGCTCCTGGTTATTTTTGTCTTTCCTCTTTTAAAGGAGCGTCTTCTGCTCTCCATTCTTCCCAAACACATCGCAGATGAGATGCTGAAGGACATGAAGAAGGAGCCCAGTCAGAAGGAGATGCAGCAGTTCAACACTATGTATATGTACAGGCATGAAAATGTCAGGTAACATGGCTTCTGATGGCCAACATGTCTGTTCAGAGTGGGAGCTATGTGTTTTAAATATCTTATAGTTTCAGAGCAACAGATACCGTAAATTTTTATATCTCGGGATTACATATCTAAAGTGTTTTTTAAAGTATTTTCTAACTAATAATAAACATTTTCAAGCATGATTGAAGAATTATCTTAACCCACGGTCACTGCCAATCGAAATAAATATTTTCATTGTGTACAAAAATAATCACATTTATCCAAAGTTGAACTGGTGTTTGACAGTGAATGATCAGTTGTTTTATAAATATTCAAATAAAGAAACACAAGAGGCAGTTATGAAATAAAGATGAAAAACTAAAATAAACCAGGATCACAAAACAAATGAAACAAATATTCTGAAGTGTGATGAGTAGAAACAGGAGACAGGTTCAGATTATATTTCTTAGATTGATCTTTGCCAGGTTAAATAAGACAATCATGATTTAATTCTGTGTAAGACCTGAGACCAAGCTCAGATAAACACTTTTGATGGTTTTAATAAGTAAATCTACTAGAAAAGATTAATGAAAAGGTTAGAATTTACAGAAGAAGTAAAAATGTTTGAATGATACTGTTGATGTGGCAGTAGCAGCTGTAGTAACATGTCATCCTGTTTCTGTCTTTTCTTGTTTTGTAGCATTTTGTTTGCAGACATTGTGGGCTTCACCCAGCTGTCGTCATCCTGCAGCGCTCAGGAACTGGTCAAACTACTCAATGAGCTGTTTGCTCGCTTTGACAAGCTAGCTGCTGTGAGTTTTTAAGTTTAGAATATCTGTCTTTTATTGAAGGAAGAAACATCTGTTAAAAAGAATCTAAGCTGTGATTCTGAAACTCTACCAGAACTCTCACTTCATCCTCTAAAGCCCCGTCTTCGTGGTCCAGTCTCACTCTATTCAATTCTGCTCAGGTGTGTGTGTGTGTGTCTCCATGTCAATTTGTCCATTGCTCTGAGGATGTGATTGTGGGTGTATTGTACAATACCACTTCAGGTTATTTCAGATCTGTTTCCAAGGATCAATAATTCCACCTCAGATAATCCCACCTCAGAATCAGGTTTACACACATAGCAACAATTAAGACCCATATCATGCTGAGTGTGTTCTCTTATAAATACTGTATATTATTATTAGTAGAAACATTTGACTGTGTCCAGTTTAAATGTTTTAGTTTTGATTAAAATCTCTTCTAGTCTGGAGTCTAGTTTAAAAAATATTAAAACCTAAAATATTCACAGAATCTTTCATTTTAGCTGTCAGAGCAAAACATAAACAGATGGTGCAGAACTCCTTACTTCCTCCTTTTAGCAGCTAAATGTTTCAATAACAAACTAGACCTGAAAGCAGTAATGACAGGGGTCCAAGCCCCCACTCACTCATCCTTGATTTGTTATATACAGTTGTGGTCAAAAGTTTACATACACTTGTAAAAAACATAATGTCATGGCTGTCTTGAGTTTCCAAT
>JARVJO010000305.1:27911335-27924452 GCA_031762555.1 Cynodonichthys magdalenae
TAAAAATCATACATTGTATTTTTCTGGATTTTTGTTTTAGATTCCATCACTCACAGTTGAAGAGTACCTATGATAAACATTACAGTCATCTACAAGCTTTGCAAGTAGAAAAACCTGAAAAATCAACAGTGTATCAAATACTTGTTCTCCCCACTGTATATGCGTGTTTATAATTTGGAACTACAGGTGTTTGTGACATGATTTGATTGTGGCTGTGTAAAGATGTATAAAGATTGTGATTGTGTGTTTGGAGCAAACTTTTGCATCAAACACTGAAAACTCAGTTTCTTCTGCATCAGAACTCCAACATGCTGCTGCATGGCCTCTGGTTCAAAACTTAGTGTGATGAAGATTTAGTTCAGCATGGCCCCCTCTGGAAAACCCTATTGTCAAGTGTATTAATTAGCCTATTTTGTGTAAGTATAATGATCTGCATAGTTTAGTTAATTTACAGGGCATGCATAAGAATGATGGAGGAAGATTGCAGAGGAGGAAATCTGCTTGGGAAATTTGTTTCATATTTACATAATTATTTAGGAGCTCCTGTTGATGCTGAGGCTGAATTTTTGGATTTAATTTATTCAAAAAGCATGTGTTTGCTCAGGGATTGTGCACGGGGACTCAGCTGCTTAATCAAGCATATGTTTAATTCATTTTCCTCTGGCAACCAGGCTGTTGGGCTGAGACTTTCTAAATGTAGGATTCTTACCGTCTTCCCGTGAAGTGGATGATATTACGCTTGAAAGAACTGGTCTAAATCAATAGTGCCTAACCTGAAAAGCACACTGCCTCCTCCTCCACCAACACTGAGACCCACACTTACATCTGAGACTGCATACACCAACATTTAGATAGTTTTGCTTTTAAAATGAAAAAAATACAGTAATTATGCCTTCTATCAGAGGAGCCACTTTAATTCAAGTTTGCAGTGCGCGCACACACACACACACACACACACACACACACACACTGTAGATGAACAGAAACTAAAATAAGCAAGTAATTTCTATGGCAAACCACCAAGGATAGCATTTCCTCATGAAAACAGTAATTATGGTGCAGCCTTGCAGAGACACCGTCCCTGACTGATAAGAGCTGCTGCTGCTCAGCTGTCACATCAACAAACACATGAACTGATTGGTGTTTAAACAGGAAGGCCGGGATTATAAGGGCAGAGTCAGATATTTGGCTTTTGTCAAGGGGAATTGTTCATTGTTGAATAAAGAGTTTAAACCACTTTAACAAAGCTTGTTTCAAAAAAATGTAACGGAGAGACGTGATCATTTCACACACCTGGTTTTCTACAGCAAAGATCTGGAGATTAAATAATCTTATAAAGTCCTATTAGTCATACAATCCCAAATTCAATGAATGGGACGTTGTGGTTTACAAATCTTTTCCCACCTATTTTCAACTGAATACACTACAAACATCAAATTCAAAATGAGTGAATATTTGCAGAAAATAATAAAGTTTAACAGTTTGAACATTACATATTTTTGTCTTTGTAGTTGATTTCAGTTGAAAACAGGGTGAAAAGGATTTGCAAATCATTATTATTTATGCTTTACAAAATGTCCCAACTTCATAAGAATTGGGGTTGTAGGTCTAATTAGAAAAGACCATGAGATGCTCTGTATGGTGGCATCCATTAAATACATTATGTACCCAGGGTACAACCTGTCTGTCACAGGTGGGTACAGTGTGGTGCTTGCTTCTCTCGGCTGATGTGAATGGTAGTAGTACTGCTGCACATGTAATCACTAAACTGCACTCGTTCCTCACAGAGGATGCTCAGGCAGCTTGATGGGTCATGTTTAGTTGAAGTACTGCACAAAACTTTTCAGATTAAAGTCGAAATGAGCAATAAATCAAAATAATGTGACACCAGAAAGAGCTTCTGTCAAACATGGATCATGTGTGAAGTCCTGGAGCTGCTAACCCAGATTCATGCTGCTGTGTTCCATCTCTCCAGCTGCTTCATCACAACTAAAGTAGGTCACACTGCATCATACAGTAGATGGTAGGACTCCACAACAAAATGTCTGCTATGATGGTGAGGTGTTGCTCCACAGCAGCACAATCAGGAGAATCAGACAGTCGGGACATTTTTACACCAGGGAGATGAATTTGAGTCTTGTTTTTAACAAAACCAAGCTGTTAGTAGATACTGCATGTGAAAAAATATTAACTACTCTTGTTCTGTGTCCCATTCACACACGAATAGCTGCTGTAGGTTTTATATTATTTAGAGGTGCAGGAACAATTTTTTAAAACTGGGCACAAAAATGTGAAAATCTTTACAAGTCACATTTGTGTTTTCATGTGGAAAGCCAAAACAGAGTCTTTTGAAAAACTATGATGTCATAGCCCCATGTTCTGTCTAAACTTTGACCTGAATCCTGACAGATGCACCAACAGTAACAACAATAATGACAAAAAATACATTCTTGTATTTGTGCTGTAGAAAGTAGTTTCTCAGTTTCATCAAAACATTTGAATACAGAGTTACTTTAATGAACATATAAGACTGAACAGTGGTGGGCACGGTTCTGCTAATATGCTAATAGTGGAATGAGCTTCAATGGATTATCTTATTTGCTAACTTTGGAAACCATTAGTGGAATGATTAGCTTCTGCTAAATTAGGTTCAGCTATTTTTAAGTCCACTAAAATTTTCACAACTGGTAAACTTCTACTTTTATGCTCTTTATACAGAATTAAATAAACACTATTTTCTCTTAGAAGCAGTGCTGGACATGTCAGGGTCTGTAGCATCTTTAGCAGCTAAACTTCAAACTAAGAGTGTTAAAAAAAATAAAAAAATATTTAACAATATTTAACAAATACGAAAAATGACTATAAAATATGGTAGAGAAAGTGTTTGCTATTTGTTATTTGACTAACTTTAAAAGGTAACAAACTTTACAGGGTTAAACTGGAAATATCTCGATTTAGACAGAGATATAACTGGTTTGAATTGGATCCCACCCACCTTCAAATTAAACCAATATAAAACTAGAGAGGTTTGTGTCAGTCCCAGCAGTCTTCAACTGGAAGGAGATGAAGATGTGAGTGACTCAGACTGAGTGACAGCAGTTAGCTGCACCTAATTTTTAATCTGTTTAGTGTTTTGGCGTTAGCGGAACTAAGATTCTTGTTTAGCAGGTTAGAGGTTAGTGAAGCTAATCCTTTCTGTTAGCTGTGCTCACCATTGAAGCTAAAGATGACAATAACTGTGCTTTAAATAAAGCAAAACAAAAACTTGATATTACATCAAATTCTAAGACCAAAAAGGTTTTAACACTAAAGTGAACTCTCAACATTTACAACATATCAAGTACACATTTAAAACAGTGGGAAATGGTAAGTGTTTTAAAGGCCAACACTCCTATAAATACTTTAGCTTAATATCCTTTAAATAAATAAAATACTACGCTCCCCTCCAGTCATCCCTTCTGAAACCCTTCATTCTTTCTGTATATTTAAATAAATCTCACTCAGTTTTGAACTTTTGTGCTTTTGTAGTTTAAAGTGACATAAAGTAGAAGTTCCACCTATTTATCTGTCCATAAAAATATTCAGTTCTTGCTCTTTTATTTGCCAACCTTGTCTTTTTTTTCTTCTTGTGTCAACACTTCAGATCATACCCTGTATTCTACGGTGTATGGTTCTGGGTTAAATTATGATTTATAACACAAAGAGCCGATTTCCACGATGCTTCGCATCTTGTTGCCTGTTTCTGGTGTATTCGTTTGCAGCGCCTCACACTGGACCGGCATAGTTACTACAAAGTTTTAGGTTGTGTTCTGTGTGGATAAATACATTTCTAGAAACAGTGTAGTGTGTATGAGAATATTTTTAGAAACAAATAACAAAAAGGAATGTTTTGGGAAAAAATATTTCTGTGTAGACAAGACCTGAATTAAAAAAACAAATAAATAAACAGGGTAATGACATGAAAAATAATTAGATTTTTCTGGATCCAAAACAAACAAACAAACAAAAGTAAAACAACAAAAAAACAGAAGGTGGGGCTTTGTGGGGTAATCATCTGGCAGATTTTCTCCTGAACAGAAGGAAGACTTTGCGTCCTGCTGAGAACAGAGGCTCAGCTCCAACTGGGTAAACACCATAAAGGGTTAATAAGCTCCCAAACACCCCCTGGTGCTGAGCTTCACAGGAGCCGGGTCGAGCTGGGCGCTCGGCTGGAGTGGTGTGCGTGTGTGTGTGGGGGGGTGCTAGTTGTGTTAGCTGTTTTCCACTGAGACAACCCCCCCCCCCCAACACACACACTAAACTCCTCTCTCCACAACATCTCCCAGGTAACACACACACACACACACACACACACACACAGGCCCTGCAGTGCAGAAAGCACAGGGCCTTGTTAGCCAACAAGCAGCCGTGAAATCACTGCACCGTACTCCCACCACAATGAGTCAATCTATACCTCCTGTTTCTCTTTGTTCAGACCTTTCAGGATGTGTGTGTGTGTGTACTGTTAAGATGGGTGTGTGTGTGTGTGCTGGTTTTCCTCCAGGCCACGCAGAGCTCTATCTGGCTGGCTTTTGTTTGGGCTCCTCTGCAGCTCAGTTCTGACACACGTCTCATGCTGTGCATCCTATATCAGAGAGCTGACTTCAGCTTCCTGACTCCAAACGAGCACATCCTCATCAGGAACATCTCCAGAAACTTGCTCCTGTCTGTATTTTTAGCCTAAATCGAAAAAAAAAAAAAAAATAATAATAATAAAGCTGCGTAAAAATGTCTGGAATGTAATAAAAGCTCAAAACAGAGCTGCAGATTTGACTCGTATGCTCCTAGAAATAATTTGTTGGATATGTACCTACTTTTTTAAACTTAAGATCTTTACAAGCTGGGTTTCAGCTGGAATAGAATATGTGTCAGTTTGTTTCGGATTGTTTTTTTGTCACTGTTAGGGTCTGCAGAGTTACACTTTGTGTTTTTGTTTACTTATTTATCTGTGAATTCTGTATTCTTTTTTTTTTATTCCCCTCCTGCCAGCTCGTCACACTCACCTGATCCTTGCTGTCTCACCAGGCGTGTGTCATTGTCCCTCATTATTGTCCTCTTATATTCTGTGTCTTTCTGTGTCCTTGTTGATTTATTGTGTTTCCCACAGCCAGTCTGGTCTGTTTCTGTGATTTTCTGGAGTTTTGTGTCCTCACTTGTTCTACAAGCTCCTGTTTTCCTCACGTTTTACCTTCTAAAATAAATTACATCGGATTTAATCTAACTGAATGTAAGAAAATAAAGGTTGTATTGGGAGGTGAACAAACTCATACCTCTAATTATTAGGTTATTTTAGGGATGAGATGTCAATAAAAAAAATAATTGAGTTAATTGCAGAACTTATAATTAATAATCTTGATTCTTTGCATTTTAATCATGTTTATCAAACTGCAAATTTTAACACAATATGAAAATATTTTAAATTCTAACAAATTATGGTTGGCAACTGAATCAAAGTATAAACAAAGGCTGTAAAAGATTTCTGTAAATTTACGGTGGATTTTTTTTACAGTATTTCATAATAACATTAAAATACTGTGAAATAACTACACATAATGTTCATTTACAGTTAAATTAGTAGGTTAGGCAGTAACAGTAAATAACTGTATCTGGTTACAGTTACAGTACTGAAAGTACCAATTCAACTACTGTAGTACCAACAGGTTAAATAGCTCAGTTATTGATTAAGCTATTTTATATTTTTATAGTTTGCCAGTGACACTGTGCTGCTCTTTTGTTCTTTGTTTTACAGGCCATAATCATTCATGTGGATAATAATCAAATGTTGCAGTTCAGCCATTTCTAAGTGTTAGTGCTCTCTTTCTTCATTTTACTTTTCTTGTCATTAACACTTGTTTGTGCAAAAGACTTGTGTCCAAGCTAGACTGTGATGCATTTGTTGTACTGTTGAATCTGTGTTATTGCGTTTTTTTTTCTTTAGCATTACACTGTTGCTGACATTTTACCTGAAATTTATACTGTTAATGACAATTTTTATTCAACAACTGAGGTTGGAATCATAATTTCACGAAAGTTGACATTAAGAAATTTGTTATTTTGTTCTGTGAGTTAAAAAATTTTTTTTTATGAATCTGTTTTCTTATTTATTTTCTAAATTTGGATGGAATCATGGGAATTTGCAGATTTTATTTTATTTTGTAAACTGATATGCACATCCTGTAAATTAAGACAAAACTAGTATTTTACTCTAATCATACAGTTATATACTGTTAAATTAAATTACAGTACGTAAAATGTAAAATAACAGTACAGTGTGGGTGTCTTTCCTAACAGTAATTTACTGTTTTTTTAATAGGGAAATCCTTTACAGTGTACTTGAATTTAAAAAAACAAAAATTTTAGTATTTATCCTGTAAATTACTTTTTGTAAGAGTCAAATCTAATAAAGGACAGCGGGTCAGATTATGGGTCATATACCTGTTAACCTGCATTATGTGCAGACGGTCATTTTACAACCAACCTTTGACTGACAGCTCCTGTCTCTCAGACACACACCAACCTGCTGCACTGAGCTACAAGTTTCACCATAAATGAACAAATGAAATCTTAGTAAAACGTAAGTTAGCATCTTTGCACATTGATTTTTAATGATTTATTATCATGTTTTTATTATTATTTCAGTTGTATTGAACGTTTCTGTGCAGCTGTGCTCTTTGAAACAAAGTTTCTCCCTGAGGGAGGCAAATAAAGAACTTTGAAAATATGTTTATTATAATAATGACAATTATACTAATAAATATTAATAAATAAAATAGTCCATTGCAGTCTGTTTCACCAGAGAGTTCATTATTTTATCAGAGGCAGACCTATTTCTTGTGGTTCTGAACCCATCATTTGGTCACTGGTTGGACCGTCCACCTGTAGTAGCAGGACGGCTGTAGCATTAGCTTCAGTACTGGTGCTAGCTGACAAACACATCTGTGCCTTAAGGGGTTAATGTTCCACAGGGTAGCTAGGTGTGTGTTTATGTGTGTAAGCGTGAGGTGTGGATAAAGCAGGACAACAACATGAGCGAGGTATGGAGCCGTTTTAATTCTGTTCAATGTACTCGTGTTCTTTCCCAATAAAAGTGCTGACTTGCTCACCTTCTGCAGCGATATTACTAACCCTTTGGCTTGACGTGCTGAGCTGATCAGTTATACACGTGTTTTTTTTTTTTTTAATGATCCACCCAACAAATAAAGCAGAGCGTTCCTCTTGTTCTCCACTGAAAAGACCTTGAGCTCAGCTAACTTCAGGAGGATTTCCTTCTCAGAGCTGTAGCAGATCTGAGGAGGTACAATTGAGTTAATTTGTAATGCGTTATTATTCCTGTGATTAATCTCTTAAAGTCCCAATCTTAATTCATTTATTTAATTACATTTTTTGCATGAATGAACACCCTATGTGGTTTTATCAGAGGTGGACAATCAAGACCTTCTCTACTGACCTGATCATTCAGTGATCAGACATATTTTAATATAAATACTTTAAATTCTATAAAAATGTCAGTGATTGACAAAAACCCACCAACTTATCTTTATTACAAACTGAGCCACAACTGAACTTCATAAATGGAGACAAAGGTTCCTGTTGGACCTGTTTGGGTGGGATCAGGTTGATATCAGGCCCACCTCTGAAGGTCTGGTGAGCTAAAAGAACCAGAGCTTCACTTGGTTCCTTTTAATCCAAAGTCATAACATCCAAAAATAACCCGACTGCTGCTTTCAGACCCCCCAGTGTGGGAGTCACTGCTCTACAAGTTTGGAACATTTTACAATTGAACTGAGAACATTTAAACACAACATGTGAAGCTGTGATAAGTAGTTGCAGAAAGATGAGTTGATGAAATGATTCGATTACATGTGATTTTTGACACATTTATCAAGGAAAACATAAAATCCTGAAGCGAACTCTGCTGCAAACATTTATTTAGTTTTCTGACGCTGCAGAGAAACATGGAAGCAAGACAAACACCCTCGGTTACGTCTGTGTTTAGGAATTCTGTCGGATCTCGCTGAATGCCAGCAGTTTGTGCAGCTCTGCTCCGCTCCTCTGTCACTTTCCGCTGCAGCATTATACGAACTTATACAGGGGAAAGAGGAGGGGCAAAGGCCCTGCTTTGATAAGTCAAGCATAGCAAACATGAATGAGGCAGCGACAGGCGAGGCAAAACACACATTCATTCCTCTCACAATGCCGAGCAGCACTTTTAATTAAACCTTATCCAACATGATGAATAATGCAACAGCTTTCACGCAATCCTGCATCTCCTTTTTGCCGCTCTCCACACCGTGTTCAACCATCCCAACCAGTCACATGCATACATTAAAGCAAAGAAAGACTCCGCTTTCTGTGCTGCAGCACAATGCACAACAAAATGTTTTAGAGTTCTGCCAACAGGGAGGAAAGTGCCGGGCTTATTTCAGCAGGATGGCTTGGATCTTCTGATGCCAGAGACGTGTGTTTACGGTCTGTCAGAAGTGACAGGGTAGAACCTCCAATGTTTACATGTTTCTGTGAAAAACACAAACCACTGAAGGGAAGAGAAGGAAGGACTGAGCTTCTACTCAGGGTGCAAAGGTCCCAGCATGGACTCCTACAAGACATGTTCCCCATTGAAGAGATGGCCTCCTTGCAGCAGACAGGACCGGCCACAGAGGACCCCCCTTCCCACACACACACACCATCCTACAGTCATGGACACACTCATGAAGAAACAGAGGGTGGGAGGGGTGCCGCTCACAGAGAAAGGCAGCTAAAGAGATACTTGGAGCATTGAGGAGTGAAAAGATTGCATGGGAGAGTGAACCCATTACAAGACGGACCGGCCGGGGCATGGGAAGACCCGAGGAGGGCCGTGGGGAGGTGTTGGCTTGTATTCAGCGCTGAGCAGAAAAAAAATGCACATTTTCTTCCATCACACTGAAGCCTAAATCCAAACTGTGATGTGTCTGCAATTAATAGTTAGGTTCAAATCAGATGGATGCTTGTTGGATCCAAACACGAGCCGGTTAGCCCCATTTCTGCTCAAAGTGTTGTCTACGTACAAACTGTCTATTAAACTGACTGAAACTCAGGGGAAGGAATTTTGTTCCATTTGTTCAAACAGAATTTTTCTGCACATCATCAACTTTTATTGGGACAAACGTCCGAGCTGCAGTCAAAGCCTGAAAATAAAATAATGTTCAATCACTATAAGTACAGGCTATTTACCATTTATTGTTAATGTGATTATCTCATGACTTGTGTGTTTCAGCAAGGGTTTTTTTTATATGTGGACGGAGATTTTTTAAATAAATCTCCACAGTGTTGATGAGGCCTCTTTTGTCTCAGGCGTTTTGGATCCTTCATGAAATGGACTGGATGGGTTGAGTCTGAGCTGCGTTCTTGTATGTAACAATATTTATCTCTGTAGGTTTGTTCATTGTGCTCTTACAGGCTGAACTCAACTCGATGAGCAGAAAACCGTCTTTAAATTAACACTTAATGTTGCTCTAGATATAAATATGTCCATAAATCCAACTAAAACCAATGATAATGACAGTGAGAAGAGCGGCAGTAGTAATGACAATAACACAATGATAATGGAGGATGTCTGTTTTCTCCATCCACCAATCCCTCCTTCATCATGGGGGGGTAGCTGCATCAGAGCCAGCCTCGGCTTCTTGTGTTGAAGCAGCCAGAGCCACAGTTCTGCACAGCTGTGATAAGACCGAGCACCAAAGCTGCTCCTGGATCTGTTAGACTGCATGCTGGGAGTGGGGGGATGAAACATGATATTTCATTCATGATTCCATTCCAGAGTTTAAAAAAGTAATGATCAATAAGTCTCTAATTTGTCAGTGTTCCATGTTTTTTCTATAGAAACGTTTCTGTCAGTAAACTGATTCAGGTTCAGGATTCTTCCTTCACTGTCAAATGTTCCTTTAGTTTTTTAAGAAGTTATTCAGTCTAATGATGGAGAAGAGGGTTAGATTTTTAAATTCATCAAAGCATCCTTTTTTCTTAACAAAGCTTAAACATGTTCATTGTGCTCAAAAGTTTGTAAATTTAGAAATCATTTCCAGCGATTTTAACATCCAACAAGCCAGAAGAACTTTGGCTGAACAAAGTCAAGATTTCTTTCAGTGGTCAAGATTAAGACTATTTGTAGAAAAACATAATAACCCTGACCTGTAACGATTCTAAACACATGTAGCCTTCTAATCACAAGCCTCTCCTCTTCTTTTAACAGCTGTATGTAAAATTCCAGGAACTGAGGAGACCAGTTTTTGGAGGGAATGCTGTCTCATTCTGATCTGAAGGAGGATTCTAGCTGGTCAACAGTCCTGGATCAGTCCTGGAAACAGTTCTACAAGCAGATGAGAGTTCTGGACTGCAGACAGATCAGTTCAGCACCTGGACTCCAGCTGTTTAATGGATGCTGGATGAGTTTTAGCATCATTTTGCTGAAATATGCAAGTCTGTCCCTGAAGAAAAACATCTGGAAGCAATTAATGTGGAAGTTACCAATGCCAGATCCACTAATGCACCCCCATACCATCAGAGAGGCAAGTTATTTAACTGTTTGTTGATAACAGGCTGGATGGTCCCTCTTCTCTTTAGGACATGGTGTCTGTGGCTTCCAAAATATATTTAAAGTTTCCATTCTGACCAGAGAACAGTTTTCTAACATGCCTCAGTTGATTTTAAATAAGCTGTTGCTTTTTAGTTGGTAAATTTGAACTCCTTCCATCTGGGAAGAGATTCAGGCAGCCCAAATGAAGAACCAACAGATGGAAAAACTCTTTCATTAGCCAGGCCATTATTCAGATAAACTCTAAATGCAATTGAGCTTGATTTTATCGTTCTTCCTGTTGTTCTTCATTCCTTTGATGAGCCAACTTATTGATACTGTACTGATATTTTATAGATTGTTTACTGTTTTGCAATTGTTGTGTGATTGTTTCTGTTTGTGTTTCCATTTTCTTTTTCTTCTCCTTGCTGCACAATTTTCCAAAAGGGACAGTGATAAAGTGATACGATAATTTAAAGACTGAAGAGTTTCTGAATGATGTTCAAATATGGCTTCTTTTTGCATGATAGAGCTTTAAGCAGCATTAGTGGATGGTACAGTGAACTGTGTTTACAGATGATGTGCGGATGTGTTCTGAGTTCATGCAGAACAGAACCAGGCCAGGTTTTAATGCAGTGATTTTATTACTGATGTTCAGCCTTTGAGCTACAGGTTGATTAAATTTGTTTTATAAAATAAACTTTGGCTAATTTTACCAATTTTTCCACTGAGGAACATTATTCAGACTGACGAATGTCTTTATATCTGTTTTTTATTCCCAGTTTTTTTTTACTGATTTTATTAATATTTACAGCTTTTTGTTGCTCCTTCCTCAACTCTGTGTTGCTGAATTCAAAATTAGAAATGACAAACCAAAAAAAAATTGGTATAACCTCTTTGCTAAAACATATATGTTTATGTTACCTTGTGAATATATGGGTTTATTAGACTGCATTCTGTTTTTATGTATGTTTTTACTTTCCAACTTATTCAGAATGTACTTTTCACAGCTTTCTGAAAATTTAGAGCATATGTTCACCGTCAGAACAATTTAGCAGTTTTGGTTTCATGTTTTTTCATGCTCGTTGCATGTTATTAGTGAAATTTTGTTGACTTTGACCTATGCTCTCACTTTTTCTGTTGATAATTTAAAAAAAATCTGTTGTCTTTTTTTCATTTTTCTTTTCTCTTTTGTAGGAATGTTCTGTGGAGCTGATAACACTGACAATACAAATAAACCTGAAGCTGCTTTCAGCTCTTTATTCTAACAAAACGCCTGAAATATCTCAATGCAGCTATATTTCAGTATATTTTATTAAAAACAAGGTAAAGAAAAAGTAAATCTCATAATTATTACAGCGACGTGTCTAAAAGATGCCAACCTTTGGAACATCAGAGCTTTTTATTTACAGACAGATGCTTCAGAACTCAGAAACCTGTCTGGGGTAAAGGCCAGACTTTGGTCTTTGGGGGGTTCACTCATCTCACTGCAGGAGCAAGTCAACTCAGAGTGATTATTAGAATATTTTCTCTAAACTGCTGCTTGTCTTTTAACACTCCTTTCCTTCATGTCCTGACCCTCAGTCCATGCTGCCCCCCTACCCTGCAGGGGGGGGGGCTCCTGGACACTGGGCTCAGTGTTCGCCGGCTCTTCACTGACAAACAGGCCTGCAGTGTGCTGGGAGCATGCAGACAGACCATTGCAGGGGTTTAACTTGTGAGTCGTGTCCAGTTCATATAGAGTCAGTCCCCTGCTGACTTCCTGCCTCGTTTAATGGGAGAATTCTGGGAAAACAGATTCTGGACCCTGATCTGCTGATCTAAACTGGAGCCAACAGCCAGCGGGGGTGTTACAGCACGACTCTGCTCTGAAAGCTGCAGTAGACCAGTTACATCTGAGCGTGTCAGAACAATAATACTCAACAAACACATTATCAATGCAAACAAGTCACCGGGGAGCAGGAGCCAGTGGAACTCTGGTGCCGGTCCCAACCCCAGGTAAAGGATGAGGGTTGCATCAGGAAGGGCATCTGGCAGAAAACACTTTTCCCAAAACTAACATGCGAGTTCGTCCAAATGACACCTTATTGGATTGGTCGAGGCTCAGTGGAACAAGCCAGTCTGGACTGTACCTGGGGCTGAAGAGGCTGAGGCTAGATTATATTCCAGAGTATAAATTGGAAAATTAAACTGATGAGCCACACAATGAAGATCTGGGAGCGAGTTGTGGAAGCTAGACTTAGATAAGAGGTGACTAATTGTGAGAAGCAGTAAGGTTTCATGCCAAGAAAGAGGTGCAGGACTTTAAGGACTTGAGGTCCACTGTCCAGAAAAACAGGGGGTGTGGTAAAGAGGTGAGGAAAAGTCCAGGCAGGATGGAGAAACGTTTCAGGAGTGATTTTTGAGACAGTTTTGATTTTTGGTGGCAGCAAAGTTCAAAGGAAAGATTTACAAGAGAGCAGTGAGACCTAGCCTGGTAAAAACCAGACCCTTGTCCTTCACTTTGCTTCGTACCGAGGGTCT
>JARVJO010000305.1:27932410-27945750 GCA_031762555.1 Cynodonichthys magdalenae
TCTATCTATCTATCTATCTATCTATCTATCTATCTATCTATCTATCTATCTATCTATCTATCTATCTATCTATCCTACCATCCATCCCTCCATCCAATATCCTACCATCCATCCATCCATCCATCCATCCATCCTTTACTTGTTTCTTCCTTTCAGGGTCACTGGTGCTCATATTCAGTAGTCAGTGTGTGAGGGGTGGGGTGGGTTCATTTATATATGACAAAATAAAAACAGGATTTATTATTATTCCAGCAAAACAAATTTTAGTTGGGATAATTTAATTTTTTCTAATATGTAGTGAATACAATTTATTTTTTTGTCATCAATCCAAAATGAAAGAAATACTGATAAAATTAACAAATGGAGGAAAAAAAAGACACACCTGCTAAGAAAAGTGTCAAACTCAGTTATTTACCCTGAAATAAAAAAAAAAACTGGAACTATTTTAGAACAGTAATTAATTCAGAACAGCACTGAGATCAACCAAACATCCTCTTTAGTGTTAAAATTATCTTCAAGACAAAACAGCCCTCTCCCTGTTCAGACCTACACATATTTTCCTTGTGAATTTTTGATGATGGCAGTAATTTTAATAAATCACATCATTCTAATGATGTTGGAGCTGAAGTTGCAGCAACATTTAAAAACAATCCTTCATTCATTTCAGTTTTAGCAGCTGTTCAACCATACTTATTAGTTTCTGGAAATGGAGCCGATTATTTATTAAAGACTGTCAGATATTAATGATTTAATTTAGAAAACACTGTAAAAAAACAATTTAAGGATTATTGCACAGGATGAAGAGGTTAAAAACGTGTAATGCTGCTGAAGCAGTCATCGATGATAAAAGACAATGCTGCTGCTCATTATTACATGTGGATGGTAAAAACATGAACATGAGGAAGACAATGAAGAGTATCTGCAGGCTGGATTAAACTCTCCCTCAGCTGGACATTAACATGATGAACTGATGAGCAGGAAAGATTCACTCAACTGGAGATTAGCATGAGCAAACTTACAACCAAATAAATCTTTTACAGCATTAACATTTTCAAGCTAACAGTGCTGGTACTCATTCTTTGTTCCTTTGTAATTAGAGGCAGTTTGTAACGAATTGCTGCTTTTTATAAGCTAAAAGACAACAGAGTAACAAGACGTCTTGGTTTAAAATAAATAAATAAAAAAATAATGACAGTTGTTTTATTGGATTCATCCACTGTAAAAGATAAAGTAGAAAAAAGCACAATCTTCTCTCTGTTTAATGCTCTCTCCATTTACTTACATGTTACTCTGTTTTTTACAGTACAGCTGTCAAGAAAATATTAAAAACATCTTTGTGTTGGTTCAGTGCATTTCTATCAGCTGACCTGTTACGCAAATTTCACCTTTATCCTGCAAAGAATCCAACGTTACGGGTTTTTTTTTTTTTGCACGTCTTACAGAGACTTTGGTTCACTGTCACCCTCTCCTGTTTAACCCTAACTCAGCACACAAATTCAAACAAAGAACTAAAAGTTCGTAGAGAAAAATATCCACCAATGACATTTCTGAGCCAGGATGCGTGTCGGTGAACACAGCATAAGTGGTCAAGCATCAGTAGAAGATCGGACGGAGTTTAGAACCTCAAAGGACTTTCTTAAAGTTCGAATGGTGCCTAAGAGAGAAACGTTTCCCACCGCTGTAGTCAAGTCCAACCACCTGCTCTAATGTTGCTCTGACACATCAGCTGTAGGTTTACTGATGGAGCGGGTTTATAGATATGATGGAAACATCTCTAACCTCTTCCTTACAACAGTTACACAGAAAAAATACCTTTAGTGCTTCTCAAATCACTAATGGAGACTTCCACATCCACATGAGTTTCCATAAATGAAGCCAGGCCAGCAGAGATGTGGAGTGGTGTTAGAGTGCAGTATTAGTCTACACACAATATTTATGTTAAAATCTCTGTTTTAAATCTGGCAGTCGGCTGCAGAGACAGCCTGTCATCACTCCACTCCACCTCTGAGCTGCAGCACCGCCTCTTCTTCACTTAAACCAACCGTCAGGACTCTATCACTGCCTGCCTTGGCAGCTCAGAGGCAGAACAGTCGTGGGTTGACCTCAGAGAACGTCAAAGTTAGATTTGAGATGCTCTGTGGACAGGGTCCTGGTCCACCCTGAGACATTCCAGTTGAATGAGCTGATGTCTGATTTCCTCTCCCTGTGATGGAAGCTGACCTTTCTCTTTCCCTCATCAAACAGCCTGGCCTTTAAGTTGCCTCTGACTGTGCATAATTCATTGGCGGTGCCCCTCAGACGACTGCCAGACCCGCTGGACGTCCTGGCTGCAGCGTGGATCCACAGGATGATGGAACTGTCAACATTAGGACACATCTGACTGTAAGCTAGTTCTGCCAAGAATATTCATATTCATCTAAGGCTGAACACACAAACACAAAGGCTGAATGTGATCTGAATAAGAAATATACCAGCATTGTCAGTCTGAGGAATATATCAGGGTTGAGTGTCAATTGAAAGAAATGAGAAGCTCAGAGGACAGAGAGAAGTGGATATTTTACCTGTAGACCCCACAGCAGGTGTATGTGTTCACAGAGCTGTGCTTATGATCATGATAAAGACAAAAAAACAACACATTCAGCAACTTAAAGACCCAAATCTAATGATTAATGAAATGAATCAAAAATTGAATCAAAATCCAGCAGCAGAACAACAAAAGCAGTTTTTACTGGAGTGTTCTGACACCACCGCTCCTTTCTCTGAGGCAAGAACTGAAAAACTGATGAGCCCAGCATCAGATGAACTCCTCTGGTCCTTTACAGACCTGTTCAGGTGGAGTCAGGCCACTCTAACCTTGACTTTACATTTCTGCCGCGACCAGATGTCTGATAAACCTTCACACTGGTGTCAGAAATGACTGAAAACAAATCCTGAAAAAAGTGATAAGCACACACACACCTACACACACACTCTCTCCTTGTGTCTTTGTGTCTGCGAGATGGATGAACTAAAGGCTGCAGTCTCTCACAGGGGCCCCTTCTTCCCCCCTCAGGCAGTAAAGTCAATCAATAAGAAGCATTTTTCTTCACCAAGAGAGACCCTCTACCTGCAGGGTCTCCTTTCCTTAGCCCTTCATCCCAAATCCAGCCAATCTCAGCCTCCCATCTTTAGCCTTCAGCCCAGAGGCCAAACAACAGTGAGCACACTTTGTCTCCACACTCGGATTTTTCCCCTCGTTGAACTCATTTCATGCTCTCATCTCTGTCGTTTTGGACATGAATTATTCAGGCCCTTGCAGCCAGCAGATAGAAATCCATTATGTTCCACTCTGCCTCAATTAAAAGATTGGGGATGAAATTAGAAGGATGGATGGCAGATCTGAATTTTCAAGGATTTATGAGTATGAAATATTTACACGGTACCAATCATCTAATGCAGAGAAACCCATGCAGTAAGTGATTACACGTGTTCTCAGCACAAAGGTAGCTGAGGGACTGAGCCGTCTTCCTGCTGGTTTACTCGCTCCTGTGTTTAAGGTGATGAGTCTGATGTCATCTCTTTGTCTGGGATGATAGAGTTCCTGCCTGTCGCTGGTGCTTTGTGACTCCAACCAGACACCTGGTCAGCTCTGCAGCTCACGCTGACCCAAATATTTAAATAAGAACTGACAAAAGAAAATGTGCCCGTGTGTGCAGACAACACACCATCAGACAATCAGCCTACCTCTGGGACCAAACAACGGTTCATGTTCACAACATGTATCAGAAAGTGAAGGACTGATAATATCAGTGGAGCTGATTAAATTGTTGGGCAGACCTCCCCCACTGGATGCTTATAAATCTGGATTAAAAACACATTTTCACTCCCTACCTTGGATTCAGTGAGAGACGACTCTGCTTTCATGTGTTGTCAGATAAATAAAGCCGTGTTCAGGATGGGGTCTGCACGTTTGTTGTTTAATAACTTCATCTGGGACGTGTGCAGAACTACTTCAGCCTCAGTGTGTGTGTTTCAAACGTTTCTTCTTGTCGCAGATATCAGACAGACAGGTGATCAGAGAAAAGCTGCTCATTTGGAGAATTTCAACAATGCTGCCAGCAGGACTCACCAGGAATATCCGCTCCAGCTGGTCCTGGATGTCCTTCATGCCAGGAAAGGCAGCCACTCCTTGGATCATCTCAATGAAAATGCAGCCCACCCCCCTGGAAGAAACAACAACACTTCAGCACAGCTCACTTGGATGTTTGACTTCCGCAGCAGTTTGATTAGCCAACATTAACACGACAGCTTTGTTCTGTGTGGACATTTAGTTTGGATTATGGAACAGTCCGTGTCAGGAGGGTTAGTTTGCTTCTGATTGTAAATGCAGGAGAGAAATCCTGAAACATCGCGTCCAGCGGAGCGGAGGAGGGAGGGCGAGCGAGGTTTCTCTCTGTGTGAGCGGTCGGAGCTCGTTTGTCAGAGCGCCATCGTTTTCTGACAGCTTCACTTCCTGCCTCAGTGCACAGCGGCCGGCCGAGTGGAGAGGCAGGGAGACGGAGAGAGAAATATTATCAAGGTTTGGTCTCGTCAAACCTCTATTGTCCTGCCATTCAGCGCAGTGAAACAACTCCATCTCTAAAAGCCAGCTCGTACCTCAGCGTGCAGAAAGTCCTGCAGGCTCAGGAGGACGAGTGTTTCACCTTCACTGGAATTCATTTGGACCTAGTTTCACCTGTATTACCGTTGTTATAACTCTTTTAGGAATGAAGATGTTCTCATCCTTGATAGAGAGGAACGTTGGTTTGAGAGAGGAGTAAAGGAAGACATTTTTGTGAAGAAAGTGTCCATCCTTAAAAGGGTTGGGGTGGTGGTCGTGTCTCCGTGTCCAGTTGTGCCCCTCTTACAATGCTGTTGTTGCAAGTATCACTCAGCACTGTGTGAACAATAGGGATAATCGGGGCACTAACAATCGATTGTTAGACTGATAGTGACTTTTTGCATGTGAACAAATAGTTTGTCCACTATTTAGAAGCATTGCTTATCAGCAGGGGCGGAGCCAGAGGGGTGGCCGGGATGGAAAGTGCCACCCCTGCAGCCTGAATGGCCAACCCATAAAAAACTGACAAGTGGATGGGGAACTTGGATTTTGTTTTTGCATTTAGATTTTGTCAAATATTATTGCTGTGTATGTTTCAAATTGGCTGAATTATAAAAAAAGATGAAACTTTTGTTTGAACTCTTAAAATGTGTGTATGTATAGTTTTTATTTATTGTTAATGTAATTCTCATTTTTATGTATGAAATTGTAAGAATGTATGTATCTGGTGTTTGTTTTATGGGACTATGAATGGAAATTAGCATTTTGCTAAATTTGGTACATTTACGACAACTTTCATTAATTTGCACTGTCCCATTTAAATAAAATCAATCAATCAGCCAATCATTATCATTTGGGTCCATGCAAACGGCCCTCAGTGAAACAAGAAGATCTGACTGGTTTGGATCCAGTCCAACACCTCTCAGACAAACTCAAACACACCCCTAACCAAGCTTTAAACTGTACGCTTGGGTCAAAATGCTGCTGTCTTTTTGTCTTAGACTTTTTCTGATGGCTCAGAAACCACAAAGACACATGACTGGTCCTGAACGGTCCTGGCTGGTTCTGACTGCTGAGCTGTTCTCAGTAAATCACTCAGTCAGTGGGACCGGCCACACTCCATTAGTTTTATGGAACAACCAATTAGCCACAGTAAATCCAGAGGTGCTTAATGGACCCTGTGATGCTGCCTATGAGAAGATTTGTGATGTGACAGGACAGGAGCTGTTCTGTGGGGGTCCAGTCAAACCACCAGAGTCTTTGTTTCAGCCACTGATCATCCAGGGCCAGCAGGTGGAGCAGGTCTTGTACCTCAGCACAGAGATGAATACAAACCTGTCTTTCTCACATCATATTGACTCAAACAGACCCAACATCTTCAGCTGCTTAGAAACTAAAGATCCGTCTGTCAGCAGGAGCAACTGACCAATTTATAATTCCTGATCGAGTTTTTTTCACCTTTCAACATCTCATTCTGATTCAGCTTTCTAATGAAAAACAGTCAAATGACACAACAATTAAACAATGAAGTGAAGTAACTGGCTCAGATCCTTTATACAACTTTTTTTTACATCTTTCTATCAAACATTCTACAAAGTCCTACTGGCCTGAAAAATATTTCTTATAAATCATTTGTATCACCTGCAGTAATGTTTTTAGTCAAAACTAAATAGATATAGTGTAGCTTAAAGATGGTGATTTAATGATGACAGTGTGTGTTTTTGTAAACTTTTGTACTTTTGTTTGAAGTTGAAATGTAAAAGAGCGTGTCGAAGACAATTTTTGTCAAAGTTTTTTTTATTTTAACTTATCTGAGCTGTATTTGGACCTCTGGTGTGTTAAATCTGATCTGATCACTGATCCGGACTGAAAGTTGGTCAGAACAAAGCCTCTCCTCATCCTCATCACATCCTTCCTCCTCTCAGCAGGAAGACAAATCTGCTCAACCTCTCTGCTCCTGTGAGGGATGCTCCTTCATGGACCAGTGCCTTCTGAAGTGGACCCCGTGTGTAACAGGGAGACCATCAGTGGAACGGAATGACACCCAGACATTTTGCCCCACCTGGAAATATCCTAGAAGCAGGATACTTCCCCCCAACTCTGTTCTTTAATGAGAACCAGCAGAAAGCAGCTGGGGCTCTGGAGATTTCACTGCTGACTGCCTGAGGGTCACCGCTGCTCTGGGACCACGCTGAGGTAAAAAAGAAAAGACAGATTCAGTTCTACTTTCAGATGTTAACTTTTGTTGTTGTTCTCTGAAAAACTCTTCTGTGTCTGTTGCTGAAGTGTCAAAATAGACTTTAGGGGAGTTTGGTGGTCCTACCTCTTCAGTGACTTCAGACTTGCTGTTGCTTTTAGATAAAAACTGATATAAAATAAGAACTAATCAGTATTCTTTACTTAACTCTCAGCACAGTTTTAAATATGGTGACCACATGATACTTTTGAATTATAGCTCTGGGATCAGATTGGATTTAGGTTAGACTTAAACTGATCTTTCTCTACAGGCCATGTTAATCGTGGAGTTCCTCAAGGATCTATCTCGGGAACAGTATTATTTACATTTTATATTCTCCTTTAAGTCCCATCTTTCACATATACAATAATTCATTTCATTGGTTTGAAAAAAAAATGAACAGTTCTATTTGTCCTAGTGTTTTGAAAACTACACATCTGTTAGATCCATTTTAAACTGGATTAAAGAGGTGAATAATGAATGATTTTCGTCTGTCTTCAGTTAAATGACAGAATCTCTGAGATTCTTACGTTTCATCCTCCAAACATCTCTCTGCTGAGCCAACATTCCTCTTACAGCTGATATTAAACCTGCCAGAAATCCAGGTGTCAGTTAAAATCTGATAAACAGATTATTTTTGAAGAAAGGAGCTGCTTTTTTTTATAACAACTCCAAAATATCCTCCAGCTCAAACCCAACCTCTTAAACAGCAAAATGAAGGCAGCTATCAGCAATAATCCCCTCCAGGTTGGATTATGTTTTTTTTTGGAACAGGCTCTGCAACCAGACTCCTGCTGGGAGAAGAGCCAAGCATCGCTCATGTTAACATCTCTTCTCTGGCTTTTAGTTAACTATAGGATTGGTTTTAAATTATTCTGATTGTTGATAAAGTTTTGAACATATTTAAAGTTCTAGTTTTAGAATTTTTAGATTATCTGAACAGCTCTAGATTAGTCACTAGAGAGGTTTTTTATGGTCAGAGGGTCCCCCACCCCCGTTCTGGTTCAGGTTTCCTGTCCTTCCTATGAGGACTTTTGTGTTTTTAAATAAATTAAACTAAAGGTTTTAAAACTCAGCTTGAGACTTATCTATTTTTTGTGTACTTTGTTTGTGTTCAGTAGTTTGACATTTAAATAGTTGGACATTTATTTATTATTTTTAGTTAATGGTTTACAATTTCTTTTTTGTGTAATCTATTGTTTTATGAACTTATTGTTTAACTTCTTTGTCAGCTTTAGTTGTTTTAAATGGTCAGTATAAATAAAGTTAACAGGATTTTCATTAAATATATTGTAACCCTAAAAGTTCTAAAAACATGTAGTTTTTTTTTACTTCAAGAAGGTAAAACACTAATGTTTCCAAAGCAGAAGCAGCTGATGTGAATCATAGTGAAATCAGATCTGTGATTTCCTCAGAGACCCCCCAGAGAACAGCTGAGACCCTCACGTCTGTCATTAATGTGCAAACAGTCACTTCTCAGCAGCACTTTGTTAATTTTCAGCTTCCTCTCATGTTGGTAGTGTTTCCCTCTCTGAGTGGGATTATTTGCTCCATGACCTCATGTGTTCTGCTCTTCTTTTAGAAAACACAGGAAGTGTTTACTGCACCACAGACATCAGCTGATTAAAATCTGAAACATGTCTGAGCAGACCCAGAAACCTCCACTGTCTGTTAGCAACTGTTAGCAACGTCTGAGGCAAGCACCGGCTACAGCCTGGATCTTCATGCTGCAGATCAAGTGTTTCCGGGTCAAAGGTAGACAGAGAGGTGGCCAACTGCTTGATCAAACCTCCGTGTTCTGGGGAAGGAGCCAAACCCACTGCATCTAAATGCAGATTATCGGTGCCTACTAAGAGGTACGTGGGGAGTCAGTGTATGGGACTGATTATTACTATTAACAGTCATTTAATGGGTTGATAACATTTAAAGCAGGTGTCTGTGATTTATTTTTAAATACAAATGTAGACAATTGAAAGAACCTCATGTTTTTTGAGGGGGCTGTAACTAGAAACTGATGTCAGAGGTCAGTGGCTAAGAGTACCCACCACATGTCCAGGCAGGTGGAGTAGTCAGTGGATCCCAGCAGGACATCTGGAGGCCGGTACCACAGGGTCACCACTTCGTTGGAGTAGGTATGGCTGGGGACGGATTTGGCCCTCGCGAGGCCTAGGAGGAAAGAGTCAGACACATGATGAGTAAAAATCAAAGAACATTTGATGTTTTTATAAATAATGAGGTGTAGAAGAGAATCAGATCCACTGCAGCTGCCAGCATCTGGTAATGAAAACAATAACATCCAACTTCACTGCTCTCTCCAGCAGAACCTTGCTCATATAGACTACCCAACAAATGTTTTCCTGGTATTTTCCACATCCCTGAGATGCTCTCCTTTACCTTCACCACACCTCATCGTGTGCTTTGGTACAGTTCTCTGACCATGTGAGGACGCAGCTCAGCACAAGAACAGAAGTTATAAACATTTTTAACAAGTACCATCTCAGAAAATACTAAGGTCTCCAAGTATTACCACTCCTGTTTTCAAAGGGGTGCTTGAAACTTGTTTTTGCTGCACATCACAGTTCAGCTTATGATGGTCAGTTAGCTTGTTCAATTTGTAAAAGTTTATCTAGGTGAGTACCACCGGTGGTATTAGTACCACGGTTTGAGTGTGTGATGGACTGTATCTTCATCTTTACCACAACTACAGTAGTAGCTGAGACACAAGGTCAGCTCATCCAGTCTTGTTTCAAATTTTTGATGGGTAAGTCACACCGGTGCATTCATGCCCAACATCCTGCATACAATCCCCCACGCTCTGCCCATTCTCTCTCATCATGACGGCAAATCTTCACAACTTCACTAAAAATGCTTTATTTAGGCTCAAAACCATCATGAACCAATCGTGCTCCGTCAAATTATGAAGAGCCCACTGTATTCTTAATGTACACCTGAAGACCTCACCAAACCCTGGAAAATTATCTGCATCTGACTAATTTCATCATATGAACTAACACACAATGTAACAATAAAAGATGAGATTATATCCAAGTGAAGATTAAGTCACTGTTGTACAATTTCCCTGGTAATAATACAGTGAATGTAACATTTACAGAAGTTAGAACCATAAAGATTTGGAACAAGTTGCTGTAAAGTCAGAGCAGCAGAGAGTGTAGAGGGGTAAACTTAGACACCAGAAGCAGTTTTATATGCAGCTTTTATTGTTAGAATATATTAATGTGGTCAACAAATTCTCTTCGAAACATCAAATAAACATCATGGATTCAGTTTAACTTCTTTAACCAAAAGATTTTTAATAAATAACAAAGATATGTTTAGAACTTCTAGTATACCAAGAAAACCTAAAATATTTATTTCTAACGAGAAACATTATTTTGTACAAGTGATTTCATTCTGAATGTCAAACTGTAGGTGTGATTATTCACACACGATGGGAGGTCAGATTTGTGAAAAAAAACCTGGTGTCTGACAGAAATGCCAGCAGAAATAGTTCTAATATTAATGTTTGTTTAATATTTGATGAGTTCATCTGAAATTTCTGGTCCTTTTTTTAAATAAAAAAACATGGAGCAGATGAAATGTTTGTTCTATCAAGACATATAAAATCTTAAAATATCAGAGTACTGTGTACTTTATTAGCTTGAATGTTTATTATCTTAATATTCTTTACTAAAAATCTTCATTTCAGACTAAATCCGTGTCTGCTGGAGATTTTTGCTGTCTGAAGCTGTCAGACTGAAACATCTTCAGAGGCGTGTCCTGAGTCTGATAAACACATGTAAAAAATATAAAGAAAAGCACAAATCCTGAGGTATCTTTTCAAAGAGAAATGAGGAAGGCCTCTAAATGTTCTGTAACAAACTGTGTGATATGATTTTTTATCAGATGAACCCAAAGGACACAAAATCTTTTGTTTCTATCAAGCAAATGTTAAGTTTAAGAGCTTCTTCAGGCAGATTACGTCTAACATTTATCAACCCAGAGACACAAACCCAGCTAATGGTAGAGCAGAGCAGAAGTGAGCTTTAATGAGGCTGATGGCATTACCTCTTTGTCTTTTCCCAAGCGGTTGGAGGGCTTAATTAAAGCATTTAGCTTGGTTAAAAAAAGGACTTCCTGCCCTGCAGCGAGTCCCCCGTGTGAGGGAGGAAAAAGGGCAGAAGGGGGGAGGATAAATGAAGGGAGGGAGGAGGTATTTAACATTTCCGTGTGTCAGGACACCCACTAGAGATGGGAATTTCAGCCGGCATTCATTACAGCCGAGCACTGTAATTTCTACATGCTGATCTAACACAGAACAGAGGCACACTGAGAGGCCATTATCTGTGTGTGTGTGTGTGTGTGTGTTTGCAGAAGGCGTGGCTGCTGGGGTGTGAACACAGACAGCATCATGAGGGAGGATGTGCTGGCAGGAGGTTGGCATGTTTGTAACTTGGACAGGTGTGCTGCAGCAGAGAAACAATGGAAGCACGACTGGAACGTGTGGAGGAAGGAACACAGAACTCCTCATCCTCCTCCAGATCCCAGCATGCCTGTCAACACCTCCTGCTGGAGCTGAACGGGTGACTGATGCTGACTTACTGGAGACATTTCACCACAAGGATCTGGTTTTGTGACTTTATTCCTAAATTGTGGCAGGAATTTTATGTCAAGCTACCTTTAAAGGGTGGGTGGGTGGGGGGTACTCTGTATTTTCCAGGCACATAGTTCAATTCTATACCACAATCAAGTAACTATGTTACGTTCATTAGTTATGAAAAGCTGTATATATATAAAAAAATTGACTCTCCATCATAGTTTATCTAAACATCTTGAAATTGGCCTCTGTCGCTCTTAAAGCAACTCTTACCATTTCTGACACTCCCACTTCAGCATGCCTTCACAATAATGCTACAGGCTGAGCTCCAGGGTGAAGCTATGTATGAATAGGCAGAGCTTTGTACAGGCAGCTCCACATGGCTAATCACAGGAGATTCCAGGATTTCTCAAATATGCATGAATGAGTCAAAGCAACACTCTGGGTATGTTTTGATGAGGAAATGCCATTATAAAATGATATAAAGCTCAAAAAAGTACACTTTGCATAATACTCCCCCCTCAAAATTAACAATGAGTTTAAAATTAGTTGAGAGGGAAGTGTCAGTAGGTTTAGTCTTACTCATCTCTCTGAGCTGAATCAGTTTGTTTTCTACACCAGCATCAGCATCAGGGTCACCAGTTCATCCCAGGACCAACACAGAGACTGTTAAAAGCATCGCAGTAGAAAAATGTGGATGTCTTCAGATATTATTGAACTGGGCTGTAAATGCAAGTGACTCGTTGGCAAACAGCTCTGTAGTCATGAATCCAGGTTCAGATCTAACATAATGGTAAATATTATTTTAAAAATGTCTCCAGATCATAAATTTGGGGGAGGTTATCAAGGTTGGTATGATGTTAGAACTGAAATAATGTGCTGGGCCTACAATATGATTTTTCATGCAACGTACACAAAAATAAGCTGTTTTTATTATTAAAAATAGGCTATAATAATAGAAGAACAAAGTGTCTGTAACTAAACACACGACTAGAAGCCAAAATCTAAAACTAAAAAGGAAGTGTCCCCTAGTGCGATATTTTCCTCACTAAAACAAATAAAAGTACACAATAGAACTTTGTGAACTGATTGAAATAGATCCTTCCATTTTTCTTCACATGTTTAGCATCATTTAGTTATTTGAGTCTTGCAAAACAGTGTCATGTTACAAAACAGTTCAGTGAAATGGCCACAAAGTTCTTCATAAGTCACAGATGGAGTGATGTCCCGCACAGACATGAGCTTTCAGAAATGATAGAACCAAACGAGTCGAGGTGCAGAACTCCGACATGGATCAAAACACATTAAATGTGTGACAAAAGTCCGCCTCATGTTGTCTCCAAATCATAAAATAACTCAGTTTAGTGGTTTTCTTTGTTTTTAAATTTAAATACAAAGTTGCTGTAAGTTATCATCAATGTTTCTATGGGAATAAATCTGTTTGCCCAATTACTTCATCACATTACTGAGCTGCTGGTTAACAGATTGTTTCAGCTTCATTACTACCTCACTTCATGGCACAAAGACACATTGTACGAAATTGCCAGAATATTGTTCAGTTTATTTGTTACCATCATTGCTTTCATTGGTTGTAAAACATTTTGATTCAAATCCAAGTGTGACTCATTAAGTATTTTTGTTAACATTGTTTTTTCTGGTCTCGGACTTGACTTTGTCTCGCGCTACCCTGGGTCTTGGTCTTGACTTGGTCCAGGTCCTTAAAGTCTTGGGCCCTCATGTATAAACGGTCCGTACGCATAAAAAAGTTGCGTGCGCCAGGTTCTACGTCGGGATGTATCAAAACCAACGTTGCGTGAAAGGGTGCGTAAATATATGCACATTTTTCACCTGCTGTGAGAACGTGCGGCAGCCACGCAAAGTTTTTCAGTCGACAATTTTAACCCACAAAGTCATGAATCTGACCTGAATCC
>JARVJO010000305.1:27964621-27975550 GCA_031762555.1 Cynodonichthys magdalenae
CATTATATTGAATTTTTGTAAAAAAAAAAAAAAAAAAAAAAATTTTTTTTTTACACCAAAATATTTAGGGGGGCTTGGAAACATTTTAGGGGGGCTGAAGCCCCCCTAAAATAGGCCTAGTGACGCCACTGGGTCCAGACTTTAAAGCTGCAGACCGTTCATTTGAACTCACATGCAGTTTGTGCTCCCTGCCCTCCCTCTCAAACTTTGTGGTAACACTTTGGGAAAGACCCTTTTACATTTCAACATAACTGTGGCCCAGCGCACAAAGCAAGGACTCTATAGCACCCAGCATGCTCCATCTGAACCTGTGAAATCGTCCCTCACAGTTTCACCACAGAAATTGTGTGTGTTTGAAAACGAATGGGGAACAACTACGTAACCACGTGTCAACTGTTCAGATCTAGTTTACTGGCCTCTTAAGGACATACAGTAGTTTGAGTTCAGTGTGGAGGAACTTGACTGGTCCACCAAGATTCCTGACCTCAACCTCATCAAGCACCTTTGCGATGAAAAGAAACAGACACCATGAGTAGGGCTGTACAATATATCAAAAATGTATTGTCATTGTGATAATAGCCTGTGCAATAGGCATATAGCTAAAAACTGCATTAACTGCAATAAATGGTTGGCTCAAATGTTTGCTTTTATACATTTATACATAAATCACACGGAAGCTTGAAGTATTTGACCAGTCAAATAGAGTCCTTAACGTATTTGGCCAATCGGACAGGTCTGTTTACATTAGATGCCATAAGCAGACGCAAGTGGATAGCAAACAACTGAGCAAATTTAGTGAGAGTCACAAAGGCTGAGATTCTCTCCTTTTTTATACTTTATTTAAAACAACTGATAGTAAGGGGTGTTTTTCAGTATTTAAAGCCTCAGAAAATGTTTATGGGGATGATGTTTTAATGTGATTAAGAAACTGTAGTGCATGAAGTTTGTTTTTTCACTGCTATTACAGCAGATGTATCCAGCTGCATTTTTGCTTTAATAAAACTGTCATGTTGGAATGGAAATGATGTATTAGCTGTTGTTTTGTTGCTCTGAACCCAGAGCAGAAAGACATCAACACTGCATTTGTTCATTTATCGCAAGTCATATCGACATCGTAATATTACGCTCTGTTATGGCACATCGCAGGTTTTGCCAATGTTGTGCAACCCTAATCATGAAGCGGACCTTCTTGTCCAACATCGTCACATCTTAAATGCTCTGGCACAAATTAGAGACAATCCAAAATCTTCAGGAAACCTTTCCAAGAATGTTTTTGTGGGTATTTGTGCATTCAGCATGAAGCTACTGAAACCAGTCCTGTTTCAAAACTCTTGATGACAAAGTCACAGTGGGGCTTGATCATGGTCATGGTCACCTCTACCATCACACTACCCCATGTTGACCAGAACCACAAGAAAAATACAGCAGTGATAAAACACCACAACTTAACTGTGGAGGTTTGGTGCATGATCCTACCTGACTGTATCATATTTAACCAGTAGCTCTTAATACACCTCTGAAAACTAGGGGTGGATGATATTGGCAAAAAAACAATCAAAATTAATAGTGGTATTTAACTGATAAATACTGATTAATATGAAGATCAATACCTAGACTCTCTGGATGTACAGCCTAGTCACATTTAAATTTAAGATTTAAATCACTCTAGTGGGAAAAATATGATCTTTCTATACACCAGTTTTTTAAATAGTGTTGATAGGCCAAGTAAAACCAAAGTTATGATAAAGGCACTTTTTAAATGTTTGCCATATTTAAAGTGCATTGCTGGTGGAGGCAGTGAAAGTTGGACAGATTCATGGAAAAAAACACCTCAATTCACAATCTGGTGTCACCCCCACCCTGACAGACAAACATAACCCCACCAAACTCCTCTCTTACTGATGCCTGAAATTATTTGACAAGTGCCAAAAAATCTACAGGAAGAAGAAAATAAAAAGAAGCAAAATTGAATGAAGTTTGAAATAGAGTCAGAGCGAGATCAGGAGTGAGTAATGAGTTGACAGATTTATGAGATTTTATTTAGTGTGTTTGGATTTTACAGTTAGGCTGTAGTTTAGTATGTTTAGTGTTTAGTTTAGTCAGATTTAGTGTTTTTGAGTCAAAACAATGAGGTTATATTTAAACGTGGAGCTGCAGCTGATAGAGGTGGAGCTGCGGACCAAGCCGCAGACAGAGGAGGGAAGCTCAAAGACACGGATGGAGGGGAAAACAGTCTGAGACAGAGAAGACTTTGATTTGTTAAAAAAGGAAAGAGAAGCAAAGTGCCGAGCAGACTGACAAAGGATTGCCCCAGTGAGTCCGCTTGACGTGTCACTTTTTTTCCTTTTTTAATAAAGTAATGTATTGTCTCTTTATTTGTCAACAGCATTAATCATATTAATTGCCAAATAATAACCATCATAAGTTTTTCTGACAACTAATTGCACCTTACCAAGACCCTGTAAAGACCTTTTTAAAACCCTGTAAAGACGTATATTTAGACTTTACTAGCACTCTGCAAAGACCTTATTAAGACCCTGCAAAGAACTTACCATGACCTTATTAGGACTCTGCAAAGATCTTATTAAGACCTTATTAACACAATATAAAGGCCTTATTAAGACCTTACTAATACCCTGCAAAGACCATATTAAGACTCTGTAAAGACCTTATTAAGACCCTGCAAAGATCATATTAAGACCCCGTAAAGACCTTATTAAGACCTTACTAACATCCTGCAAAGACTATAATATGATCCTGCAAAGACCGTCCACATTCTGGCTGATCATAATGGTGTCACCATTCAGTGTGAAGGTGGTTTTACTCTGAGTGGAAGACAACCCTATAAAACCAGAAACAACCAGACTTTATATAGCGTAAACATGAAAATAGATAGGTGACGCCTTGAGAACCACAAATACTGCATAATGATATTTATGAACCAATAAACTATCAAACTAGTCTGTAAAATGTATCTTGTTGAACTAAATGTCCCCACAGAGAGCTCTACAGGTGATACTTACAGAACTTGGACTCGAATGCCGGCGTAGTTTGGGCGACTCTTTGCCGGATGATGAGCTCTTGGCGTTAATGCAGGCATTGTTCTCAGAATGGACCCTCTTCACCTGACTGGTGGGCTTCTCAAAGGGGTCAAAGCCGCTCTGCGTGCGTTGAACTCTGACCTTCTTGTCCTCAGGGATGGTGTCCAGGGGCTTGATGACAGAGTCGGATCCCTGGCAGCTGCGTGTGGACATCTTTGTGACACATATCTGTCAAAACAGGGAAGAGGAGAGAAAACATAAACGTGAGAATTAAAGTAAAAAAAAAACCACTCTGTTCCAAACACAGCCAGAACCTGAATGCATGTTTGTCTTTTAGATTCTGCAAGTTTTTCCCTGCGTGCATCAGTCTGAGTCTCTTCTCTCTCTGCAGATCCTCCCTGATCATCTTTCTGTGAGGAGTTCAATCTTTTTATCTCTGTCTGTTTTCTCTGATCAAAACGGCTTCAGCTGCTGTCAGCTCTGCAGCACACACAGCTGCTTCTGATCCAAACATTCACACATCTACAGCTATCTGTGACACACATCAACACTCATACAGTATTATTGTGCTGCAGATCTGCTGCCCACCCCCCACATCTGTTTCAGCACAAAGCACCTTACCAGTGGCTCCTCCACCGTGGACTCAGCATACTGAATATGAAGAACCCAGGTGGTATGGCATGTTTTTACCACAGCTCAGTTAGAATTAAATATTTAGGCCTGGGCTCCCCAGCAGGAAGAACTTCTAATTACTTTAACACATGAGGAGGAGTCACCTTGCAGCTCTTCAGCTGGAGCCTTTTGTTTGGACACAATGAGCCCGTGCACACAACTAAAGTTCCGTCAACAAGTTCTGCTTAAATTTTAGTTCATTCCAAAATCAACTAATTGATTGGATGTTTTTGATGACATCATCATATAATGACCTTTGAAAACAACTTATTCCTGCAAACCAGCTGGAGCATTCAGCACATAGTATAGAACAATATGAAGAATCCATCCAGGGTGAACCTTTCACGCAATGATGTCTGGAGATCGGCCCCAGCTCACCTGTGAACTTCTATTAAAAAGCAGGTAAAGGAAATTGATTAGATAAATGGATCTCACATCAGGTTTCTTGTCCAATATCTTCATTTTTTAGCATTTTAAATTAATAATTCAAAGCTTCATGTTCCACAATTAGCTGCTGACCTTTCCCTTTTTTCTGCCATATATATAATAATAACCATTGAACACCAATGAAGTAAATTACAAAGGAACATGAAGTGCCATGTTTACTAGGAAAACCTCTGACTTTAGGCAGTGGGTGATTTGGCTTAGCATCCATTTATCCATTTTCAGTACCTGCTTGATCCTGTTCAGGGTAGCTGGTGCCTTTCTCCAGCACTTACAGGTGAAACATAGAAATAATGAGTTTTAATGTTTATGTTCTAATTAAACACTTGCATAAAACATTCCAGTGGTCCATTTCTTCAATTTAAATCATTAAGGACATGTTTTTAAGGTTTTTGTGTTGAAGAAACAATAGGGTGGTGACTGTGGAGAGTTACGGTCTTTGGTTGATCAGTGTCATGGCCAGCTGTGGACTAAAGGTTACTTTCATATTGTTTATCAGTGAAAATGGATATTCAACTACATCTGCATGAAACAGAACCAACAGCTGGATCTCAGGAACCAAGTGAAAACTCTGAATCAGATGTGAATTCAGATGATCATGAAGACCACCACCAGGAGCCCCTCATTCTCACTGCAGTGAAGTTAGTTCTAGTCTGATATTGGATATTCTCTCTGTGGACCCCATAGATCAGGGGTATCTTCCTGTTTGATCCAGAGCAGGCTGTCAGACTTCAGCCCTTCTGTGTTTCTCTCATTTCATACAAAACACTTTGCTTAGAGAGCATTAACAAATTACTAAAGCAAGGATACTTCAGAAGCAAAAATGAAGAGGCTTCAAGTTATGTAAACTTCTGAACAAAAGCTTTATTAAACTAAACAAATGAGACACAACAATTTTTATTCACGTCGACACAGCGAGCGTGAATATCCAAAATAAGCTTAAAACTAACTTCACCATGAGAATGAGGGGCTTGTCATCGTTGGAATCACAGATGGATCCAAATAATGAGAGACAACACGAGCGTACAGGAAAACGTCTTGGTGAGTCTTAATGAAGATAATCTGTACAGAAACATTCAGTGAGGAGAAGAACAACTGAGTCAGAGTAACCATGTCACCATGCAGGTCTTCGTCCATTAATGTTGTCTAAAGCAGCACATAAACAAACACAACAACTCATTTAGAGCCAATCACACTACAGATCATCAATAGTTGATGAGAGAGTGAGAACTCAGTTCTTTCCAAGAACTCTCAGAAGATCCCCAGAACAGAAACAAAAACAATGCTCGAGTTCCTGCAAACTATAAAAAAAACGTCAGATTAAATGATGACAAAAAGAGTTTTTACTGCAGGTTTCAAATAGCCTGGATGATACTGACTCTTCCCACAATTAACCAACGACACTGATGAAGAACACTACATTTTGTTTCAAACACACAGCTGAGATTTTTAACCCACTTTACATTCATTTAAACCAGAGGTTCTCAAACTTTTTGGGTCTGGGGACCCCTTACAATGTTGAGAAATTTCCAGGGACCCTCTCATTAACCCCATGCTGTTATTTTAACCCCTGAGTTCCACGGGAATCGTATTTTTTGTTTGGTTTAGTGTGTTTGTTTTACTAGTGTATTGTTTCCGATATGCATATATTTTAAACAAAAACCAAATTAACAATTTATGGAAATTTTTTGAGGACCCCCAAGATACAGCTCACGGACCCCTGGGGGTCCTGGGACCCCAGTTTGAGAACCTCTGATTTAAACTCATAATTAACCTTTTATTGTAGCAATAAATATCCATCCATCTATTATCTTCCGCTTTATCCGAAGTCGGGTTGCAGGGGCAGCAGCCTGAGCAGGGAGGCCCAGACCTCTCTTTCCCCAGCCACCTCTTCCAGCTCTTCTGGGAGGACTTCAAGGTGTTCCCAGGCCAGCCGAGAGACATAGTCTCTCCAGCGTGTCCTGGGTCTTTCTCGGGGTCCCCTCCTAGTTGGACATGCCTGTAGCACCTCCCTAGGGAGGCATCCAGGAGACATCTTTACCAGATGCCCAAACCACCTCAACTGGCTCCTCTCGATGTGAAGGAGCAGCGGCTCTATTCTGAGTCTCTCCCGAATAACTGAACTTCTTACCCTATCTCTAAGGGAGAGCCCAGTTACCCTGCGGAGAAAACTCATTTTGACAGCTTGTATCCGCGGTCTTCTTCTTTCGGTCACTACCCAAAGTTCGTGACCATAGGTGAGGGTAGGAACGTAGACTGATCGATAAACAGAGAGCTTTGCTTTATAGGTCAGTTCCCTCTTCACCACAACAGACCGGTACAGAAATAACAATAATTATAACATGTTAAAATAACTTGTGTCCAAGAATAGATTTCTGCTTTAATAATAATAACTTATATTGCTGTATTTATACGCGTATAATATGATCTCATGTATAATACGACCACCACCTTTTTTTTACTTAAAAAGCATGAAAAATAACATTCTCATACTACCTCTAATTTCAGACGAATTTCAGGATTTTTCAGCCTTTGTAGTTTTTATACATATCAATAAAATGACTGTTGTATCAGTCTTTTTTAAATTTTATTTTAACAACATATGTATTAAAAAGGTACACAACAACAAACAGTAACTACAACAAAAACTACCAATATGAAATTTAGTAATACTCATTTGTAAACCAGCGTGATATAACACCGGTGTGATATAACAAACAGAATAAGTGTGGATGGAGCAGAAACAAAAGCCTTTAAAATCAGGCTCACCATCATCTATATCACCAAAATGTTTCTGGTATTAGTCCTCTGTATTGAAGGCATCAGTAATTCCAGTCAGAAATCTCATCCTCTGTGTCTTGCGAGTGACCCTCTGGTGGGGAAATTATTTTCTGGGAAAAACTTTTTCAGAACACCGGTAGACGGCAGCCATTACAGACACGTGTTTGTTGGTGTTCCAGGAGCAGCCCGGTTGCACATTAATACCATTAGTGTGTTATCATTACTAAGCTGCAGGACTGCATTTTTCCCCCTTTTTTCCACATCATGTCGCCTGCCTGGGTTTGTTACGACCTCACTCAGAGGCACGAAGGAGTGTCAGAGGTAAGCTCTATCAACCGCTTTTTACGACGTGGTCTCATTCCGGACTCAGGCATTTTGTGAATGAAGGCGATATTTCAGTTAAAATTCATAAGCAAAAATATTGATCTGAGTATAGTACTACCCCCTAACTTTGTGGATGATTTTATGGATTTAACTTTTCATGTTATACTTAAATAAATACAGTACTTATGAAATGATCTGTTTTTCTTTTACAAAACAATAACTACAGTATATACTATTGTGCATAATATTTTTTTTTTTATTATTTTCTAAATTTGGTGTTGTTCATCCAGTCAGTTTGTGGATAATTACAAAGAACAGCTGAGCTTTTCTCTGCTTGAGACCAACTATTAGAAATCAGTTGAACGCTGTTATCCCTCTTTATTTTGATAGGTAAATATATATTTAACCACCCTAAAAGGGACTTGTGCACCTAGAAGTACTATGTAGATCACTCTTGTTTAAAAAAACTCAGCTGTAGAATATAATAATTTGGCTGTAGCAGCTGCTGCTTCTTTGTTTCTCTGTTTGGTAGAAGTACACAATTATAAAACTGACCAACATTAACAAACTAAAACTGTTCAACTGATTAATCAGTTTGTAGTTTTTAGTAAAAAAAATAAAGAAGTTTTCATTCCCCACTGGAAAAACATTTAATTCTAAAGATTAGAAAAACAAAAGATCAAAAACAAATTTTCTGATTTATTTTTTGGTTGACGGAGGCATTCCTTAGTGTTGCTCTATATTAGATTATATGATGTTATTTGAAGTGTTTGTGAAAACTGGTCCCAGCTGTGGAAAGAAGCAGATCAGGTGAGTGTCACTGATCCAAGCTGCTCTAATGAGATGCTTAGAAAGTCTGCTGGGAGTTTGGGTTTCCGTCAAAGACCTAAAGGACCTTAGTAAACGTATTTATAGATAAAGCACTACAGTCAGCCTTTAACTCACCAAATCAAAACATTTCTTCTCTCTCCATCAGAACTTTTCTAATATTAAACTTCATTTATTTGTTTTGGTGCTTCTTTACTAAACAAGTTAACTAATTAGAAAATGATGACTTCCTGTTATAAATCACATATAATTATATAAACAAATATTTCATTATTTCCACATCATAAACACAACCAATCATCATATTCAGTACTGAGAACTAACAGTAGCTGCTTCTCTTCTGCTCTGAGAAAATATTCAGACAAACTAAAATAACCTGACAATGAAACACAATATATGAAACTTAACTGTTAGCACTAAAGCTAATAATAATAAATCACTAAGCTCCACCTAACTCTCCTGATTTGTAGACACTTGTTACATGTATGTTTTGAGAAGATTTATGTTTATTGAATATATTTTATTACTTTTATTTTTTTCATCAAATCCCTTTAAATATCTGACATGAATCCTGCTGATGGTCGACTCATGCCATAACATCCTGTAATGTTCAGCCATATAATAAAAATGAAATGTTTTTAAATAATCACAGCATTAGCAGCTAAAAAAGCTAGTGGAACTTCAAAGATGGATAAACTCAGATTCATTACAGCATTCAGAACCATTCAGGGGTCTTAAAAAATCTGTTCAATTTAAGGTCCAACATTCCTTGAATGAGTGCAGCACCAGACACATTTCAGGACTGTCTGCTCCCACCAAACTAAATCTGAAGCTCAGAATCTGTCAGTCAGCTAGCTGTGGTGACTAGCTTCACTCGGGCTGACTCCAAAAGTTAACCAACTGTAGATTTTCATCTGATCATGCTCAGAGTTTCAGTAAAACTTACCCAGTGGTTTTTGAGTTTTTTTGCACACAACAACGCGTTTGTTCTTCTATCTTCACGGGGACTTTGCATTGACTTGCATTCATTTACCGGTCATTTCTATGTCCTAACCCTGACCCCTAAACCTAAACTCACAGGTCGACCTGACCTAAAACTTAACCTCACCAGGCTGTGGGTACTGGGAAAATAGTCAAAACAATAAAGTGCGGTTCATGGCAACATGAGGATGACCTGTTAAATCCGACTTTCCTGTATAAACACAACAAACCCACTAAGACAGGAAATCCCTAGCAGAGATGCAGTTACACCTTATTGATTGTGGTTGAAGAACAAAGCTCTTTAATCACAGATATCCCCCCCGCTATCATTAAAGCCCCACTAACCCCACACATACAATAACAAACAGCATTGTTTTCTAATTTATTATTTATTTTCTACTGCTGCAGTGACCCCATTAGCCCCCAGGAATCATTTAACATTCAACTCATGTTATAGCTATCATAAATACTGGAAAGTGTGGGCAGGACCACAGCAGACAGGCCCGGCTAATTCAACTATCTCCAGAGGAGTAGTTACTGATGGCATTAGCCTGAATGATGACAAGAACCATGGAGGCCATTAAAGACCAATCAGCCATGGAGCCATGTTGTGTGCCATGTTAACTCAGGGCTATCAGGGATGTTAAGCTGGTCCTGTTCTGGGCACACCCTCAGTGTGAATGCATTTCCATCACATAAAGACAGAGCAGAGCCATCGGCTGGTCGGGGCTCATCGTACTGAGTTCAAGATGATGGAGAGACGATACACCAAGAGCAGGCTGGAAAAAAACACCTCATCCTCTTTTTGTTCACACCGCCTGCAGAGCACCAGGCTTTGTTTCACTCCACCTGTGTGTACAATGTGTGTGTCTAAATAGATCTGCTACCTCCACAAATACAGCAGCTTCAGCCTTTTGTTGGAGCTTTCTGAAAGTAATCTGAGCTCCGGATGATTAAAGTTCAATAATGAGAGCTGGACACATGAGAAGCTCTGAGGCTCACGTTCACACGTCAGGTGTCTTTGTCCAGAATTAATGTTTAAGATTTTACTCATTCATGTTTGATTTTAGCAAGATCTTTTCGATGTTGAATAAAAGTGTATGTCTGAATAAATTATAACAGTGAACTGATCGGCCTGTTGATGAATGAGGTCATTTATAAAAAAACTTCAGCTTCAAGAAATGTGTTTTTTTTTTTTTTTTTTTTTACAAAACAATGTTTTTTTGTCATTTTTAAAACATATCCTCGCAATCATGGATTCTAAAAATGTTTTCATCCACAAAGATGTTCAGAAAATGCGGAAAATGCAGCAGGAACTCTGCCCTGAGAGAGACCCTGACAGCAGAGACCCTGCAGGTCTTACAGAAGCTGAAAACACAACTAGAAGAAAGAGAGAAGAACAAAAATCAAATATTTTCTGTGAACTGACATCTAAGTGGAACTTCTAGTTTGCGTCACATTAAACTACAAGACAGAGAGTTGTCAGACCAGTCTAAATATGGAGACACTTTTTAGGCCAGCGAAGGACGGCTGGAGGGACAGGTTCAAAGTTTATCAGGGTAAATACTTTCCTCACAATTATCTCTTTTAAACTATTCCTATTTGTTTTTAGACTCTGCATGAAGACATTAGTTTGTTTTTTTTACTCTGGAACCTACGGAGCCTGTCCGGTGACATGGTAGAAAAAGAAATTTTCACGTGGCCACGTGATAACAACGCGTTCCCACGTAATAATTATCACGGGGCCACGAGATACTTTTCTGAAGTCTGCTTGAGGTTCAATCTAAAAGTATAGCCTAATAGTTCAAAGATTAATGGGCTAGTTTTGAGATTACATTCAAAGCCCTAGTTGAGTGTC
>JARVJO010000305.1:27990165-28001291 GCA_031762555.1 Cynodonichthys magdalenae
TTATGTACAAATAATAAAACACTACATGACATTGTAATGCTGTTTTATTATTTTCATTTGTTTAATAAATACACTGGCGTAATACAACTTAGTACATGTTTGATTACTTTTTGAGATATGTCTATTTTGGACTTGTAGCCGCCCCCTGGAAAAAAATCCACCAGCCGCCACTGGTCAGAAACATGAAGCTGCTGCAGCTGCTTTCACAAGTTTGAACGCTTTCTGTGATGTGAGTAACGCAAGAAAATTTTGACACTTCAATAAAAATGGTCCCTCCATCAGTAAACACAACACGAGCTCACAAGTAAATTGTTGCACTAAACAGACTTTAACAGAACCAGATCAGAACTCTGAGTTTTCTGACACAGTAATGGGTTTTCGGAGGCTCTGTCGGCGGAGCAGAGGAGTCCTGTGACGGGGACTGACCCTGAGGGACAGGAGCTCCACACATGAATATATTACACACCATATGCACTGACTTACACCATCCAGCAGAAGAAAAAAAAAATCACTGCAATGCAGTCCTTCCTGACATCGGAACAATGAGAAACATTCAGACTGACCCTGAAACTGGGCCAGAGAAGTCACAGCCAACAGAAGCAAACTGAGTTTCAGCCTACCTCATCAAAGCTGCTGTCCTCCTTCTTGAAGGCTGCAGAGAGAAGAAGACAGAATTAGACAGAGTTCTGACAGGTGTGCTGAGGAGGGAAATGTTTCATTTAGTTTGTTTTACAGAGATCTGACACCACTGCAACAACACAAACTACCACCATGTTTGATGAAGACACCTAAAGGAAGAGTACTCTTCAAGGTCTTCAGTCCTGGTCCTGGTGGTTGCTGGTGGTCCACAGTCCTGCAAGTTTTAGATGTTTCCTGCTTCAACACACGGTACCTGACTGAAATGAAGGAGTGATTGACAAGCTGCTGCTAAACTTGATGTGTTCTGAGAGGGTCACATACCGGACTGTGGACCACCAGGACCAGGACTGAAGACCTCTGATATAAACCATCAACATAAACCATAAAACTGGACCACATACAGGAAGTTGAAGCCAGAAAGGGAACAGCATTCTGAACAGGTTGAAAGTCCTGCTCCCCTTCGTCACTGAGGGCTTTCAGGACTAAATGTGTATCGTTTTTGAACAGAGAATAAAAGTAAATCTTCATGTGTTTGATGCAAAATATACAAGTGTGTTGGAGTTAAACTGTGTAGAAGGACAGGAGATTTTTTTTTTCTTGTCCAAGGTGGTGCAGACAGATCCTGGTGAGAGGAGGGTGCAGTTTTTTCCACTAACAGGTGTAAAGGCAGAACCAGGGGGGACCATCGGTGGCCTTGCCCATCAAATATTTGGCCACCCTGGTCATTTGGAGAAAATATACTTTTAAATATTAGAAAAAGTAAGAAACGCAGAGTATTTTTATTTGTTTTACTCTAATTAAATTTCATGCCTCCTTATCCTAATATACTGTATGCACTCCAGATCAAAATTTTAAGACCAGTTGAAAAATGGCTAGAATTCACCTTTTGCACTGTTGGATCATAAGAAGAGCTTTGAAATGCAAAAAGACAAAATAGGAGTGAGACACAAAAACATCTGAGTAAGCATTTTATTGCAAACAAGTATTAAACTGACATAGGCTGTTCAACAGCTGATCAAATGTTTAAGACCATATCTAAAAAAACAAAACAAAAAAAACAAATCTAAAGTATAAATAAAATTTGAAGAAAAGAAAGAACTCCATAATGAGTAGTTGAGCCATTCTTGTTAATCGCCTCAAATATTTGTTAGGGCATGCTTGCTATGTATAGAGGACATTCTGTCATAATCGGAAATAAGAAATAATTGATAAATTAAATTAATGGCTTGAAAAAAAAATTAATGTGGCAAATATTGCATCCAAACAGTAAAAAAACAAAAACTTAACCAATTTATTTGATTATACACATTATTAATATTCATCAATTATTAATTTAACATTATCACAATTATTTCATTGTCTCCAATCTCATTCTTTTATTGGTTTATGTTTTTATTTTCATTATTTGTTTTTGCTATATTTATCAAATACTTTATTTATTTCTTACTGCTTTATTTTTATACGGCCACATTTATTTTATTTATTTTTTTCTCATTTCGTATTTATTTTTTTTATTTATTGTCACCTTTTTATTATGGAGAACCAAAAGTAACATAGTTAAAAATAAAAGCTGCAACGTCTAAATGGACCAATAAAAAACACTTAAAATGCACCCTGTTTTAAAAAGGAGAAATTTACCTCATGTTTTATAATTTAACTGACCTTCATATTTATTTCCCCTGCTTAGTTCCAATAAATGAAACATTTTAGCATATAATTTACAGGCACAGGTAAGTGTTTTTCCTCCTTGCCTTTTAAACTAAGGCAGCACAAGCATGCACAGTTGATCTGCACATGGTTCCTGCTCCTTCCTGTTTGTTGACCAATAGGAGAGCAGAAGGACCCAAGAAGGACCGCCCACCTTATTTACATAATAAGGCAGAAACGCATAAGGTAAAGTAAAAACAGGAAACAGAGAAATGTAAAAACAACACATAGATATAATGTGGGAAATAAAAATAAATAAAAACATTTAAGGGACACAAGTTTATGTATAAGTAAAAAGAAAAACAGAAAATACTGTAAATATTTTTTTAAAACAGTAAAATAAAATGATGTGCTAAAATATATAATTTGTTGGAACTAAGCTGGAAAAATAAATATGAAGGTCAATTAAATTGTGTGGTAAAACATGAGGTAAAGTTTTTTTAAATTTAAGTGGTGCACTTTAAGTGTATTTATTTATTTATTGGTGCAATTATATATTTCTGCTTTCATTTCTAATTATGTCAGATTCTGTCCTCAGGTTTCTTATACTGTTCTATTCTTGTTCTGTTAGAACTTGGATAAAAGATGACATGAATGCTGAAAGTCTCACCATAAGTCCATTTGGGTCTGTTTGGTTCTGGTTGTGTAATCCAGTGACGTTCAGAACCCAACATTCCACAGAGACCAGTCACTAATGACTGTTTTCATTAGGAGCAAAGGTGAACAACAAGGTGCAGATTTTATTACTTCATTAAGACAGACTGAAGTGGTTCTGACAGGAAAACAGAACTCCACCTTTCATCTTGCCGCACTGTGACCCGGTCCACTGGACCCGTAACTAAGACACAAACAGAGAAGTTGTGTGTTCAGGCATGTGTGGAGCAGGAGGAGAGGCTGATCGATGCTCAGATGTGTTGATTCAGATAAGAGCCAATAGGAGAGCAGCGTCAGAGCAGCAGGAACGTCGATGACAATCTGACCCAACTCCTCCTTCATCTGGATCCATTTATTCTCTTCTTTGTCTTTCAATTTCAGTACCCACAGAACTCACAGAACCACACTGACAGAACCACATGGGTGCAGAACCTTGGAACCAGAAATGGGACACAAACAGTACCGTTGCACACCTCAGTGTGTTTGAGGGAAGAATGAGAGAAGGATTTGGGCCATTTATTGATACAGACCACCACACAGACATTGAGATATATCACAATATGATGTATCACAATATATGAATAAATGAATGAATGAATGAATGATACTTTATTGATCCAATGAAGGGAAATTACTATATTAATATATTATGATATATTGTGATATATCATATCACAATACGATTTATCGCAATATGATATAACAATATAATATATTGCAATATATATCATGATATAGTGCCATTTTTACACCCCCCCCCCCCCCCAAAAAAAATATATATGTATATGTGTGTGTGTTTGTTGGTGTTTTTCCTGAAATCAATCATTGAACTTGTCCAGATGATTGACGATGTGTTTGTTCAGTAAAAGCGAGAACAAAAAGAATAAAACTTTAGCTGATAATAATGAGCTTCAGCTGCAGATTATAAACAGATGATTGTTGAACATCATGCTGCTGATATCAGTTGTCTCTAAATGGTCTGAGGGTGAATCTGATAAATATGACAAATATCTGTGTCAGAACACAGTTTGTGTTTGGACTCATTACGGTTCTTTGGAACTTTGAAAATAAATATTTAATATTATAAATGTGACTCCAAAAAAAAAAAATTAAACATCAAAAACAAGCAGAAGCAGCAGCTTGAGTAACCTACCAGCTTAGATCAGGCTGACTCCACAGTGTACAAATAATAAAAGAGTGAGAGATGGTTTGTTTTTGAGCTGTTTGTTTGTGTTTTAGTTTTTTTTTACTTAGAATTTTTCTTTAGTTTAATATCAGTGATCTAAAATAAATAAAGAAAATGATTAAAGTTAGTTTCTCTGTAGAGTATTGAGGAAAAACAAAAATATTAATATGTTATGATCAATAACCAAAAACAAATACAATAATTAACTTCTTTGTTTTCTAGATGTTTTATTATATTTATTTATAGCTAATTATATTTATATTTAACGTGTTAAAACAACCTGAAAAAAGGTCAAAAACTGAAACATAATGAAGACTAACATGTTTGTTTGTTTACAGATCAGCTTTTCATTCATGATGGTTTTAGTTGTTATAAAGATTAAAATGAAAAATCTAAAACAGTAAAAATGAGTAAAGCATGTCTGAACTTTCAAATAAAACCCGTTTCAACCCGGATCCTCTCTGCTGGGTTCTAAACGGCTCGGTTCTGCTTGTTGCTCAAACAGAACCTAAAACATTTCTGAGCTGACAGAAGAATAAAGAGAAACTAATGCCTCCTGTTCTGGTTCTAGTTCTCTCAGAACTAGTCCTGACAGATGAGTCCAGATGTTGCGAGTCTCTGCAGCACTGGTTCTGTTAGAAGCAGATAAGATCAGAGTCCTGACCCAAAGGGTGCCCCCCTACCCCCCTCTCAGCTGCAGCAGCTGGATCTGGATCCTCCTCTCACACAAAGAGCTGAAAAACTGATCAGGAACTCACCGATACTCCTGAAACTCTCCGACAAAGTTCTCCTCAACTTCTTCATCTTGCCCCTCTTCTCGGTGGGCTGGGGGGCCGGCAGAGGGGCCGGCAGCAGGTCGCACATCGGGCGGGCTCTGGCTGCGGGTCGGAGCGGGGAAACGATCCCGGCTGCTCGGCTGCTGGTCCCGGGAAACAAGCGGAGCCTCGGCGGCTCTCAGCCTCTCACACTCAGGGTTTTCTCCCGGATCTGCAGCTACATTCCCCCGGAGCCGGGTCCGAGTGGTTCCGAAGCGTCTCTGAGTCCAGCTCAGACTTCTGTCCCTCCGTATGGTACTCCAGTCTCTCGGAGCCCTCCGCAGTCTACATGTCAGTTTTTTGGGGGACTCTCTCTCTCTGTGGTTTGGACCCCCTGACCCCGCCCTGGATGCGAGGATTGGAGGAGTTCCGGTGGGATCCGGGTTTGGGTTGGTCCGGGGGCCTGTCTGTTACAGAGCTGGTCCCGCCCCGCAGGAGCAGGATGTTGGCCCTTCCAGGAGCAGGTCATCATGATGGACTGGACCTGGTCCCAACAGAACCTCAGGCTCATCAGACCCAGTAGCCTTTTGAAATCTCTAAATATCGTTTAACTTATTCATTCAAATATATTTTTTCAGTCATTGTTTATTTTCTAACATGTTACAAGAATTTGACATCAAATATTATGTTAAATCCAGATTATGATCTAAACCCTGCAGCCGGTTCTGATCCAGTTCAGACTGGGCTTTGGACCAGTGCCAAGTGTAAAATAAAATGTTAAAAATGCCACAAACATTTTATTATTTATCTCACTGTTCTTACATTTTGCTATTTTTTTACTAAATGGCAAATTTAAATGTTATGTCTAAATGCTATAAAACTAAATGTAAAATTTAAATCTTAAATATTGAAGTTTCCATTTAAGAATTTCAGAATTACAATAAGCTCAGCTTTTGTAAAGACATCATGTAAGTCATCATCATCCACTGCTAATGCTGCTGAAGATGGTATTTAAAATTGAAATTCAAAATGTGTTCATGTAAAACAATATGGATGGTGCTCGTGGTCCGGCAGTTTGAAGTGAAGCTCGGACACTGGATGTAACTGCAAGTTTGATGTCTTGTAGGGATCTTTTTGCATTTGTCGAGGGTTGATGATGTCATGCACCAACGGTAAAAAGACTGGGTTCCATTCTGAAATGTAAACTTTAACATTTAGCAACATTTGCATTTAACTTTTATATTTAGATTAAGAATTTACAATTTAAACCTAAAGTGTTGATAGTGTTGGTTTATATCACACAGCCCTAACCCCTAACCCCTCATCAAAAACAGTGTCGCTTTGACTCATTTTTAAGTCGCACGTCTTGTTCCCTCTGCTGACTGACAAAAAATTCCGTCTGTTGTCCGGTGGTGACAGAGCAGGGCTGTGTCCAAAACGAGAGGCCAGGTCCTCCGAAGGCCGAATTCGTCGGCTGCTTACGTCACAGCGCCACGCCGAAGGCTGTCCAAAACCGAAGACTCCTCCGATGCGGCCGACAAATTTGTCCTTCCTTTGCCCCGGATTAAAGGACTGGTCCGATGGATCCTTTTTGGCCCCCCATATCCCATAATGCAATGCGGGTCGGCAGGAGAGTTTTTTTCTGCTAGTAATGGCGGACGAAGCGAGAGAAAAGACTTTGTTTTAAATAAAAATATGGTGGTATAAAAATGAAAAGTTTCAAGCGGTCAATACTTTTGACAATTGTATAGACATGTTTTAAAATATTATTTTTGTCAGAAAAAAAAGTAACTGGTATAGCGAAATAAACATGCACCTACGGCGGATCCATTAGTTCTTCAAATATTGCCTTTAAATTAATTTTATTGTTTTGTGATTTTAATAATGCTAATATATTGATATTTTTCTAATTTTGATTCTCTTTAGCATCGTCACGGTTGCTAGGCGACAGGACGTACGTCAGGGTAGGAACGGGAGGCTAGACCATCCAAATTCACAGACACTTTTTTCCAGTCTTCAGGGTCTGCCAAGGACCCGGCCCACCTTGGACACAGAAAATGCATTCACTGCCCCCGGTCAGAACTCTGCCCTGCTGACCTTGCGGCCCACAGCGTGTGATTGGTCAGAACTTTGTGGGCGTGTTTGTTCTTGAGGAGCGGAGCAGCTCTGTGGAACAACACTCCAAGCAGCACATCCATTGTCATTCATCTGAAAATGATTTTCTTGCTTACTCATACAAAGCACCGCCTATTTACCCAAAGCTCCTCCCTGAAGCTCAGTTTGATTTAATTGCAAAACATACAGTACATTCATAATGACCTTTATTTATAGTTTCTTCACAAAAAGTAGCTTAACTTTGACATATATGTCTGAGAGAATGACTGGGAGAAATGTTACTGAGCTGAAACAGCCTCTTTTCTCACTCCGATTCTTCAGAAAACAAATTTTCCATTCCCTTGCAAAAGTCGTTTATTATTGTTGTGCTTGCTGGTTTATTAACAAATTTACATGCTCACCATTATACAGGCATTAGGTCACTACTTTAATTCAGCTTCAGAATAAACATATCACAGCCACACATGGAGTTATTTATAATATGCAGATATTTTAACTCTATGCAGCAACACAATCGCCATCAATTTTACCAATTTGTGGTAAAATATCCTGTTTTGACAACCAGATATTTCAAAATAAAATTTTCATTCAATACAGTTAATACAAAACATTAAACCTTTGCGTGGGATCACAAAAAGTATTGCGATGTAAAGACAAAGAAAAAAAATCCCTCCCATGTCCCCTCGCTGGCTCCGTAAGTTTTAACTGTACCCTGAGTTGCCATTTTTCAAATCTGATATTACAAAATGTTTATTTTTTTAAACAATATACAACACTCCAACAAAAGGTTGTAAATGGCATGAAGCATTATGAAAACGTGAAATGGTAATGTCAGAAATGGTAGGAGGTTGAGGTTCATAAAGAGACAGAGGCCAATTTCAAAGTACTTAGATAAACTATGATGCAAAGTAAAATTTATTTTTCATATAAACAGTATTTTCATAACAACTAAAGGTAACATAACTTGATTGTGGTAAAGAACTGAACTATGTGCCTTTGAAAATACATAAAAAAAAACTTTAAATTGCCTGCAGAGAAAGCATTTTTTTATTTAGGGAAACTTGTCAATATGTGATTTTACTCATTTTGTCACATAACCTGCATGTTGTTCTGAATTTGGTTCAGCCAAAGTGAAACAGGAAGTGACATCAAAGGGGAACTCCTGTCCATTGAAACAAAACAATCAAAACTGACTCTTCATCTTTCTGATAGTGACTCAAAATAACATGAGATTGTTCTCTAGTGTGTTGTTAGCTGTTGTAGCACTGCTTACATTCAGACATTCCCCTTTGACATCACTTCCTGTTACTTCATATGTGAATAACTCAACTGTTCATCTCAGCAGTGAGTTTATTTGCAATATGTTATATTTTTTAAATGATGTCACAGGCACTTTAAGATTTAGTAAAAATTAGCAAAAAACAGTGAACTAAATAAAAGAAATATTCTTGGAAATTTTCTAACATTCAAAGTGAGATACATAATGACACAGTATCAGTGACATTTAACATTTTATTTTTATACTTGGAGCCTCACAAATGTTCAATAACAGCTCAATATCAGTCATTCTGGGCATTTTTGTGTTTGGTAATGTTAATTAAATGTGGCAGCCATCTTGAATGAGGTTTGTCTTTCAGTGAAAATGCTGCTGTTACACTTTGGTGTCTCCACAGTGAGTCTTCCTCCTCTATCACTGTCCTCACTCTGTCTCCATGTCCCCTCTAACTGCCTCTTTTTCCTGCAGCTGCATCTCAAACATCCTTCTACAAATATATACCCACTGTCCCTCCTCTGGTCTCAGATGGATCAGGGGTCGTCTGAATCTCTCGTTCAGCCACAATTAACACAAACTATTATCAGAACACAACCATTTAACAACCCGTGGACAAAAACACATTTATTTCACAGGTTTCATTAACGTGTAGGAACACTCCTTTCCAATCAACATTGTGTATTTTTAATTTACAAAGTGCAAAGAATGATGTGAAAGTTGCAGATCTAAAACAAATGATCCTAACATTTCAGAACACAAGAAACTAGCAGAAACTTTAAAACCAGTCAACGCAAAACAGTGAGATTAACAAGCTAAAGAAAGGTTTGTAAATGAAGAGCTGTCAGGTATGTGTGGACAGAATCAGTGTTTGTGGTCCGAGTCAGGAGAAGGCAGCTAAAACTCGGCAGTAGTTCTGGATCCCCCAGCGCCGCTGCACTACTCGTTCTCAAACTTGCTGTACGGGTGGTCCGAGTCTCCCATCAGACCTGCACAGGAAGGAAGCAGAGGAACGTCCTGATGATATCTGCTGCAATGTGAAGATGTTTTATATGTTGTAATGATGACTGTAGAGGACAAACGGGTGTAATGCATCTGTACGCCAACAAAGATTCAGGAATCTGATTTCAGCTGTTAAAAAACGCTGGGGTTGCTAAGAAAACACCACTGGAAATGTGCAAATTCAATAAACTCAAAAAGCAGATTTATAGCTTGGATATTTATGAAAAATCTCATCTATGATCCTAAAGGAAAGTTTAACACAAATCACTTCAGAGTAAATACATCCGGTCTGTAAAACAGTGTAAATTTACTGGTTGAATACGTTTAATTCCAGTGGCGTTTCCATAAAAACCTGTGTTTTCCTGATTAACGTGTGAGCTCGGCCCGCTTCGTGTTTTCTAACAATTCTTAACTACAAAATGGTCTAGACCATTGATTTTTCTTCAGATTTGTAACCTTCTCCATCCATAACACCATTCTAACAGCAGTTTTTATTTCATGGATAAAAGCTCAACAACAAACTGTTGAGAAGAAGAGAAAGAGGCGTGAACGAGCACTAATCTCAGCTGTCACTGGATGATTTGAGGCCGCTGACTGTTTCAAAAAACAAACTGTTCCTGCAGTTGGGATTACAGTTAAAGTTTACTCAGTCAGCTGAAAAGTGAAAAACCTTCTAATGAAACGGAGGCTTCAGATCCAGACGCGCGCTGCTGCTGCTGATTCTGCTGACCTGACAGATTTATTTTCACCGATCTAGAGGATCGATGTGAAGAGAGACCAGCTGACAGTAAATCAGAGCTTCACCATGGTTTCAACTTCAGAATGTTTTTTTTTTATAAACACTGACTCTGAGACACTCAGAGTTGTGAGAGGTGTGTGTGATGTGGAAACAACTACCAGGCGGCTGTCCACGCTGCTTTATTAACCTCCTGCAGTAATAAGAGAGAGAGAAGCCTTTGTGGGGGCTGCACGGTGGTGTGGTGGTTTGACAGGGCCGCGGTATAAAAACTGACATCTGTGTTGACCGCCTGACTCATCTGACCCAAATAAAGCAGGAAGAGGCTGTTTGGAGATCTCCTCTTTGTTTACAACTGATTTAACAATCACAGAGGTCTGGAAACTCTTTTCAACCCTGATATGAAAAAGGTCCAACTGAGCAGAGAACCATGAAAGTTGTTACTCACCGTACTTCCTGCGGATTTCATCGTGTCGTGTCTTTCTCTCCACCTTCCTGTGATCAAAACAAGCAGATATTCCACAGGTCAGGAAACTTGTTTTCTATTTTTTTTAATAATTATGTAACTTTTTTAGGTTAGACCATCCAATCTGACAGACACGAGCAGCAAAACCCAGTTAGTGAGATCCACAGATGGATCGGTCCAGCTTCTGCAGAATTCTGGACTCTGTTCTGGTCTGTTGTTGTTCAGAGGAGCTGAGCTGTCAGGAGGAACTCTATTTACCTGTTGCTCTATGTTCCTACCCTCACCTACGGCCACAAATTACTCAACAGAAAGAATAATTATGTCAGAACAGTTGATAGCAAACCAGAATTATCATTTCAGACTAATAATTTCTTTACATGATCAGGAAAAAAATGTGCTGTGATGAAACGGTTTCTATTGACATTATTGCAGTTCCCTTTCTGAACACTAGGTGTCAGTAACAAGAAAATAACACCAACAGTAGGAGCAGCACCAGAAGAACCAAACAGAAGAGTTATTTATATTTTCATTTCGTCTGCTTTACTTCTGAGCAGATGACATAGTTACTTTATTATGATATGGAATTTATATATATA
>JARVJO010000305.1:28001391-28014028 GCA_031762555.1 Cynodonichthys magdalenae
GACCCAGAGCCCCCCGCACCAACACCAGGGAACCAGCCCAGGTGCCCCCAACCCCCCACCACCGGCCACCAAGACCCTGATCCTAACCACTGCTAATTTAAACTCAAAATTTGAAATGTGTCGGTGAAATTTTTTAACATTTTATTTTCCACTGGTGCCCCATTTACTCTAAATGTTACTCAGCAGCCTGGGATTAACAGGGTTTTTGGCATATAATATTATGAACTGTGTATTAGGTGTAAACAGATACAACATACAGTTTATTGTATATTTATCCAAAATAAGCCTAGTTGTTTCAATTAGTAATTTTCTTTTTTTTGTTTCTGTGTTTCATTTTCAGAGTTTTGGATAAAAATAATTTTACCAGCTGTTTCCTGTTGCAAACTTGCTAACCACAGAAATGAGATGCACCGAGAATCATTTTATAATTCCATCACAAACCTCGGAGTTATAATCATATTCTATGATGAGGGACTAAAGATGCAAATCCAGAAGAAATGTGGACAGTTTTTGTCCCTAAATTTTACAGAAGCTGATCTACGTCCAAACCCTGGTTGTTCAGCATGGTTAAACAGTAGTCCTGCAGCTGCACCTCAGAGTTCTACCTTTTGAGATTTTCATGATGAAATTAATATTAAATCATAATCAAAATTAGCAAACAGATTACAGCCCCCCCATCACATAGGTCCTGATGCTGATCATGATGCCTGAAATTAGATCTGTGTCCAGTTTCCTCTTAATTTGGTGATGACAGACTACAGAGCTAATTCTCAACGGCATCAAAAAGGATGCTTAACAAAAACAAAACTAAAATCACTCTGCATTAAGGACCCCTCTTCAAAAATGTGAGCGATGAGTGAAGGGTTGAAGGTCATCCTCAGATTGGGAGAATTTTTTAAGCTGAGCTCTCGCAGGCTAACTCATGCAGATTAGCCAGCAGCTGTCACAAATCAGACTGTTGGAGCCAAACAAACAGCCGAGGTGAACTGTGACAGTCAGTCAGGCTTATTGGGGTATTTGTGGTCATATGAAGGGAAACACATCCACAGCACTCAGAATTAATGAGTTCACTGAAGCTAAAAGATGTTTTTACTGCAGCTTATCTCATCCATCCTAATCTTACCATCTCTCTGTGTTCCTGACGTCAGACTGCAGATTAACACGAGTATAGAATTAGTGACGGCATCATAGAACTTTGGTTTTACTGCTGTCAGTTTTATGGAACCAAAACCACAGAAATGTGAGTACGCCAGCCTTGGAGTTGGCGTGGGGCTGCGCACATTTCCAAGTTCATTTCAGTTTTGATGCATTTGGAGTTTTGCGTGGAAAACGACTTACGCAAACTTTTTGTGCTTATGCACTGTTGATACATGAGGCCCCAGGAGAATAAAGAGCTAAGAGATGAAACAAGGAGTCATGTTGACGTGATTTTCAGCACTGGGATCAGCTGACTGCACCAACACTGACCTGACTTGTCATCATTCAGTCTAAAACAGACCACGTTAGGATACCCAGTCTGCTCACTGTCAATAATGACAATGATGTAAAACTTCATCACATAAGAGACAAAGTAAAGGTCTTAAATGAATCTCGGTACTGACTCATCTCTGTTGGTGGCATGTAGAGTTTTAAATTGGAAGCATGGCGTGAGGAAATGTGTGAATTCCTGACTGTAATTACTGCAAGACAAGTTTCAGAGCAAAACCCAACATGTCCCTGAGTGTGACCTCACATTATCACACTTCTATTCAAACGTGATAAACTTCACAGGAAGAAACGTTGAAGGGTGCCAGTGCAGGTACAGAATGAAATTCTAACATGCATCAACTTTCTCTAAAACCAAACCTTATCTTGGAACTTATTTTTAGAATATGACAGAACCCTTTGATTTTAAAGAGTATTTATAAGCTTTATTTTAAAAGCCTCATCCTGTTTGTCCTTTGTAATTTTCTGACTTGAAATCTTGAATTCTGCAAACAGTCTAACCTGATTCTCCTTTACATAAAAGGACTGTTTAGAGATGACATGAAGAATGAATTGCAGGATCTATGGTGGCAGCAATACTATCAAATAATTTATAAAAAGCCAGTTGAAGACAGAATCTGCTGAGTCACTGATGGTCACACATGTTGAGTGTTTTATGTAGGATATAAATGGACTGACTGAACTTATATAGTGCTTTATCAAGTCCCTCCAGACCCCAAAGCGCTTTACACTTACAGACATTCACCCATGCACACACACATTCACACACTGATGATGGCAAACTACACTGTAGCCACAGCTGCCCTGGGGCGCACTGACAGAGGTGGGGCTGCCATGCACTGGCGCCACCGGACCCTCTGACCACCATCAGTAGGCAAGGCGGGTGAAGTGTCTTGCCCAAGGACACAACGACTGAGACAGCTGGAACGGGGGATTGAACTGGTGACTTTCTGGTTCCAGGGCAACTCCCCTAACCACTCTGCCACAGCTGCCCCATAAAACACGTTAAAACACAGGTGTTGAACTCCGGTCCTCGAGGGCATGTTTTCCTTGTTTCTCTGCTCAAACACACCTGATTTGCATGAATAAATGATTAAAAGGCTTCTCCAGAATTTGTAGAGGTAATCGAATCACTGAATCAGGTGTGTTGGAGCAGAGAAACAAGGAAAACTTGCAGGGGCAAGGACCTCAGTTTGACACCCTTGCATTAAAAGATCCTTCACCTCCAGTTTTAAAGATAAAATTCTGACCTCAGAAACAACAGAAGCCAATGAAAGTTTGGGTGTTCACTGCATTTTGAGAGAATTAGAGAGAAAACCTAAAGTGAGACTAGTCAGACATGTAAACATGCAATTGGATCACAACAAAAGTGTTGTGGTTTCACTGAAAACCAGCTCTGTGTAAACGAGGCCTCAGATACATCAAATTGTGTAGATTATTCTACATTTATAGCAGAATATTTAAAACCAAGTTTGTCATTTGTAAACCTTTATTTGATTTTTGAAACTTCAATAAAGGCTGTATTCAGCACATTTCGTGCATCTGGACCACATTAGACCTGTTTTCAGAAATGTTAGCTTGTCAAATTAGGCTAAATGATAAATGATAAAACATAAGTCTTTATTTGTCCCTGTGGGGAAATTGATTTGTGGTAGGAGAACAAGTACAGGCATATTTTATCCACCGCCAAGCATCTTACACAATCTTACACAAAGCTACAACACAAGATATAACAGGAAATCAGAGACCAGCTGGCATTCTTCATTTACACTTCATACTTTCACATTTTTAGGAACTTGATAGTTTGTGGAACAAATGAAACTTTTGATCTGTTCTTAGTAAAGAGAGGAAGACAGAACCGTTCCCCAGATGGTAAAGTTTGAAGCGGTAAGCAAAGGGGTGGCTTTTGTCAATCATGGTTTTTAATGCCTTGTTGACTCGCTCCTTGTAAATGCACTCCATAATTGGGTAATGCAATTCTTAACAATTTACTTGCTGTCACTGTTTTTTAACAGCATTTATCTGGACCATAGAAGCATTTCCAAACCGACAAATGATACAGAAGGATAATACACTCGTTGTCACGTTCCCTCGTCCCGACCCCATCTACTTGCTCTTCCCCACACTTGGCCATGCCCCGCGGTGTCTCTTGGCACCGCCCACTTTGTTGACATTTTTCAAATTTGCCTGGGGGTGGGGATATGCTCTCACATTATTTACACTTTAAACTAGGGATGCAAACAATTAATCGACTTACGATTAATTGTCGAATAATGGTTTATTAGAATAAAATTCCTTCCATTCGATTAATTGAAAACATGTTTAAACCTTATTTCAGTGTAGTTTGGCCACCATCCAGTAGAGGGCGGCACTGCTCTCAGCCTGGCCTTACTCAACCTCTGCAGCCTTGTTGAGCTGCAGAGAGCTGTCTCAATGTGGGCGACATAATTAAATCTGCAAATTTTTTGTTTTATTTGCGACAAAATAATGGACAACACCAAACTCTAATGAAAAGTACCAGAGGCTGTACCGGACCATCCAGCAGTATGACGCTAACAAGGGAGCAGGACGACAGAGAATAAGCTAACTGTAGCTAACGTTAGCTTCTTCTTGTAGAGTTTAACTCATAAGAACAAAAAACAAAAAAAGTTACAGTCACGACAATTAACGTGAAGTTAATCTGTGTGACGTAACCCGGCCAGTGAACCAATCAAATGAACAAACTGTAGCTGACATCAAAACATGCTGAGCAGGCCAGATAGAACCACAGGAAATATAAAACACAGTTCACTCATTTGTATTTCACCCCTCTTAGGGATATTTTATTATGTTTATAGTTTGTTTTTGAGTAAATCTTTAGCTTAAAATGTTATCCTGTGTTTAAATGATAGTTTTACATCTCTCTGTTCAGAGTAGATTAAGGGTTTTATAGCCATTTTTTTTTCTCCCCCCCAACTAGCATCCTAATAGATTCCTGTTTTGTTATACTTTATAAATATGTCCGAATTTAATAATGTCCACAATTTTCTGTTTATTCAGTCAGTGTTTAATACAGCTGGAACAATAAATATTTTAAATATAATTCTGTTTTTTTTTTTTTGTTTTTTTTACTTAGCATGTAAAAAATTAACCCCTCATGTTACAGAAAGAACCTTGATTTGTCAGGATTGGCAGGACAGACCCAGGGCGCAGGCAAAAAGTCCAAAATTAAAGGTTTATTAAGTAAAAAACAAAAACGCTGTCGGGGCAGCTTCAAAAGGTACAGGCTCTAGGAACAGGATACAGACACTCACGAGGACGAGACATTAACAATGATTCGACAAAGACTAAACACAGAATTTAAAGCTGAACTAATGAAGACTAACAAGAAACACCTGGGGAAGACACAAGGGCAAACAGGTGAGCAGGGGCGGGGCTGGAAGCCAGACAGCAGGGAAGGGAAACACAGAGGAGCAGGAAGACACTTAGAAAAATAAAGCAAAATTACACAGATCACCACATGATTCAAGAGAAAATGTCAGGATTTTAAGAAAATGGCCACTTATCAATTAATCGTTAGTCGATCAAAAAGATCAATCAACTTTAGATTAATTCGTTAATCGATAACTTGCATCCCTACTTTAAACTATATGTTAAATTTGAAACTAAATGCCAGAAGTTTTCCTCACACATGTCAATATTTGAGGAACACCTGTTTGTGTTACCAAGAAAGCTGTTGAGGGAAGCAGTTATAAGGGGGTGGGGGGTTTGCTAATTTAAAAAAAATCTACTCAATTAAACGTATCAATTACTAAATTCAAATAATTTGTCAGTCAATGTCAGAGTCAGTGGTGGGGATCAGACTGGCTCCACTGGAAGAGGTGGTGGGACACAGAATGCTGAAGACGATCAGAGCCATTAAGGAAAATGTCTCACATCCCCTTCACATGGTGGACAGCCTGAGGAGCCGCTGTAGTCAACCATTACTGCAGCCCTGATGTGCTGAGGAGTCTTTTCTGCCTGAGGCTGTCAGACTTTTTATTACCTGGAGCCTCTAGATTTGAGCATTTTAAATAATGAATATTTTTAGCAATCTACTGAGTGATGAGTGTGTCTTTAAGACTATTACTGCTCATAGTTATTTTATTTTATTATTGTTGTTATGTGTTTTTTTATTGTTTTTATTTGTATTATTGCATGCTATACTGGGACAAACAAGTTTACCCCCTTTGGGAATTAATAAAGTATCTATCTAACAAAGCAGCTTAGAAACCCACAGAACAAGTTACCTTCATAAACCTGAGCAACCAGAGATTGTTCTACAAACTAAATCAACAAAATAAAGTTAGAAAATCTTTAGAGAACAATGTACTTGTTGAGTACAAATACCCTTGCAAAAGAACAAAAAACATTTGCAAAACTTATTATTATTGCTAAACAGAGATGGCAAAAGTATTCATTCATTTATTACTCAAGTTTATGTATACATACTAGGGTTCAAAAATACTTTTTTAGATGTTGAAGTATTGTAAATGACAATGAATTCTCAACTTACATACATGATAAATTAAGGGTTGATATGTTGAAAAATTTGGGATGCACTAGGCCTTGTCTGGGGACATGATTCTATTCACCTGTGAGGAATTTGTTTTTTTGTTATGTTAAATCATGTTAGACATTGTCATTTTCTCCTTGTATGTTAAATAAAATAGTTTTTCTGTAGTTAAGATTATTCTCAGAGGAAACAATGGTCACTAATCATCTCAGCATCATTTTAACTTACAGGGCTGAACAGTTGATAAAACTCAAACAAGTTTTATAGACCGCAGGAACAAAGTGAACATTTTACACCAGCTGTGTGGTTTATGATTTGTGCTCAGCTGCTGTTCATGAACACTGCTGAGCTTCTACTATGGGTTTAATAAAGGAGTCATATTATGTTGTCAGAATGAATTTGGGTTTATTCAAAGAAACAAATGAAACGTTAAATTACTTAAATCTCCTGACTTACCTTGTGATGTAAAATGTATTGCTGCCTTAGATTTAAAAAAGAAGTTTCAGCACAATTATACAAATTTAAGATCACAGAGTTAACTTGTAACCCTGAAGCTGTGGGTTTGAGCCCAGGCCACATCAGGAGGGGCATCCAGGAGTAAAACAATCACCAACTCCTCCATGTGAGTTAGGGTTAGGCGTGCATGTAGAGGAAGTGGTATTTTTAACTAGCCGGTTCATATCTGTTCACTTTCTTATTTCCTGTATTCATCTTCATCGCCGTCTTCTGAGACAACAGGTCCAGGGGAGAAACCCAGACCTCTCTCTCCCCAATGATACTTTTCTATGCCAGAGAGAATTGATAATGCTTCCTGGGAGTTCTGGGTCCTCCCTGGAGTCTCATCTTAGCAGGCCCAGAAACCTTTCAAAGGGACGTGTCTAAAAGGCGTCCCTATCAGATGCCTGAACCACATTAACCGACTCTTTCTATGCAGAGCAGCAGCTCTACTTCGAGATGACGGAGCTCCTCCCCCTAGTTCTAAGGCTGAGCCCAGCCACCACAAAGAAGGAATGTTTCAGCTGCTTGTATCAAGGATCTCATTCTTTTAGTCATGATCCACGCCTCATGACCCCATGTGAGGGTTGAAACGTAGACAAACTCAGAGCTTGTCTTTCAACTCAACTCTTTCTTCACCTTTGATTGACTGAAGCAACAATGATTCATCGATTCATCTCTCACTCAACCCTACCATCCCTCAGGAACAAGACACCCAGATACTTGAACTCTTCCACGTGAAGCAAAGACTCACATCTCCTGGTGGCTCAGTGATCAACTGCAGCAGCTAGAATGAGCTAAACCTGGTTCAAAAGCTGGAAATCAGTGTGTGCTTTGACAGAGAATAAACCTACTGCTTTAAAGTTCAAACTTTATCGATATGTTACAGAAAACAATGCTTAATGTCTGGATTTTTAAAATGTTACCAACAGGCAGTGCAGCTGATGGGTTAGAAATGGTTGGATAAATTTAATTTTGACCCACAGAACTAATCAAAAAATCTAAATTATTCTATTCATCTTTCATTTACAGAAACTGCACATCAGACTGAAAATAAGTTCAAATCAATCTGACTATAAACCAACACATCAAGTCAGAATGGCCTCATTTTGTCTGAAAGTCACTCCTAACCTTCTAATCCCAGCAGTTTTACCATATCTGACCTCTAACAGAGATACCAGGTGACCTCTGACCTTTCTCAGGTGTGTCTCAAAGACCTGTTCTGAGATCCCTGTATGTCCTCAGCAGGGTGAGAGACGGGTGAAGGTGAGACGATCCGCGTCGTGGGTCAGAATCACTGTTATCAGGAGACTCCAATCAGAAGCACAATGAGCTCAGCTGGTCTCATCAGAGCTTTTATCTTTGTTGATTTTCAGGCCGATAGCTTCGATGCTTCCTTTCCTCCTCCCCACTTGTCTCCTCTTCTCTCTGACTCAATAGCTTATTGAAAACCTGTCAAGGGTTCCATCCACAGCCACCCAGGACATTAAAGCTGGGGGATCTTCTGAACATCAAGTAAATAGTGCTTTAATCAGCAGCCATTTCTGTGTCCATTCAGGGAACACTACCAAGACGATACATTGATCGTCATTTTCAGGGCTGTCAAAACAAGCAATTGAACCTCGACAAAAAACAAATCAATCGGGAAAAACAAGCACTGACTTTGCTGTTTTGCCATTGACGTATAAAACGGAGGATTAGAGTCACCCAGAAGAAAGAAAACTGAGGAGGAGGACTTTTCAGGTCCCAGTTTTAACATTAAAGTCATGTCAAGATTAAAGCTGGATTATTTTTACCAACAAAAACGTTTTAATTTTGAGAAAAAATGCCTTTTTAAGACAAGAGGACATGAATCAACTGATTTTGTTCCATTTTTATTATTTTTAAGAATGCAGTGTGAATGCTTAAAGCTGAAAGTTTCCTGCTGAATTCCTAAAACAAAGCTGTAACTAGCCTACAGAAAACAGCTGAAATTGACAGAAAGCATCTGAAAGAAACAAAGCTTAAAATGGCAGAAAAAAGCTGAAGGAAACACAAAAAGTTGAAACTAGCAGAATAACAGAAAAGGTCACAACAGATAAAAATGCTAAAGGTCCTATCACTATAATGTTTTAGACAACTTGAACTTTTTTAATGTCTAAATTACTAATCAAAGTTATATATTTGATCAATTTGTTAGGAGTACATGCCTAAAAGAGGCTTCCAGTTGATTGTTTTATTCCATTTTCAACATAGGTCTTTAAAATTTTGTACAAATTTTGTAAATTATTGTAAATTGCTTATGTTTTAATTTATTCTTGGGAAAAATGGGCAGATATATATTTTTCTTCTGTTGCGTATAATGTTTTTGTTTTTTAATGAAATGAAATAAATTTTAAAAAAGTGTTCATATGCTGTCATAAGTTGTCTAAAATGTTATAGTGAGACAGGGCCTTTAAATCACCAAATAGAAGCCAAAGGAAGCTGAAATTAGCACAAAGTAGTTAAAAAATTATTGAACAGTTTGAAGGGTTTTAAGGATAACCAAAAAAATCGGAATATCTCAAAAAGTATAAATTGCTTTAATACCAGAAGTTACAGCCGTAATGTCCTGACATTTGATTTATAAAATTGTTGAAATAGCAAAAAAACTGCTGAATATCTGCCAAGAAAGATATGGAAGTAAGAAAAAATGTCACAATTGTGTGAATGCATTATAATAGAATTCAGTTTATTTATAAAATGCAAAGTCACAACAATCATCATCTCAGGGCTCTGTACAAAAAAAACAATAAAACTAATCATCTAACTGCTGTTTTACTGAAGAACAATATTCTAAACTACTTGTTAAGGCAGGGTTTTGAGCTCTCAGTGTGCATGTTAGCTTTTACTGTGAAGGTTCAAAAACAAGAGAAAATACCAGAACCTCAGACTGGTTTAACTAAATACTGGATTTAACTCAGGATAAGGTCAACAACTAAACAAATAGTTAGGTTGAAGAGCACCATGATGTTCACTTCTTCAGGATTTCTCATCATTGACTTTTTCTGTTAATATTTTAACACTTGTAACTTCAGAGTAAAAACGGGAAGCGTTTTCTTCTCAGCTGTCTCAGATACGTGCTAACGTGTCGGGCTGGCCAAATGTTTTTCACATTTACATTTCTACAGAGCAGCAGGAAAACAAAGAGCAGATAACTCTGAGACATGATTAGGTTTGATGAAAGCTGTCGTTCCAAACACACGCCAGCCCACAGCTTTCAGATGAGTGGGAGGCTGAGCAGAAAATGCTAATTCAGTCTTCAACAGGAATGTCTTTTCATGAGGCAGAGCAGCAAACCGAGTGTTTCAGGAGAGAGAAGTGCTGAAGTGACAGAAACATTCTTACAAACGACAGAGAAGTCAGCTTCCTGACAGGAGTAACGTTGTGGAGCTTCTCTGATCTTTGCTGATCATCTCAGCGGTCAGAGGATTGTTCTGATGGTTTATCATCATCAATGAAAAAATAGTATTAAAAAAGTATTAATTATTAGATTATTAATTTATATTTCCTGTTCTGTCTGGTGTAAGGGTGGGATTATCGATCCAAGTATCGATACCAAGATGAGTATCGGATCAGATCGATACCAGCGGGATGACAGCGATTCTTTTGTTTACACTTTATTTTTTAAACAACATTGTGTAGGTAATACAGGAATCCTATTATTTTAAACTGTTACATTGATTTATTTTGTTGTAGGTAGTTAAAACGAAACATTTTTATTGGCCTAAAATATTATCCCATACAAACTTTTTTGCTTCCGTTACAAAACCAATACAACATCAGAACGATTCCAAGATACTTTTATTACCTTTTTTGTAGTGTGGAATCCTAAAAAGTCTTGATCAGGTCAAACAGTAAACAATAAACAATTGGCACGAGAAAAACTGGTCTCATTAATTAATAACCAATGGGTTAGGTTTTTTTTAGTTTAAACATAAGAATAATGTAGAATTAAATTCAATAAATAAATAATAGAATAGAAGACCCTGAAACATTCTTAATAAATCCAATGAAAAAATATACTTTTATATTGTAAAATTCAAACTATTCAAGGTCACTTATAACAGACTAGAATGGACTGCTTGTATCTGGGATTTTAGCTGCAGGCCGATATAATCCGACACCAGCTCTGTATTTACTTGGGATCTGATCTACGCCAAGTCTGATGTGCTAATCAGGAGTTCAGACTGCACTCTCACACACACACACACACACACACACACACACACATGTACACACAGAGTCAACACACTCCCACATGTTCTCAGACTCATGCTGCTCGTCATGTTGCAGGACAGGAAACTCTCACATTCTTATCATTCTTCTTCAGCAGCAGGACCCATTTATAGCTAACGTCCTAAACTTATTCTCATGGTATCCACTTCTAAAAATGGTCCGTTTCACCCCAAAACGTCCCTTCCTGAGCAAGAATCTGTCCTCTAAATAATCTCAGGGAATTCGGGCCAGATTTGTTACTTTCTGTTCGAACACTTGAGTCTGCTTGCCAGGAAAAAATAAAATAAAAAATAGAATGATTTCTGCGCAGGCACATTTTTATTCCTGCCTCATCATAAGTCATGCTGGACACAAACTTGGTGTGAAAAAAAAGGATAAATGTCAGAAAGCCCTGCCTGCATTTTAGATTAACTCAGAGTCTGCCCAGACTTTAAAACCTGCTGCTGGACAGACTTCTAACTATCATACATCTAGATTTTTCCTGATCCTAAACCATCATATTATCATCAGGTTCCTCTGAGACAAACTAAAGCTTCAGTCACATGAAACACATCAGATCAGTTAACAGCTGTTTACAGGTGTGGTCACAGCAAGGATTTTACAGCTTTTATTATTTCCTTCAACATTCACACTAACACTGCTGACTGAAACCTTTTAAACAGGTTTTACACCCACAACTCTACAAATTATTTAACAAATGAAACTGTTTGTCATTTTCACCCACTGAGGTTTTCCCTCAAATATCCCCAGAGAGCAATTAATATTTATTAAATCTTTAATCTGAGGTTAGATTAGAATTATTTTATTTTTACTTTTTATAAACTCCTGATACAGAAAACTCCCATTTGTTGTTCTGTTCATCTTTTATGTTGTGTTCTTTCAGAAATTCTTCACTCTGATTGGTTGTAGGATTGGTACAAAGCTTTAAACAAGTAAAAAAAAAATCTAATTTTGTTAATCTCTTCATAAAAGACTAAACAGAGATCTGGTGATGACAGCAGAGCAGAAAGCTACAAATTGTAAACATGTTTAATGAGCAGAAATGTAACATTATTTACCACAATATGCTGGTGCTGGGCTAAGAAAACCAAAGCAGCCAGGTGACACACAAACACACAAACACAGTGACCCAGGTGTCATCAGATCACAGACAGCCCTGTGTTTGTTATCAGTACTGTGGCTCGTGTTTGTTCATCAAAAAACAGAACTAGAGTTTTACAGTTTTCGGGTTTTTCTACCAGAAAATATCTGTTCCTAAAGTTAATTATTTTATTTAATTATTTACAAAAACAAAAGTCAAATCCCTTCTTCTGAATGAGCTGAACATTTTAATTTAATGACAAAAACAGCTGAAATAATGTAGAAAAAGGTAAATAACACAAAAAAATTATTTAAAAAAAAGTAAAAAACCTTGGAAAAAAAATGAAAATGAAAATAAAAAAAATGGGATTTCACAATAAAATATAAAAAAACTGCCTAAAATCTACAAATATATTAAATGTTAATCACTGCATCAAGCCTAACTATAAAAATCAATTTAATTTCCTTTGATTTGTTTTTCTGCTCATTCAGCTGGTTTGTATGAAAATAAGCAACATGTTCACACTGTTGGTCTCATAGATATTATATACGGAGATACCCTACGGACTGGCGCTGCCTATTGGAGCAGACGTGTCAGTGTGGCCGCCATCTTGGATGGGTACCTCTCCCACTCCCAGCGCATTTATTTATACTGAGGAAACTGTTCGTTCAACTAAAATAATCGCAACTCCACTAATTTTTTCTCACTATTTGGTTTGTTTCAAACAGCAGAGATGTAGTTATGTTATTGGACATGATCACGCATTAAAAATAAGAGCTAACATG
>JARVJO010000305.1:28075804-28090056 GCA_031762555.1 Cynodonichthys magdalenae
TTCATTTCATGTGTTGAATTTAGCTGAATTATGTAATTTATTTGTTAAAGGTTGAACATAAGGGCTTATACCTGGACCTTACCTAATTTTACTATGTTTTTATATTTTATCTTTATTTGTTTGGTAAGCTGGGTTCACCTACACACATATTTAATGCACACACAAACAGACACACACTTTTATCCACTTGAATAATTGTAAAGAATAAAACTTTAGATTTCTGTGAATCACGCATTGACTTAATCAGCAATTATCTGCAGCACAACTTATTTTCTTTTGCAGAAGCAACAGTATTGTGGTATTTTGTTTTTTTAAATATAGGTTGATATTCTCCGTATGCCGTCATTAATATTTCTAGTTCCAGCGAAGAGAAATGGACTTCAGGTCTTATTATTTTTTCCCGTTGCCATGGTGAATCATGTTATCTGACTTCCATTGATGAGGGCTTCGTGCTCCAGCTTATCTCAGGGGTAACTTGACTTAGAGTTAAGTTACCCAGTTGATATCAGCTGTTCTGAAACCGAAAATCATGAGTATCACAGAGCGGGGTCAGTTGATTCAGAGTATCTGAATTAACCCAGGGTTTGTTAAGCCTGCTTTCTGAAACGGGGCTCAGGTTTGTTGTAAACAGCCACCAGTCTGTTCATAAAACTCAGGCATGAAGGGAAACTGTTGAAATGCATTCTTCAAGGAATGCTAAGGTTTTAATTTTGGTCGTTTTTATGTGTAACATTGAGTTTTAAATTTATTTATTTATGTTTTTTTTTCTTTCTGAAAAATAATTTATCACTCCCAGGGACAGCCTGTTACGATTTGTGGCATGGCAAACTGAAAATGATTTATTTATGAAGAAAAATGCTGACAGGGCAGCTAAACTCTCTTTTTGCAAAAACACTAACACGAATGACAAACCAAAAATGAGCCATAGAAGGCACAATGAACCAACAGGTGTGTGAAGACAGGTCACAGGCTGTAAAGGTGAGTAAACAAGGAGACAATTAGAAACACCTGGGATAGAGATGTTGATCAGGGCCCAGTTTCAGAAAGCAGACTTAACAAACCCTGGGTTAAGGCAGATACACAACTTAATCCACTCTGTGATATTCAGGATTTTCTGTTTTAGAACAGCTGATATCAACTGGGTAACTTAATTCTGAGTCAAGTTACCCCTGAGTTAAGTTGGAGCATGAAGCCCTCATCAATGGAAGTCAGATAATACGATTCACCATGGCAACAGGAAGAAATAATAGGACCGGAAATCCATTTCTCTGCGCTTGAACTAGAAATATTAATGACGGCATTTAGAGAATATCAACATATAATTATAAATATAATTCAACATCAAGTCATCTTTTGGTGTTCTATGATTTGATTGGTTAAAGACAACTACACGGTAAGTTTATCTTGTCCAGTACTGTCAGATTTAAGCCGTCACCAGTGCTGAATGTTTCCCTGACCAGTAACTCTGAAGCAATTATTTCATCTGGACCAATCAGGAACTACCCTCAGGCTGGACCTCTCTCCTAAAACCAGACCCAAGAAGCTATAAATCAGGGGAACCTCTGGGTCTCAGACCGTATGCAGTCCTCAGAACCTTTAACTAGCATGCCATGTGGTTTTCAACAAAACATAAATTCATTTAAAACTCTGGGTAAAATATCAAAAACAATTCTGTGGTAAAATTGACATCATTGCATAACCTGAGCCAGTAAGAGGTCAATCAAAGCTAAATAAGGGGTCAGAGTTAAGGCTGGTTTATACTTTTTCCCCCTGCTGAGTGACCAAAAATTGCGCAACTTCCGTCTGCTCTCCCATTGCTATACACTGGTGACAGCCGTTGTGTACATTGCCCCCAGTTAGAACTCTACAACAAGGACGTGTGATTGGTTAGAACTTTGTGGGTGTGTTGGTTATTGAGGAACAAGCAGCGGCCTAGCAGAGCTGAAGAGCTGGACCGCTCCTTGACCGCTCCAGAGCTGGACTCAAAGCAGATCTTCCTTCTGCAGGTTATTTTGTTTAAAATTATTATTTTTTCGTCTGAAGCCTGTTGTTAAAAGAGCTAGAAGATCAGCTGGTTTGATCCTATTGAATGTGAGCATGAAGCTGATTTTCACTCTTTTAATTTTTTTTCATGACCATCGTTAACAAACAAAAAATGTTTTTCCTCCGAACTCTTCACCTAACACAACACTAATCGTTGAGTGAAAAAAAAAAAAAAACAATACCCAGCCATCAATATTGTTGTTTTCCTACTTATATGAGCTGTGGAAGGGCAGAGGGAGGAATTATGTTAATTTATGGCCCGCTGCATCTTCAGCCCATTTATACTCGGTCAGGAAATAGACGTCTGATTTTTTGTCACTCAGCAGGGGGAAAAAGACTTGTGACTCAAAGTATAAAACAAGCTTTAGGGCAATTGACAGGTGTCAATTATGGCAGCAGTGAAACAAAGACAAGTTGATGCAGAATGTTTCATTTTTCAGTGGAAGTGAAATCCAGCATGTGTTTAGTTTGTGATGAGGCGCTGGCAGTGATGAATTCTGAACTGGCTGAGCTGAAAGGACAGCGTTTTGATGCACAACACCCAGTGTTTGTAGAGCACAGAGACGACATCATCAGAGCCAGTTTAGAGCTGAGTGAACTAATAACAGAGATGAAGCCTCATGCAGAAGAAATGAATAATTTCTGCTGCTGTGTTCACTTCAACCCTGACTGCATTAACACACTAAAGTTTATTTATAGAGCACCTTTTACAGATACAAATCACAAAGTATACACATATAAAAGCTTTCAAAAGATCACTTTATATTCAAAAGTAAAATATTTTCTTGAGTCCAAAAAGAAAAGTATAACTGAACAAATCGTTTGTAGTGGCCCTTTATACAATCTGTTATGTTTTAGGAGGTATTATATTATGAATAGACTATTTTGTACTTTGAAATGTTTTCAATAATAAATATAGAAAACTATATAAAAAAACATGTGTGTCCTGCCATCAAGGAGCTTTTAACCTTGGCGACCTCTGCCATGCTGATGAAACAGAAGTAAATTGAAGAAAAACATGCTAAAAATGACTGAATGCTGAGTCATCGTTCAGTTACATGAAGAATGTAAAGAAAGACTTGAGTCCTCTCACAGCCACAGAGTCACTGCTGGAGTAATATTTAATCAACCAGCAGTTTTCTTTCTTTATAGTCTTGTCTTTTATTTCCCATGACACAGGGCCAGATCTGCTGTGGAATTTTAGGAGCACATAAAAGTTTTATTGACACTGCTCCCACAAAAAGCCTGACTTTTTTTTTTTTTTACATCACTACATTTTTTGAGCCAAGAAAGTTTGAACACAGCAAACATTTCTGACAAGGTAACAATAAAAACTGGAACACTGGACATGTTTTGAAGACTCTTCGCAAGCGAATACAAAAACAAACATGAATGGGGTAAAAGTGGCAAAAGTACTGAAATTAAGTACTCAAATTCGAGTATAGTTACTATGAAGACATTTTACACAGTAATTCCTTAATGTGGATCAAATCCTAAAAATAATGTATTTTTTAATTTAATAATTTTGTATTTTTAAGTCAAATTTATTGGGACAGTATAATGCCTTGTTTGGTAAAAATAGGATACGAAGGATGATTTTGTTTTTTACTTTTTTCAAATTTGGACATTGTTCAAGCTTAAGTTGTTTATTTGTATTTTTTTTAAAATAAGGGGCATACATATTTTTTTTTCTGCATCCTTTTCATTTAGTGTTTGATATACTTTGTTTTTTGAATGGATTTTTTGTTCTGTTTCTTTAATGAATTGAATTTAACAATGAAATAAATAAATGTGTTGTGCGATTGAATTGAATTTAACGCTGCAGGATCTGACACTGAGTATGTGTCAATGACCCTCAGCTACTACCACATCCAGTTCTTTGGACATTCTCTATAAAACTGACAGAGTTGTAACCTTTATGGAGTGTTGGTCATTTAGAATTGGGTTGGCTTCAAAGGTTTCAGTGGTGCATCTACTGCTTATTTCATTGACCTTTAATTAAAATGTGTCCAGTAGTTGGTAAATTACTTTGCTAACAGAGATAGAGCTGACTCCTGTTAGCTAAGGGTTTACATTTCAACACAGATCTTATACAATCTCTAAACTCTGAGACTATGTTGGGGATGAGGTTGCCAAATTCTAGACAAATTTTAGATAAATATCTGGGAAACAGATTGAGCTGTAGCCATTTGTTTTTATTGGGGTCTGTTCCCAGATAGCAAAAGATGGTATTTAGTATTGAATTATAGTAAAAAAAAAAGATTTTTGGTTAAGGTCGACGATTGATGGTGAATCAACCATCAAACAATCATCTAATTCTACAAAAAAAAAAACAATGTTGAAAAGATGTTATTGGATCAATATTTCATGGTGGAATTCTAATGATTGAAATGCCAACAACTAATCAATGTTGAATCAACATTGATAAAGTATCAGTTATGGTTGAAAACCTAACGTTGTTTCAACAAGTAAGTCACCGACCACTTTTTGCTTAATTTCAACATGGATTCAATATCAAGCCTAACTATATTTCAGTGTTGATTCACTCATAATTTGCTATCTGGGTTGGCTGTCGCAGCCATTTTGAAAAGTGTTGACTCCCAAAAGTTTATCAATCAGACGTACATCCAATGACTTTTTCTCCAAGTTTGATTCAAAGGTATCCAGTTTCTAAATTTTACAAACAGACAAGGCACAAATACACACCTAACAAAACATTATTGTCTGCCTTCACCTTTCAGCAGCAGGAAATAACCAGGTTGCCTCTTCTTTTCTTTTTTACTGCTACGTTAGTTTTTCTGTTTTTGTATAAGGTCAGTTTGATTTTGGAGTCCCTCAAGTCCTTGTTTGCATTGTGGGTCCAGTCTCTCTGCAAACCATGATAGGTTCATACATTTAAATAGTGAAGGTGAAATAATGCATTCTAACAACTTGGAAACCCCCACACTACAGTACATGAAAGCTTGGGTCCAAGAGGTTTTGAGTAAGATAGTTAAAGTATTTGAAGGACAGAATTTGATGAATTCTGTTATCAGATGTTCAGCTGGTCATCGCTCCATCTTTTTTTAGATTTCTGTGCAGTTTTTTCTATTTATCAGTCACCACAGGAGTTTATGTTGTGCCAAAAAAACATTTGGTCTTATTTAAGAAGAGCTGTAGCTTTGGACTGATGAAGGGAGTGATGTGGTCAGTAATGAAACTATTTGTTAATAGGGGTCTTTTAAATAGTTTTTAAAGCATGCAATACAACATGTCAAGTCCAATGCTTATATCTGAACAAAACTCTCAAAATATAAAGTGAATTATCTTCAGCTTACCATGGAGTCAGTCTCATTCAGATAAGTGACTGTAACAAACATGGATGGATATACCTCAGTTAGTTTTATGGATATTGAGCTAAAGTCTAGTTAAGAGTCTTGCAACTCTGTACATTCAGAACTAAACGGCCCGTAACATATTTATCTTGGTTCAAATCAACGTGGTCTGTTAGTATTAGCTCTCCACTGTACAGATTTTATGGGGACTTCTCAAACTAATTATTTACTGTTTATCTACAACTCATTAACATTTAGAGACAATCTAATTAAAGATGGCCCCCACAGCTAATGAACACTGGGAAACACAAATGATTGTAACTCAGTCAATCTAACAGATATTGAGCCAAATGTGTGTTAGTACCTGATGATCATCTCCATGATGCAATCTGAGCACGAACACATCTCATTTATATATTTTATTATCACAATAAACAAATGGAGTCTGGCTAAATCATAGTTTAGGTCAGTGGTTCCCAACCAGGGGGTGGTTTAGGGATAGGGGCACCAGAGAGCACAGGGTGACCTTGTTTGCTCAGAGGTTGGGACAATTTGCATTTATCCCAACATGAAAGGAGTATTTTTGATCACTTGTCCCTGATATAAGATGCTAGCTAACAGCTAGATTTGAGTGATGGGATGAGCTGAATCTGACTGGAAAAATGTGCAACCATGGATTTAATGTCTGCTTCAAACATTTTATCGGTGGCAATAGACCAACACTGGACAGCTACAGTAAATATTATAGTTTTTACTGTAGCCTACTGCAAGCTCAGGGCTGGAAAATCCTGGTCCTCGAGGGCCGCAACCCTGCATGTTTTACTTTTTCCCTGCTCCAACACATCTGATTCAGTCATTAAATTACCTTTTCCAAGCTCTGCAGAAGCCTGATAATTACTCATTCATTCAAACCATGTGGGTTGGAACAGAGAAACAAGTAAAACATGCAGGGCTGCGGCCCTCAAAGACCCGGATTGCCCACCACTGTGTTAGCTTTACTCATAGAATCTTTGCTAGCCTCATATACAGCGTTCTACTGCAGGCAGTCACACATATGGTGATAATATACTCATACACACGCAGACAAAACACAATAGATGTGCCAAGCTAAGCTATAAAACACCAGTAAAATCACCAACATTTTGAACAATTCCACTTGCTTTCCAAGTCTGTCAAAGAACTCGATCATTCAGCCAAAGTGATTCCTGAAGTTAGATGTGTCAAAATTAGTTTTAGAAATGTCCTTCTGTTACGGTATTAACACTGACTCTCCGTATAATTCACTCCGATTGTCTGATCATTTCAAAGAGAGGCAGATACTGTATGTAAATGATATGTGAGATGTCACAAGTGTCACAAGTTCCCCATTTGGATTAATATTGTTGTTATTGACTCTAATGTTTTAAAGGAGTAAATTAAATGTGGTTTACATTGTGTTTTTTGATGGTTAAGATTCAGCACAGCTTTAGTTGTGATTTGTTTATAATTATATAAACAAATTCCTACATATGATGGTCAAATGTATGTTTCTAAATTTGTATTTGGATGAATGTTATAAAATACTAAATGGAATGTGTATTTTAGTGGGCAATAAGCAACAACAAAAACAACAACTATCATTTTGTTATTTGTAACAGGGGACGTAGAAGGAGATTAGGGGAAAGGGGGCTCAGTTTGGCTTGGATGCAAGAAAGGAAATTTGGAAATATGGAAAGTGGAACTTTGGGAAGTAATTGCAATGTCCCGCTTCATCATTTTTATCAGATGTTTTGTTTGCGTATTTGATGACACAATAAAGGGGTTAAAGTTCACAGGTGGAGATGATGTGTGTGGCACCAGATTAAAGGTCGTGATAACCACAGAGACACCAAAAGAAGAAAAGGTCAAACCTAACAACATTTCACAAAAGAACATTCATCATTTCCAAAGTAGACCTATGACTGTTTGTAATCTAATATTTAATGACAGTTATTGGCATGTTGTGGTAATCCCACACATGGCTGTAATCCAAACTGAGAAATTGGCACATCACACGTCAGTGTCTGCTTTGTGTTTTGTAATGAAGACAAATGAAAAGTAAGAAAAAATACCCCCCCCAAAAAAAAATATATATATATATTACAGAGCAAATATTTTAAATCATTTCGCTATGTCTGCTTGTTGTTTGCTGAATCTAAATTGACTTAGCAAGAAAAAAAAAAGAAAAAAATCAATAGTACGTCTTAAAAAAATAACACGTATCCCCTGAGATCTGAGTTCAGAATGTAATTTGGCAAAGGCAAATTCATTTAGTAACGCTGCACTTCATACCCTGAAATCCTGCGAGGGAGTGGAGCCCTCCATTCCCTAAACTCTATTCCTTCAGTCCTCCAGCGTGTGGCGAGCACTTCACCCGTAGCTATCCGCTGATCGAACACAAACTTGTGTGTAATTGTATAGAGCTCCTCTCCCGACCTTCTCTGTCAGGAGAGAAATAGGGGCCATCATTCATCCTTGCCATTACCAGCCTGCCTGCCGTGAATAATGCAATTTGTATCCTCTATGGAGTGCATCCAGAACAACAGACACTCCAATAAACAAACAGCAGATCGCAGTAGAAATCCACTTACAGGGGCAGCCTGGCAACCGCCGCAGCCATTAGAAGCCTGCTCAGGTCCCATCATCTCAGGCCGATAGATCCCTACCTTATCTGTTTTAGAGGAGGCCTATGATAATGAGTCTGCCAGCTTCGTTCTGCTGAAGTGCTGGATCACACACAAAACCCAGGAGGAACCCAGACAGGAACACACACACACACACACACACACACACACAAACAGCTGTTTCAGTAGTGATTTGTAGGACCTGAAAGTGGAGGTAAAGGTCAGCTGGTGACCTTTTGTGAGGACTAACAGCGCTGAATAAGGACTGAAATGGATCAGTAAAGCAAAGGATGCGGGGTGTGTGTGTGTGTGTGTGTGTGTGTGTTGGGGCTTGAAAACAAGGGCATTAGAGGCAAGCAGCTTTGGAGAAGTCGAGATGTTAGAGACTGATGTTACACATTAATGTAGTTTTTAATAAACACTTGTTTTTTTTCTTATTGATTTTCTTTTTGTTTTTTCAATATGAACTTTTTTTCTGAGATTTTTTTGAGGCTTTTTGTTGCTCAGTTTTCATATAACAGTCATTAAAATGTCATTAATTTATTTAACGTAACCCTAAACCTTCTGTCAGATTCATTATTATGATTTTATCATAAACAATACAAACACATAAAAACTGAAACACCCAAATTATAATCACCACTCGTTATTTGTTTAGATTTCTTTGTGTTTATTCTACTTTAGTAAATTTTAAAGAGGCCCACATGCAGCCTGTTAATGAACACTAACATCATGTGTAACAGTCACAGTTTAATGATGTCTTATATGTCCTACAAGTTATGATAATTGATTTTAGGCAATGCAGATTTTCCCACATTTATGGTAATTCATTTTAGGTGGCACAGCTTTGCTAAGGGTTATGATAATTCCCACATCTGGTCCATGTTGCTAACTTGTGAATATTGATTAATGTGCACTCTCTTGTTAATGAAATAAATGAAATGAAAGCTGCCAGACCTGAGAGGTGCAGGTTTGTAAAATTAAAACCAAAGAGAACTTAAACATATAAATGATCAACCTTTGCTAGAGAAAACCATCTGCTGATGAAACCTGGTGCCTTCTGATGAAACTTAACAGCACAGATATTCCATCCATCATCTTTACCTGCCTCTTACTCTCCGGGTCACAGGGGCCACTGGGACTGTTCCAGCAGTCTCTGTGTGAGGGGTCTAACTTTTAAACGTGTCATTAAGTTCTAACTAAACTGGTTCTTAGATGACAATAACTGTTTAGTCCTGGTTTTCTGTAAATTCACTGCACCACAGCAGAATGATGGGATTGTTTCTGATTCGACAGCAGAGTCAGCGAGTTCTTGTCAAATTGTACCTTCTCTATGTTGTACTGCCTCTTTGTACTCAGTCATCATTAGTTTGTACCCAGCGGTTGTTTCAAACCAAGAGGGTATGAAGTGGTTACCACCTCTTACTCATTCTATGTATCCCTACAACTGTGTATGTGTTTGTTTGTAGAGGTACCAGTCACAGAAAATCATGTTTCGATTCATAAATATATTGATGGTATAACAAAACACAACTATTTATGATAAATAAACAGGAAGTGAGACAATTACCTGTCTCAAATGTGCACGTCCTGTCCAATCATGGCATGTAAAATACACATTTCAGACATTGGATGAAAGAGCTATAGTAATGTGTAATATTTTTGCAATAATACACTTAGTTTTAGTTTTCAGATAGCTGAATAAAATCTCCAGCTCTTCACTCTCAGTGCAGAGCTTCTACAGTCTGCTCCACGGGATGTTTCTGTTCGTCCTGAGCTTCACCTAAAACCCCTGTATTACTGTCTGACAGGGGTCCTGCCCCAGTAAAACTCCCCACCTGCCACTGTCCCAAGAGTAGTCCACACCAAACATGAGCAGGTCATTTGACACTAGAATTCACTTGGGGCTCAACTCCCAACCTCACCAGGTAAGTGAAAAATGAAAAGTGTTTTTCACCTGTGGCCGATCAGCAGCAGGTCTTTGATGGTCTTAGATGCTCAGAGGTCCATGTGCTCCACACTGAGTGGATCAGCATGTCTGTCCTTCGCCAGGAGTGCTGCAATTTCCAGGAAAACATGAAAGTGTCGTTATTTTTGGAGCTAAATGCATTTTAAGATAAGTTCTGTTTCTAGATCTGTAGTTTTTTTTTTTAGAAAACATCCAAGACTAATCACACTAAAGTGGATTGTCTGCCTGCAATGTTTTCCAGATTATGGATGCAGACTAGAATCATGTTTGAATCACTCATGTTTGAGTGTTTAACTCTGTGCTAATGTTGTGTTACCCTGTCCACATCTGTATTTTTCCAGCTTGCTCCTTTGCTGTTTTAAGAAATATTTTAGTTATAATCCTAATATAAAGAATCAGGGGTCTCATGTTTGAACAGGAAGTACACACAAATGTTTCACGCACACATTGGGATGCACAAAAAAACCCCTACTGTTTGAACATTTATGGTACAAAGCTGATCAATGAAACTGACTTACATCTAATATCATATAACACACCAAACGTGATCCTAACAACCTCAACACAATATAAGCTGTAAAGTTTCTTTCATTTCTGTCACCTATAGATGTAAACACTCACTAAAACATTTGAAAAATACAGTTTTAGGCCCCGCCTGAAGCATCTCTGGCTCACATGTCCATAAAATTTTATTTTTTCTGCATCTAGACATCATTTTTGATTTTCTTCTGTCTCAGATCAGAACATTTCACTAATGAACAAACGCACCCATGTATCTCTTGTCTCTTATTAATCAGAGATGTTGCATTGGTGTCAGAAGTGATGCTACATAATCATTTCCAGTTGGTGTGTGTCCCATCCTAGTTGGAGATGTTCTCATTGAGACACATCTCAAACTTTGGAAGATAAAAAACTTTTGTTTGCATTTTCAGTTAAATAATTTCTCATCTGGTTTGAATGCTGAGCTCAGTTGAGGCTCTGTTTATGAGTTTGGTGTTTACATGAGTCATGACTTTTATTGCTTTGTCATTGTGGCAGTGTGCTTATCATCATGCTGGGTGTGTGTTTGTACATTAGATTTGAGGTTGTGTGATTGCTGGTGCAAACATCCTTCTTCATTTCATTTCATTTCTTCTTCATCTCCCATAAGATGGCAGCATCTGCCATTTATAATAATCGCAGGAAGCTGTCCATGAACGAGTCAACAGGAGGCACCGGGTGTAGGAGAGGGGATTTGATCTTATTCCTAATGTGGTAGCCAATTAGAAGGAGTATTCTAGTTCATGTGAAGAGGCTTTTAGCCCCGTTGACCATTGTCTGGCAGGAGATGGACAGCAGGACCGGGACACTGCCAGAACAGAATGAGGAAGTAAAGCCATTATTTCTCCTTCATCAGGCACAACAGGATGGCTCTTGAAAGGATCCAAAGCTGTAGCCTGGAGGAGAGAAACAGACCATTGTCTGATGGTTTTTTGAATTCACATCAAGACCTCAAAGCTTATCGGGAAATGGAATTTCTTCGTCTCTTACCTGATTGATTTTTTTCTCTGGACTCCAATAAATCACTCTGCTTATATTTGCTGCTCTGCCACTCACCTTTGGATGTTTTCTGGTCGCTGCTTTATTTCTCTCGGTCCTGCGAGTCAAAAATAAGAAGTGTGATTTCATGTGGACAGAATTCCATCAGTTACTGTAGATCAAGAGCATCAACAGTTACTTTTTTTTACTGTTCTGAAAGGCAGAGACTCTAGTAAAACTTGTTGCTGAGGCCTGTCAGCTCAAACTATATTAAAATAAAAATACAACTTTATAATGTAACATTCAGCTACAATGGCCTAAAATAATTTGTTGATTTTAACCTGACAGGACTTGGTGTAATTGTACGCTGAAATGTTCAAACAACATAAATGCTAAATATCTATATTATTTTATTTACATTAATCAGATTTGCAAGTTTTCTTAAAATGTCTATTTTATTACAAAGGCTTGTTTTTTTAGTTCCCATAGGTGTGCCTGTCAAGCTCTAAACTGACATTTTGTCCATTAAAATGTTAATTAGTAAAGTTGTAGTAAAACAACTGTGTGGGTGTATCAGTCTGAAAATATCCTTCATATTTATGATTAGTCCAACAACCATTTCAGAGAATATTCAGCCAATCCCCAACCATCAGTCTTTTCTGCACAAAACTTTAAAGGGTACATATCATGTAAAATCCACTTTTTTAACCATTTAAATACTTTTTGTTGTGTACTTAGAGTCTCTAGGAGTGCAAAAAAAGTTGAGTTTAGTCTCTCCCGGTGTTGCAAAGATATCTTTATATTCTGTTTGGGTTATATTTTTCAACCCATTCAGTTTTCTCTATTTTCAATGACATTTTCTGAACCATTACATCAAATTATTTGCAACAGAATTGAAATAACGTCTGGATTTACCAACTACAATTTGGTGGTCTTCACTCTTCTCTGACTCTGGGTCAGACTCAAGCTCTAACATGTAAGACTGGATGGACGTTATTGACATCTTTTTAATAATTTCTAAATAAAAAGGTTTCTGCGCAGCTATATAGACGTAAACCTCTCTATCAAACTACGAACTGGTCTGGAAGTTGTAGGGGAAGCGGGGTGTGAAGCATCTCATTTGGATATTAAAACACAGCCTCAAAATGAGTTGATCTGAGACACACCTCAGAATAAGGGAGGGGCTTGTGGAGTTACAATAAGGAGGAATTCCGACTAAAGCGTTGCACTTCCTCTTTATATAGACCCCAACTGAAGGATTTAAATGTGATAAAGAGGGATTTAAAAGCATCATCTGTCCACTTTAACTGCACACATTCTGCAATTTTCCCTTTGAGAACCTGAGAATTTTTCTGTGAAGCTGCTTCTCCATCATTTCAGGTTTTCTTTGTTCCTAATTGTTTCCTCGGGACCTTCATGTGTCCTCCCAGAGGTCACATCAAACCACACCCCACCAGCATAGCTTCTCTTATCATGCACAATACACACACACAGACACAGATCTCTGCCTTCTTGATTTCTCTGTGTTGTTGTTTTAGTCCCCCCCCCCCGTGTGTCCAAGACAGCTTGCCCTCTATGTGTAAATGCTGCTTCCAACAACCTGCCATTCTGTGTATTTGTGTGTATTGTGTGTATGTGTGTGTGTTTTGGGCTCAGATAGCACTCAGATGGGTTTTGGACTTCACCACTATCTCTACAGAACAGGCACAAGCAGACCTTCAAGCTATAAAAAAAAAATCTCCCAGACAACGCCTGTGGTCTATAATGTGCAAAAGGAAAGTCGGTCGAGCTGCAAAATGATTTGACAGTTATTTTTAATTAACAATAGCAGAGTTAAAATCAGATTAATGTGTGAGGCATTAGTGTTCCAGTGAAAGGAGGACTAATTGTTCCTGGGCTCTTCACTGCTCATATACTGACGTCTTACAAAACTGAGGACAGAAAGGAAAGTTCCATTTCAGGAAATTTACAAAAGATCCCAACCACTCCTATTCATCACTGACCCTACCCTCATTTGTTTTCTCCTGGTTCTAAAACTTTTCATATACTATACTACATACTAAATAAGAAAGTACAACAGAAACTGAAACAAAGTGTTCAACCTTCTCAAATGAAGGTGTTGCAGAACCGTCCTCCTTTTACCCCGTCCTTCCTGCCTCTGCAGGTTTTACAGAACCTTTTTCAACAAGTCAGATCTGAGTTTATCATTTTAATGTTTGTAGCCTCAGGTCAGCTGACATGACGCTTAGAGATATTTTGTTTTGGATAGTTTTGACAAAATATGAATTTTTTCCCAGCTTGTTGATCAGGTCTGTAGGTTAGAAGATACTCAATATTTTAAACCTAGATTAAGTCCCTGACAGAAAGGAGATTGTTTAAGTGTTCAGTCGACATAGCTACACCACGAACAGTAAATAAACTGGAAGAATTAGCCAAATTTATTTACTAACACAAACAAAATACACCATATTTGGAACATTGTGCTTTCTGTCAACAGAAGATGTGAAGGACAACAACAAAAAATGAGTTGGACCAAATACTAATGAGCAGAACTAAACATGCACAAAGCATTCCTAATCATACTCAAAGTGTAAGACGGTTTCTGCATGTTTTATTAATATATATATATAATACAACTATAAATGATGCTTCAAAAACAGTGGAAGTAATATCCAGCTTCAGTTCTTTCATCCTCTCCCTGGGCTGCCACCTTATCGTGGTGGAGAGGTTTGAGTGTCCCGATGATCCTAGGAGCTATGTTGTCGG
>JARVJO010000305.1:28127159-28139854 GCA_031762555.1 Cynodonichthys magdalenae
ACTGTGGCTTTGCATAATAGAGCTTTAACTTGCACTTGTAAATGTAGAGATGAATAGAAATACTGTTCTACTATAGCTCTATATGCAGAACAAAGGTGTAGCAGGAATAATGATTTTAGAGTCGTGTGTGTTTTTGTACATTTCAAACATCCCTCCTGGTCTCATTTGAACTGTGTGGTATACAGCCATCATGCAACAGTAAAGAGAGCAGAGTTATTGTGAGAAACTGTAGCTTTTGTTAAAGCAGATCAGCAGGATCCAGTTTACACCAGCCAGCAGCTGTGATGTTTAAACCACTTTTATAGCTTCCTGCTGGTGAAATAAAATGATCCAAAACCCAAAGACTGCTTTCTGATGTCAGCAGCAGGTTGGTGGTTGGATTTAAAGGAAACGTGAACAGCTAAAGGATCATCTCCCGATGGGTTTACTGCTCATAAATAAGATTAATTGTGTTTATGTTGATTCAGCATGAACACAATTGTTTATAACATTTTGTGCTTAAACCATTAATTTATCAAAATATTCATAATATTTGGGAAACATTGCTATGGCTTTTAGGATTGGTGACCTATTTATTTTTATCATTTACAAAATGTTGCCATTGAAATACATTGAGATAATTTAAACACAGGTTAGTGATTTTATTTACAGTGTCAGGAGGCTCCAGTTGGATCTGTATCTTCGTAGGTGGTGGTATATTTAATATGTTGTCCAAACTGTGTTTCTTGCAGTTTTTTTGTGGTTTTGGCAGACTTGGAGAAGAGGATGGAGGACTCCAGGTGGAAGGCAGGAGTAGGTGTGTGGAAGTGAGTAGGTTACAGGAAGGATCGCAAAGACTGACTTAATGATGACTGGTTTGTAGGCTGATGACGAGGAGGTGGTTTCACTGAGAGGCTCTACTGTGCAGCCATGAAGAAACTGGATAATATCATGGAACTACACAGGCAGAAGAGTAAAACTTTAGTCAGTCACATTTTACCTAAGAATAAAGACAGTCACTTTGTCACCAGCTGTCAAATCATCAACTCTAAGTTAATGTTTAATAATCATTTTTTCCTAAATAATATTCTTCAAATTCTCAGTGTTATTCAGTTTGTGTTGTTCTTGATTGTATTTGATTTTGATTTTTTGTAATACAATTTTAAAGACAAATTCATCCACCTCTTTCAGGAAATATTGTTAAAAAAACTGTAATTAAACAAATGTCCCTTCAGGGCTGAGTTCTGATTATTAAAACAAATAAAGAAAAAAACATATATGCAAGTTAACATTTTGTTTGCTTGAGAACTAACAGGTTTTCAGATTTTGTCAAAGGTGATCAGTGAGCAGTAAACAGACTCATGAGGCAGAATACAAAAGGTAAGTGATCTTTATTTACAGTGGAGGTGATCTGGTTCCAGATCTGAAAGAGAGGGCAGCAGGTAATATTTGCAGGTGAGTAATAGTTCTTACAGGTTCTAGATGGAGGCTTTGCACAGAGGAGAGAGTAAGGTTCCACAGGTGAGTAAAACTGGTTTCCAAAGGTAGATTCAGGCAGCAGACAGGTGAGTATTTACCATGTGAGGCATGAGGCAGACAGGCAGCAGGTAGGAGCGAGGATCAGGTGAGTGAGCTCTTTACAGGTTCTTAGGTCGGCAGAGGTGGAGCTTCAGGTGATTAATCACAGGTTATCTGAACACAAATAAGTTCAACTCAAGCAGACAGAACTACTGAGCGGCTAGTAGATGTACCGTGAGATACGCGGTGCTCCAGCGAAGATCAGCTCTCCAATGCAGTCTTATTCAACCAGATAGCACCAAAAACAAGTGAGGGTGTTTTTTCTTCATGATGTCATATGTTGTCCCTCCTGCAGCAGAACACCCTACATCATGACGCTGCCAGCTCCGTACTTTATAGATGAAATGGACCATGTACCCATGGTCATCACCAGTTTAATTTTAGTTTTATCAGGATGTCTCCAGCCTGTGTGTGTGTGTTTACAAACTATAATCTGACTTTTTATTGTTGCTTCCTTCTTGCCTTAAAACAACTCCATAGGTGAGCCTCCAATTAACATAATGTTGTGAATTAACCAATGAATTAACCAATGAAAACCTTCCAAAGCCATGACATCATCATGGCTTTTCCAATTCTGTTTCAAGGCATACTGTATAAATCTCTGTGTATGTAAACGTAGGACTTAGAAGAAAGTGATACAAACTCTCTGCAAAAACACTATCTTTGTTTTTTTTGTTTTTTTCCTGTACAGAAAGAATTTTGTGAATCCTAACTGACCAAAAACAGAAAAAGAGTTTTGTTTTTTGATTAACTGTTTGACAGGAAGAATGTCTGTTTAAACATTTTTAAACTTCATATATATTTTTAAATAATATTAATTTTACTAAATTTGAACTACTAATCTTGGTTCAGATTAGACGTCATTTGGGTCTGGATCTGAACCATGTTTTGGTTCTGGGACGCCTCACTTGAGTTTGAAAATGTGTTACCTTCTCAATCTCTTGAGAGGTTTCAGAGAGTTCCAGCTGTGTGTCTGACGTTAGTGCCTCATTTCATGACGTCCTCCATTTCTTATTACACCATTTTATTTCTATCAGCTGCCCCGGTCGCCGGAGGGGACATCTTTATTAAAATGAATGGCCCTGTTTGCTCAGGTGAGGGCGGGACTCTGCCTCCTGGACCTTTTCCTCCAGTCGCTGTTGACTTATAGCGAGCTGGCTGGTAATTAGGCTGGGTAATAGCCTGCTGCAAGCGACCAGGGCACAATCACAGCCAGATACTGTGATGTATCACATCATACACATGTGTCAAATGCAGGTGCTGCAGTCAGGGTCAGAGCAGAGAATCAAGGTGTAAAGGGTGCTGCTTGAGGAAAGTGGAAGTTCTTGATTGAAAGTTGAGCAACAAGAGTGCAGCTGCAGTTTTTTTTTTTTATTCTAACAGCTCCTCTAAGTTGCTGCCAACTTGGTCACAAATTACAGTTGTAAGTAGAAAAATTAGTTTTGAGATACACAGTAAACAGTTTTTTTTAATCTGTAATAAAAACTAAGTGCTCAGTGATATAGTGAGCTTGGCTTAATTAGTTGGGCCGACTCAATTAGCTGCAAGTCAGAAGACGAACAAAATGATCCAAAATGTAGACACAAGAGCTATGATTCCAGGAGGAGGAATCATGTGCATTAAAATTTTAATTAACTGTTTTCTATTGAGTACCAGAACAAATTAACAACTTGGCAAGTCTGCAAAGTCTGCTTGTTTTGGACTTCAGTCAATAAATCAACAGCTCTCCCTCTGTTGGCAAGAACTGACTGAGCCAACTATTATTTGTCAACTCCTTCCTAAAGGAGGAGGTGGGGGTGTATTTGTCTAGAAAACTACAATGGCTTTGTTTTAGTAACTTTACATTTAAGTCACTTAATGTATTGTTCCCAAAATGTATAAATTATTTTGTAAAATGGTTGTTTACGGTCAAAATAAAAGCATGGATAATGCAATATTTATAAAAGTTTCCTTATTATGGATGTGTACGCAAATAAAGCCTTATCTGGATGCAGACGATAGTTTAATTTTAGTAAAACTCTATTTATATTATTGAATAACTGAACATACTGATAAAGGGGAGGGGGAACGGCAGCCAATCACAAGGATGCTCTCATCCTTTCTGGCTTCAACTTCCTGCTTCCATTCTCTCTCTGGTTGTCAGCACATCTTGATTGTGTTTGTGGGAATTTATTTTAGATGGTGCAGCTGTTTTAGAACTCATTTCATATTTCTGCATCTGGCCTATTTCTCTGCAGAGATTATCTTCCTGCTCATGAAAAAAGTAAGAAAAACAAAGTTGAATGAAGAAAACTAACACGACTGTCACTAAATGAGGATTTCAAATCTTACTTCTAACATACAAAGCTCTCAACAACCAAGCTCCATTTTATATTAAAGATCTTATTGTTTCATATTTTCCTAACAGACCTCTTCGCTCTCAGACTGCAGGTTTACTTGTTGTTCCCAGAGTTTCTAAAAGTAGAATGGGAGGCAGATATTTTAGTTATCAAGCTCCTCTCTTGTGGAACCAACTTCCAGTTTCTGTTGAGGCTGACACTGTCTACTTTTAAGACTAGACTGAAGACTTTTCTTTTTGATAAATCCTATAGTTCAGGTCTATTTCCTGAATTATTCCTAATTTTTGATGCTATAGGCTTAGACTACTGGAGCACAGGCTGAGCACATTTCCTCACTCTGCTGCTGTCTTTGGTCTCTTTTCTCTACATCTTTGTTTTAATTTTTACCATCAATAACACGTGTTTTCTTTGTCTCTCTTCCAGAAGAATATACACCTGGACCAGTCCTTCTGTGTTTCTCTGTGTCTCTTTCCTGTCCTCCAAACCCAGTCCCGAGCCTGGTTCGGTTGGAGGTTTCTTCCTGTTAAAAGGGAGCTTTTCCTCTCCACTCTCACCAATGTGCTGCTCAGGATGAGAGACTGTGACAAAGTGAAGATCCAACACAACTTGAATTTAATTTTAATGTATTGCAATGTTTACTTAGGCTGGCCTAGCAAGCTGGTTCTGATGGATTCTGGATTACAAAGTAGGAGAGCTGAAGTGAAATGAAAAGTTGCACTCTATATCTTAACATGACCTTAATATCTGAACTCTTTCTGTGTGGTTGGATGCTGCCCTCATCGGTTTCCCGGCAGACTGGTACTAATGTCTAATTGGTTTTCTGTGGTTTTCAGGCCACAATAATTGACCCCACACCAAGCCTGGCTGAAAAGGCAAAACTTCAGGCTTCATTAGTTGTCCCTTTGAAGCAGAGCGAGGACAACGCTCCTGACCCTCACAGAATTGGCTATTTGATTCATACAAATTGACGTTTGGCTTGCAGTCTGTTTTACAGCCCTCTCTAAAGCTCGACTCTTTGATCATTTTTCAAAGCAAAGAGTCAGGAACACAGTGAAAGCCTTTCCACAGCCTCTGGGATTCAGATAAGCATAAAACAGTCAGAAGAGGTCAGTGACTCTACCTGCTCTGTGTAGGAGGATCTCCCTGATCACATGAATACTATTGTTTCAGATGGTTGGTTTGAGGAGTTCAAAGATCTGAAGATGTGCAGACTAACCTCAGTCAGCTCCACCTCATGGAGACCAACATTAAAGCAGACATATTACTATTCTATTAAAAGGTTTTAATCCAGTAACTTCTTGTGCAGCTTTAAAAATAAAGTGCAAAATATTCATAAACATGTGCAACACAAGCAGGAACAGTGTGCTGCGAGCTTTGGTTTGAGTCTGTCTCACAACATTACATGACGATCATTTTATGTCACAAAAATGTAAAAAAATGCTAATGAACCCCAGAGAGGGGGAGTAAATTACATGCTATTTTTATATACTTTAGGTTGCCTTCAGGCCCAGGCCTCCCTTGAAAAAGAGATCTGAGATCTCAACTGGACTTGCCTGGTTACATTATGGTAAATAAAAAATAAATAATATAAAATAAATAACAGAACAGAACATCTCACTCATTTTTAAAGCTTGGAATACCATGTTTTTTTTAATTGGAAAAACTCCAGGCCCTGTGATGGACTTGCGATCTGTCCAGGGTGTACCCCGCCCCTCGCACTGTGACGGCTGGATATGGGCATCAGTGACCCCCGTGACCCTTAAAGGAAGAAACGGGTACAGATAATGGATGGATGGATGGAAAAACTCCAGTTGCCTTGTTTTTGAAACTTATAGGATTATACAAATTTTTTTATTTTTTTAATTTTATATAAAATGTTCTACTGACAGCTGACACTCAGACTCGAAATTTGAGCTGATATTTTTTTATTTCTTTTTAGCCTGTGAGTGTGTTTCACTGCTGAGACTTTGTGTTTCCTCTCTTCAGTCATTTAAACACAGATTATTATATTTAACCTGCTATTCATTATCAAACTTAGTCTCAGTTGCTTCAAAAATATTGTATACAAAAATAAAATGTACTTCCAGTTGTCCAAGAATTTAATTTCACTCATTGTATTTAGATTTTAACACTCGGGTGCTAATAGCTCAGGTGCTAACATGAAAGCTAACAGGCTTACTGAGTTTCTCCTTCCATGAAGCAGCTCTGTTGTCCTCCATCATCATTTTCAGTTGCAGGCTGATCCATTTCCACACTTTCCTCTCTGTCAACTCTCTGGCTTCATTACAAAGTTAAGATCGTCAGATATTGGCTGCGTCTCAATTCATAGATTGCAACCAACGTAGACCGTGGCCGACGTTGGCCACATGTGGGCTGTAGGCTGTTTGTATTGGCTGCATAAATAACAGTAAAATAAGACAGTCTAGTCTCTGGAAGATGTATGTTTGTGTGACCACGCACTACCACGTTACCATGGTGATATGTTTTATATCACAGCACTTCAGTTGATTTTTCAAGGTATAACTTCACAAGATTCAGTTTTGTTAAAAAAAATAAATAAATAAAAAGCATTAATAATCTGGGTTTAACTCCAGTATCAATACTTGTAACTACTTTATATTTACCATCTCATTGCAGCAAAAGTGTCTTTAGCTAAGTTGTTTAACTTAATAATTCCAAAAAAAACTCTTCCATAAAATAAAAAAACAAAAAAAAAAAGGAAAATTTTTTCCGTCTTTGTTTTTCTGTTTAATTTGTTGACAGTGCAATAAATTCTGGGATACCGTCGGCCACATAGGATACTCAGATGCAGCCTACGTTTTCAGGGGTTTGTCATGTGTAAGCACGTACGAATTGGGACGGCCTACGTTGCGGGGCAGTGACGTAAGCGGCTGACAAATACAGCTGACGTCGGCTGCAACCTATGAATTGAGATGCAGCCATTGCCCAAGATTAACCAGGGTGGATAAGAACTCACACAGCCTCATGCCAGAAAACCTAGTGAACGTCATCATTTACCCAGCATGCTTTGCAGCCTAAATAAAATTGTGTTGTCCATGTGACAATATGTAGATTTTTTAATTTTCTTAAAAAACAGCCTAAAGTATTTGTACAATTTTGTTTTACAGTTGAGGTTAATGTTTAGCAAATAACATCTAATGTTACCCTGGTACCTACTGATGACAAACTAATAAAAGACAAAGAGGAAAAGAAGTATAAAAAATAAATAGGAAAAAAAAAACACACTTTACAAAATAAAAAAGATAAACCCACATTGAGCCACCTCACTGAAGTTCTCAGTTCAGAACGATCCAAAAATCTGTACCTTTGACACAGGACTGTCACTCTTTTAGTTATTGTTTTATAGTTCTGTGTTTTCTGTTTGTCTATCTTGTTTTGCTTTTAGTTTATTTGGGGGTTTAAATTTACCTGATCAGGGTGTGTTTGGTTTTGAGTTCTGTAAATTTTGTTTTCAGTTAATATTGCTATTCATTTGTGTTTTTGTACTTTACTGTTGGAATTACTTTGGTATTCTTGTGTAATCCTTGTTTCAGTTTCTCAGTGTTCCCTGCATCATTACTCTGTTACCTTCAGTCAGTCTTTCACTCACGCCTGTTCTCTGTCTCCATTAGCTCATTATCTGCTGTATTTAGTGTATCTGTCTTCATGTTTGTAGGTTTTTTTCATGAGTTGTTTGTGGTTTTCTGTGATCCTCACCGTTTTTCTTTTTGTAAGTCTAGATTTTGCTGCCTCACAAGTCTTTTGTTTTCTTAAAAATAAATGTATTATTTTTTTAATTTTTATTTCTGAGTTCCTTTTGTGTTGATTCTGAATTTGGGTCTGATCTTTCTGCAAACCTGTCAAGGTTATTTCAAATAATACCACATTGTCAAAGTCTGATAGTTTTACTTTATTATTATAATTATTTTCCAGTTTTAGAAAAATAAGACATCTCAGTTCCAGCTTGTAAATGAAGCTGCAGATTTCCTAAATTAATTATGTTTATCTACTGGCCAGCAGAGTTGTGAAGGCAGTTCAGTATTTTTTAGCTTGGAGGGAGAGTCTGTGCTGTAGACTACACTCTCTACATGTACATTTAACAAAATGAAAAAAAACTTTTCAAACCTCTCTTCATGGAGGAACAGCTTCATATCATGTGTGAGTAATTGAATGTGGCCTGTTGGCATCATTCACACAGAGAACACTGTGTTCAGTAGTTCTGTGAGTCTGGCTTTATTACAGTGAGTTTAATGTAGAATTTGACCCTGAATGAAACAGCGCTGAGCACAGATTGTAGATCTGTGTTCCCTCTTTAAAGCATTCCCACATCATCTGAAATCAACAGTCCTGGGTCTGTCTCCCAGACAGTTTTTAACACACTGGAAATGTTTAAAAAGTTAACAGTTTCTGATTATAAAGACGAGAGGCTGCAGGAACTATATAAAATAAAAGGATTTGTGAATCCTGGAGAAGAACTACAGACATAATGTTGTATCTGAAGGCCTCTGAAAAATGATATTTAGGGAGAGAAATATATTTTGTTATTTACTTTTGGAAAAAAAAGGCAACAATCATCCTGTTTTGCTTGTTTCACCTTTAATCATTTTTTTGTTTGTTTATATAATGAGAAATCTAAGAAAAACCATTTAGTATTTACACTACATTTCACAAAAAATGCTTATTTTCTAGTTATGATTTTTTCTGTTTTGCACTCAGTCCTAACAAGTGGCAGCCATCTTGAACAATTTACCATTTATGGTTAAGAAAATACATTAAAAACTGTGCAAGTTTTAGTTTTTTAACTTCATTTATTATTTATTATTTAGCAGCTAAACTATTTTTAGCTGAATTTAGCTAGCAATGGTTTTGGAAACTTTATTCATGACTTTCCAAAGTGTAGATTTATATTAAGTTTTACTTTTTTACATTGTTGCTAATTTATGCTTTTAGCAAGTATTTTGTAAATTGTAGCTTTCATTAAAAACATTTTATCATTTTAGAATAAATTATAGTTTAAAGTAAAGCTGAGGATGAAAACTTGGGCCGTACCCCCCTTCATCAGTTCAAAATTACACACGTGTGGTTCAGACATCATCTGGTGCCATGCAACAGCTGATAGTTATCACCCTTTTGTCAATAACAACTTACATCAACAGAAGCCAAAATCAGATGGATCTGCAGAGTTTGGACAAAGGGCTGGATGGTACCCAGCACTAAATCTACCTCACGCTACAGGTCAGATGACTGATTTTCAGCGTGGATGAGCCTGAAACTGTTGTTTTGAAGGTCAACCTGCTGCAAACTGGCCTGCAAACACTAACCCTCCCTTCTGTTCCTGGGGCCTTGCTGGAAGCTCTGTGGCTGTAAATTCTGGAACTTTCAGTTTCATCCAGTGAGAGACGAGATTTTTGATGATGCTGGGGAGGAAGAGACTGAAGGAAAACAAATCACTGTGATTTTAACGTGTTTAAAATGTTTCTTTTTTCTTTTTTCAGAACCTAGGAAATGGTTGTAACCCAATCCTATGCATAATCATATGAAGTGACATTACCTTTACCTGATCACATGCTGTAATTTGAGTTGCCTTCTTTGTCTGAAACATGAAAGAGGAGGTGTATGAATGTATGTATTAACTGATTTTATGCATAAACATACAGGAGTTTATAAATCTCACATGCACAAACAGAACGAGGACTCTTCCTGTGGATCCTCTGGGACTTGACACTAAACCTTTTTTTGTCTTTGATTTGTAGAACACAGGCAAAGGATGTGATAACTGAAGTCACCATTTTTTATTATTCTTCACTTGTAATAGTGTTTGACTGCAAAATGACACATGGCTCCTGGGTGATCTCTGAGTTCTTTGTTACCTGCTTCGAACATAAACTGTGCAGTTTTTAAGCCATAAAACTTCAATATATATGAATGTAAAAATAGTGTTTGTGTTCTCCCCAAGCCCCACTTTATGAATAATCCTGATTGCTCCTTTACAGCTTATAAAGTGGTTGTAGGTTGCTTTTGTGTGCATTACTCCAACATTCCACACAGTAAGACAGGTATGGCAAGACAAGAATGTGGTCAGCTTTCACCAGTATTGCACAACTTTTACCAATTTTCTTTTTGTTTGAATAATTTTATGGTCCAATTACACCCAGAAATTTATTTATGTTTGCTTCTTGTTTTTTTATCTAAACTTTATCAATCATTTTGTATTTGTGTTTCTACAGGTTTTTGTTTTTTCAAGGACCATGAATTTATTTTTTCTTAAATTTAATAAATTCATTCTAATAAGGCAATTGTTTCAATTTTATCTTTTCAGTTTTCAGGTAATAAAATAAATTCAGGCAATTTATTCTTAAACAGTATTCAGGACAGTCATTCAGCAGTCCACATTCACTTCGTGTTGTCACATAAAGTACAGTTTGTCTTGTTATCTCAGCCAAGAAACTTATCTTTTTGTTAGTGTTAATTTGTTTGTTTGTCCCTCTGTGCACAAGATAAGTCAAGTTGTCAATTGATTTTCATAAATAATTTAGTGTATGTTAGGATTGTCACAAAGTTGACAGGGCACTTGTCGAACAATTTGTTGAGAAAGCACACTTTACCAGTGTAAATGGGGGTGGTCTAGTGGAGCGCTACGTCACCAATGCTACGTTGTAGCCACTGTGACTCCTGTGACTACAGTCTATGCTCCCTGAATGGAAGTAGCAAAACTTTTGGTGGCAGCAGAGAAAGGGGTTGATTTTCATTGGCTCAGTTCTGTTGACAGGCAGGGCACCCTCCTTGGATAACGGTAGGGGAAACCCTAGCCGTGTTTCCATCAACGGTTTTTAATGCACATTTTTAAGTATCGCATTAGAAAAGGTGAATGGAAACAGCACGATTTGAAAAAACTTCCTGTAATTCGGAAAATAAGTTTATACGCTCGCTTGAGGTGGCTTTTGGGTTTTAAAAAAAAAAATTACTGCGCAAAAGGAGAGATGGAAACACATTTGCTGAATAAGTTCTGATGTAGCAAACATTTACCTCACATGTTGATCAGATGTTTCCGCTGTCTGTCTGGTACCGGACTGCAGCTGGACCCTCCTCCTGCTCTCAGCGTCTCCTCAGTTGTTCCCGTAATGTGAAGAGAATTGCATTTCTTTTTCTACGTCTCCAGACAGCAGTAATATCGCCAAGACTAGTTGACATGACAGAATAAGTACAACTTTCCCGATAGTAGCAACACGTTCCTGATAACTTCTCTCCATTGTCCTGGGATGTGTATCCCTGCTAGTTTGCGACTTCTACTTCCTGTTTACTACAGACATGCATCTGACATAACTACACTTTGCGTATAGCCTGGTTGATTCACTTCAAGCCAGTTGATGGAAACACGTCTGATTCGCATTTCTTCTTTTGTTAAACGTTAAATGTTTTATTATTCATGGGGAGAAGAGACATGGGGGTTCTGAGTTTGATGTCAAAGCTGGGTATATGAGTTTTGGAATGAAATAATTCACACAAAATGTTGATCTGTTTTGTTATTCTCACTTTTTTCAGTCATAAGAATATTTTTAAATGTTGCTCCAAGTTTTGGTACACTACATTTTTACAAAAACCTTCTGAAACCTTGCTGATATTCATGAGGGTGATTTCCCCTCCACTGACAGTTTGCAGGCCTGTCAGCCAATAACATTCTGCTAGAAATCACTTTGACTTCTCTTTTGCAATGGAAATGTGGCTGGAGTAGAACCCAATAAATGCATTCAGGGGGAAAACAGGAGCTATCATCAAATCAGTGTTTGCTTTATCCCTTCAGGGTTTCTAAAAGAGTGTGGAAATGTTGATGACAAATCCTGTTTTTTTGTGTCGAGGTAAGAAAGACCTGCTCCTCTGCAATTGCACTTTTGCAGTTAAAAGGGGGCAAAGAGCAAGAGGGAAGCTTAGAAAAAGGTGCCAGTCAAAGGATTTACAGTTTAGAAAAAAGACAGCCTGCTTCAAAAGCAAAGCAGTGCCATTGTCAGGGAGTAATTTCATTTCATGAATAAGCGCTTGACTGCTTCCAGTGACAGCGTAGTTCTCATCCTGCCTGCCCTGCCATCACTTCAGTTCAACAGCCAGGACTGAAAACAAATCCAGAAAAGGTTCAGACCTGTAGGATGACGAGTGAAATACATGCAGGGTGTTCAAAGTTATTCTGAGTAGGAGTGTGTGGAGCTGACTTTGACGCTTCTCAACAGAAATTGTCAAAACACTTGCTCGGGGTGGGTGGAGGTAAGGTGGGTAGTGGTTGTGTTAGTGGGTGGAAGATTAGGACTAAATATCTTCACATGTTTCAGGAAGAAAAATGTATATCAGCCAGGTTCTACAACACCTCAGCTCACATGCAGGTAGAAAAAATACTAAATATTGTTTCGTCATATTATCACTGCTAAAGGCTGAAGACTGATGATGTTTGTGTTTTTATGTGAGTGTGTGTGTGTGTGTGTGTGTGGGGGGGGGGGGGGCAGAGAGAGGGACAGAGAGTTAGACAGATAGAGAGAGAAAGAGAGATAGCATACCTGGTTTATGCCTTGTTAGAACTAATCTTATTCAAATATGGTTAAAGATTGTTTTTGGGGAAAAGGTTAGATTTAGAGTGTGAAGTAAGGGGTAATGATTTATGTTAGTCCTAGATTGGTAATGGCTTATTGTTAGTCACAGACTGGTAATGGTTTAGTGTTAATCATGTACTGGCATTCGTTTAGTGATAGTGATGTACTGGTAACAGTTTAATGTTAGTCATGTACTGGCAATGGTTTATTGTTAGTCATGTAT
>JARVJO010000305.1:28164597-28174996 GCA_031762555.1 Cynodonichthys magdalenae
ACCTTTTGAATGCAATTACTGAAATAAATCAAGTTTTTCAAAATATTCTAATTTACTGGCTTTTACCTGTATAGGGGTTTGTTTACTTACTGATTTTTAAAAGCACAACACATTCTGTAGTTTTTCCTTAAGTGAATGATGATACATTTTTATAAACTATTGTGTGATTATTTTGGTGATTAAAATGATGATTGTATGTACAGACGATATGGTCACTCAGAGCAGGACGTACATATGTGTACATACATGCCTGAAAACATTTACGTCACATAAACATTTGAACATTACAACTTAGTTTTCTGTTGTCACTGGGAAAGCCAGCTTGTCTCTAGGGAGTGGCCAGAACTTGAAGATGATGTTATTTAGGAGATGAAACTTCCTGCCTGGGGGGGGAGTCCAGGGCTGATTAAATGGCTGAGGCTGGTTAGCCTAGCGGCTGGGTATTTGTATGGCTTCAGTTCTTACATTAACATTCAGGTCTTCATTCTGTGTTTGTTCCTTGTTCTCAACACATTATATTTTTCACCAGGACAATGGAGAGAAGTTATCAGGATTGTGTTGCTACAATCAGGACAGCTGTACTTACTCTGTCATATCAACAAGTTTTGGCAATGTTACTGCTGTCTGGAGACGTAGAAAAAAAGAATGCAATTCTCTTCACATTACAGAATATATCTGAGGAGACGCCGAGAGCAGGAGGAGGTTCCGGCTGCAGTCGCTCTGGTACCGGTACCAGTCAGACAATGGGAACAGCTGATCAACATGTGAGGTAAATGTTCGCTACGTCAGAACTTCGGCAAATGTGTTTCCATCTCTCATTTTGCACATTAACTCTTTTTCGAAAAACCCAAAAACCTCCTCAAGGGTGCGTATAAACTTTTTTGCTCATTAGAGGAAGTTTTTTCGAATTGTGCTGTTTCCATCCACCTTTTCTACTGCACTACTTCAAAATGTGCATTAAAAACATTGATGGAAACACAGTTATTGAGTCATACAATCAAACCACACTTTTGCTTCTAATTAGAATACGAGATGTCAATAAGTGCCTTTGTATTGTTTAAACATGAACTTTAACATAATGCAGAAATGAATAAATGTGACCATCACATCAAAACAAGGATTAAGTGCCAAAGTGGGTTAAATGTGGAGAAATAGTTTTGATTAAAACGTTTGCAATATTGGAATTTTGTCAAAATGTAATGAATAAATCCCTTATCCATGTGTCATTTGAATGAACTGTCTGAAATTTAAACTTAAAAGTAGCTGATGTGATGGTCACAAATGTTCTGGTGTTAGCCTGAGTCTCTTAAACTATAATCATACAATCCTAATGCAATACAGTCATTCCACAGCTGCATAAAATGAAGCCCAACTCCAAGTAAAAGCTCCCTCTGTAACTGAAATTAGAAGTTTTTGTCAGAAAGACAACAGTGAGTTCTTGTTGGAGATTCTTGAAACTGGTGACCGTCTCCAGCAGGGGACACCCTGGACAGGTCATCAATCTCAGAACCACACAAAGACAAAAGAGACAGATCCAGTTGTGCTCATATTCACACCTGGCCATAACTTCAAGTTGCCAGTTTACATCATGCACATTTAAAGTCTGTGGGAGGAAGTCAGAGTACCTTGAGAAAGCCTGCACCTCCACAGGGAGTGGTGTGTTTGAAATAAAAGTTTTAGTGATACAACTTTTTTAAAAAATGCTAAATTGTGCCATATTTAACAAAATAATAAATAATAGTGTTTTTGTAAAGTAAAAAAAAAAAAAAAAACACACACACCTTTGTATATTTGACTGTACAGCTCTTAAGCTGGTATCTCACTAGGTTGCCAGTAGTTGGCTTTATTTGGCATTGAAGAGAAAGTTTCCAGATTTTTATGGGACTTTTGTAAGGTCAATGTTGCCAACTTAGCAGCTTTGTCACTAGATTTCAGCAGCACGATGGATCGGTGGTTAGAACTGATGCCTCATAGAAAGACGGTTCTGGGTTTGATCCACTGTTTAGACCAGGGGTCTTTCTGTGTGGAGTTTGCACGTTCTCCTCGTGCTTGTGTGGGTTTTCTCCAGTTTCCCCCACAGACCAAAAACATAAGCATGTTTTTCAGGTCCTGGCCTCTCTTGCAAAAGAAATGTGGTCTTAGTGGGATTTGCGTTTTTAGCAAGTTTTCAGACCCCTTGAATGACTGTTTCAACAAATCTAGCAATGTTTTTTAGGGTTTTGCTTTTTTCCTCAGCAAGCAGCGAGTGTTGCTGTGAGCCCCTCCCCCTTTGTAAAGCCCTGACAAAGGGGTCCGACTCACTGAAGTCTCACGCAGCAGCCTCAGCTCACGTAGGCTGAAATCTGCTGCTCCCTCCCTGACTTACAGAGCAGGATGTACTTGTTTCTTTTTCCCCTCAACTGTCTGCATTTGACACATCAGTCACTTCTTCACCTCGTCCACCTTGTGTGCCTCTGTGACAGTATGTTGGTTAAACTTGACATTTTCTCAGAATTGATTTATGTAATGTGGATCTAAACAATAAAGTCATTAAATTATTTTATCAAGTGTTTTTCTTTCTCTTTAACATTGATGTACTGTACATCTACAGCCTAGATCATAGAGCATTCGGGGCAGACAACTTTTCTCACTGAGGATATCAGCTACAGGTCTTTTTCAGAATAGTCAAAGGCGAGCAGCTGGTAGAAAACAGACTGAGACAACTTATACAAAAGGTAAGTGTTTTCATTTACAGGTGGCAGGTTGGGTTCCAGATCTGGAAGAGAGGAAGGTGGGCTGGTTATTGCAGGTAAGTATTGTAGAGCTGGTAAGTAATCTTACAGGTTCCAGAGAGGTGTTCGGCACAGAGAGGAGAGACATGGATCCAGGAAGTAAGTAGGTGAGTTTACGGGTAGGGTGGCAGACAGAGGCCCTGTCCCAATACTCACATTCAGGGTACTATTTCTGCCCTTATGCGAAGTCTGCATTTGTATGGACTATGGCAAAGTGTATTACCACAAATCATTGCTGCATGTGATGCATGCCAAAACAGTGACAGGTACCGCCATGTTGGATGTTGCAGTTACAATGCAGAGTCGCAAGCCGAGAACGTAATCTGTACTGTCCCAATTCTCAATTTTTTTGCATGCTTGTAACCTGCACACTCGAACACTTATGTGCACTTTGACTCGACACTTCACAAGGGGCGTAGGGTGAGCACTGAGCATTGGGACTGGGCCAGACAGGAAGACCTGGCAGGTGTGTTTCCTTGCACTAAAGAGCAAGGCAGACAGGCAGGTTCCAGGTGAGTAGAGATTTTCAGGTAAGCAAACAACAGGCAGCTCGAGATCCACAAGGAGCAAACTGGTTAACAAAACTCAAGAATATTAAATTCTCAGAGCAGCTAGGAGTATATACCATGTGGTATTTGATGCTCCAGCAAGGAACTGCTCTTCAGTGCTGCCTTATATACCAAGAGGCTCATCAGGAATAATCCGCCCCAGCTGGTGTCAATCAGGTTTTCAGACCTCAGGAAGGTGAGTGAGTGCACAGGATGCCAAAGAGGAGTCGTGTGTAAGTTCTACATGTTGGTGAGCTGCAGAAACATGCAGTTTTGGCCATGGTTAAAAAAACAATTGTGACAAATTTTCTCCCTGAATATTCACAGAGCCATTGTTGGTGTCTTCAGCCAATTTCAAATCCACCTGAACTGTGCTGAAGAAAAAAAAAACAGAAACAGAAAATATAAAGAGAATTTGGAAAAGACCAAAGATTCTTGGTATTTAATAAAGCTAGTACTGGCTCCAGTGACTCAATGATATTTTCTAATTTTTCTAGAAAGAGTGATCTTATTTCCAAATTTATCTGTTTGCTCCTAAAAACTATTAATTTGTGAGTTAGAAACTTGACTCACCTGCTCAGATAATCAGCCAGCTCCTGGAATCTGTGATCAGGATAGAGCCGCTGCAGAGGCTTGTTGATAGCTGAGCAGACAAAGTTGCAGCTGAGTGTTTCACTTGGGTTTTTTTTAGATGGAGGAAGTGTGGCATTTTGATTGGATTGGGGATTAAAGGTCATGAGAAAGTATTTAAATGCTCCGGCTCAACTTTCGGCTAATCATTCCTGTGCAGCTGTGAACTGAAGGAGTCAGCAGCACTGTCACGTCACCGTTGTCACAGCGTGTTGTCTCCCACTCTGTGGTGACAGAGCATTACCCACCCAGTCTGTAATCCCCTTCAGCAAAGTTTGTGGTAAGCTGACGGCATGGAAGGAGATAAATAAGGATTTTCTTCTCCTGTTATTTTTTTCTTACTGTATAATAGAAAGTTGCTGAGCACTTTCTCTCAGTACTGAATTTATCTCTCACCTGTTCCACAAAGGTTCTTACTGTCATTTGCAGAGGACCAACACTTTTTAAAATATATCAAGAAACTTTTATCAATCATTTTTCTATGCCTGCTTGTTCAGTGCAGGGTCGCAAGGAGCTGGGGCCTCATTTATAAAGGATTGCGTAGAATTCATATTAAAATTAAACATATGGCAAAAACGGCATACGCCAAAAAAAATTCAGATTTATAAAACCATGCGCAAATGGTAAATGGACTGTACGTATATAGCGCATTTCTATCTAACCAGGATACTCAAAGCGCTTTACACTACAATCTATGCCCTCATTTACCCACTAGATCTCCTACAAACCTACCTTGTACAATCTTCTATGGAGACTAATCAGTGCCAATCACATTCATACACTGATGGGACACATCAGAGGCATCAGGGGTGAAGTGTCTTGCCCAAGGACACAACAACTGAGACAGCTGGAAAAGGGGATCAAACCGGCGACCTTCCGGTTCCGGGACGACTCCCCTAACCACTCTGCCAGAGCCGCGCATGCACACTTTATAGATCATAGCTGCACCTCAGAGTTTGCGCAAAAGATCCTACCTCCGGTACTGCCTTCTACACCTCCACACTCAACTTGATTATGAAGTGAAATTAAATAGCTGAGAGGAATCATTACACAGTGTGGCTATAATTCCTTACTTCACCATCTGTCTCCAGCTTTCCATCTTCAAAATTAATGTGCGCATGGGTCAGATCCAGCATGAGGGACCGCACATGTTCACGCCAAGTTTGTGTTTTATAAATCAGAACCTGTGTGTGAAAAGTAGCGTACGCACGTTTCTGGCCCCATTTTGTGCGTAAGCAAGCTTTATAAATGCAAACCCCTGCTTAATTCCAGAGGTAACCCAACAATTAGACTTCTTAAAAACACATTTTCTACTATTTCCCATATTTCCATTCTGTTTCTGTCACAATTCTTGGAAAAAGAAAACTTACAAACACTTGGCTCAGTTAGGAATAGTGTGAACTGACTTGGTAATAGCACATTTCACAATGTAGACAAAAAACACAATGAATTGCAGATATAACAATGGCATTTTGATGAAAAAGTGACAAACCCAGGCGTGCTTAAAGCTGTACAGTTGATGCAGAAACAATATTCAAAGTTCAAACAAGTCACAGGAAGTTGGAATTTGCATAATGATATTTTAAACGTTTTTTACACTATCGCAGTTTAAATTGTCTGAATGTTTAACACACTATGATGTTAACAAATATATTTAAACTCCTACTACAATTATTTCACTTTATATCCAGTCTGTGTAGGAAGTTGTGATGTTGCAATTGCAAATATTAACTTAAGTTTAACAATTCCCTAAAATTGTTGCTCTCTGTTGCAATTTTAACCAATCACTGACACTTTCGACCTTAAGCCCTGCCCAGTTTCACTTCCTAGAATGCTAACCTAGCTCAGCTTGTAAGATGAGAACTCATCTAATGCCACAAGATCACTATGTGAATCAAATCATAAAATTAGTGCCAGTTAGTCTTCTGAAATTTTACATGAAGGTTTTGAAAAACTATTTTGCACTACTTTTAATCTCAAAACATATTTGTAGAATTGTGGCTGGAAACAGAAGACAGACACTAGTAATGCTGACAGAAGTTGCAAATACAAAAAGAAACAGAGTTAAAACTTGTATTTTATCTCAGAGATTTAGAAATATGAAGATAAAGGTGTGGGTCTGCGTGAGTGAGTGTAAAAGACTAAACTACACACTGCAGAGAAGAAAATACACAAACTCACATTTTATACATTAGGCTCACAGTGTTCTGTGTAACTTCACCAGTTTTATTGCACTTAATAAGTACTAAATATGTTTTCAGGCAATATTATAAACCTAGAGAAGTGTGTGTCTTTGAGTATGTAAGTGGGTTTGTGAGTGTGAGACGAAAAAATACAAAACCTGTGAAAATTGGCCTCATTACAGCTGCTGACTGAGAGGACATACAAAAATAAGCTGACAATAGTGTTCTATGTAACTTGACAAGTTTTATTGTGTTAGAGGAATACTAAAATTGTGTTTTTACTTTTATGAAGAGTGGGTTTCAATGAACACCATCCTCTATCAAATGTGGGATCTGTGCCAGGATTGAAGGTGTTATTGGTCTTTTTTTAAAGTTTTCAATATTTTAAAAGGGTTTTATTAAAAAATCTAATAAAGGTAATTTGAATATTGTTGTGGTAGACAGGTGGGACTGCATTAACAGGTGCAAGTCTGCACTTGAAAGAAGAGGAATGAAAGTAAGTCATAACAAGACCAGAGTCCAGGTGTGAGACTGAGGGGGAGGCAGATGGAACTGTGAGACTACACGAAGCAGAGGTCACAAAAGTGCAGGACTTCAAGGGCTTAAGCCTGCTTCACACTCATTCTGAACTGCCGAAACAGGCTCGGATTGTTGCAGTTTCATGACGAAAATTATGTCACTGTGTTCTCAGCGTCGACTCGGCCGCCCCTTTTGTCACAACCAGCCAGCAGAACTTTTTACCCCCCGTCCACATAAGAACTTATTGTGTGATTGGTCAGAAGTTCGTGAGAGTGTTTGTTTGCGCTGAAAGCGCTCAGACACTGCATTTTGCTTTCAACAACTCACTTCCAAAAAAAAAAAAAAAAGACTTGTTTCCAGAAGCCGACTATTGTAGGGTACCAGGAAGCAGACAATTATAAACATAGTCAAAAACTTATGAATGGAGAAAAACAGATGTTGTGCACAGAGGAATCTGTCTGATAAAAAAGGTGGAGCTTTAACCGTGACAGATTTGACATTCTGACATTTTTTCCTGCATTGTAGACTCCAGTGGGAAGAAACCCCATGCAGTGACATATGCTACAGTGGGATGGGTTTCCAAGGAGCTCAGCTCGATGTGTCTCGGGTGACAGGTGTGTGTGGAAACAAATACCAAACAACCACATGACGATGCATTGTCTGGTCGGCTTTGGATGGAGTATGTTCAGGCATGTAGAGTCAGCAGGAGAGGCAGGAGAGTGGATGGAGAAATATTTTAGGAGTTATTTTTGACAAAGGGGTGGCAGCAAGGAAAGGTTTGCTAACGAGCAGTTAGAGCTGCAGTGTTGTATGGTTTGGACATGGACAAAAAAGACAGGAGACAGAACTGGAAGAGTCAGAGCTGAAGATGCTGAGGATCTCCTTGTGAGAGACAAGGATGGAGACGATTAGGAATGAGATCATCAGAAGTACAGAACATGTTGTACTGAAAGATAAAGTTAAAGAAATCAGACTGAGATGGTTTGGATGTGTCCAGATGAGGGACAGTGGGTATATTGGTTTAGATATGTCCAGAGGAGGGACAATGGGTATGTTGGTTTGGAGGACAGATGGAGGACACAGAGAACACAGTGAGGTGGAGAACAGAGTACAGTGTGAGGTCAGAGTGAGGACACAGAGGGACAGAGTGAGGATGTGGAGGATGACTTGCTGTGCACATCCTGAACAGGGAACAGGCTAAAGAAGAAGTGGACCACACACACCAGATGTTTGTGTGGTTCTTTCTTATCATGTCTCAGTTTGATGACATCACAGCTTCTGTGCTGAGAACCAAGGCTGTGTTCAAAACCGGCCGGGTCCTCCGAAGGCCGAATTCGTCAACCACTTCCGTCACAGCACCGCAACGGAGGCTGTCCAAATCTGAAGACTCCTCCGATGCGGCTGACAAATACGTCCATCCTTTGCCCAGATTTGAAGGACTGGTCCGATGGAAACTTCCCGGCCCACCATATCCCATAATGCATTGCAGGCCGACCAGAGTTTTTTTTTTTTTTTGCTTGTAATGGCGGATGAAGCGAGAGAAAGGATTACATTTTAAATAAATATCTGGCAGTATAAAAACTTACATTTTCAAGAGGTTGTGTTGTTAATACTTTTGTCATTTGTATAGACATGTTTTTAAGTATTATTTTTGTCAGAAAAAAACAATCTGGTATAGCAGAATAAACATGCAACTATGGCGGGTCCATTAGTTCTATAATTATTGTCTTTAAGTTAGTTTTACTGTTTTGTGATTTTAAAAAACGCTAATATGTAGATATTTTTCTCATTTCAATCTAATTATCTTCTGTTTAGCGTCGTCACAGTTGCTAGGCGACCAGACATACACCGGGTAAGGGCGGGAATAAAGCCGAAGGCTAGACCATCTAAATTCACAGCCACTTTCTTCCGGTCTTTGCAGTCTACCAAGGACCCAGCCCACCTCGATCGGGTAGACCAGGTCCTTCAGAGGTCCTGGCCTCCCGTTTTGGACACAGCCCATATCAGTTTGTGTGTGATGATAGCCCACCTCTTCTTGAATAGTAAGACTGAACTCTTTTTCTACAGTTTAAATTAAAACGTCATCAGCCTGTCAGCTGGGGTTGTTACAGGAGGAGAAGACAGTTGATGCATGCTGGTAGTTTCTGTAGTAGCTGAATTGGCACCGTTCAATGGGTTTGTCTTAAAGCTTCTTTTATTTAATAAAAAAAAAAAAATCTATGAGATTGTTTTTTCCAGTGGCAGGTTTAGTAGTTAACAGAAGAAACTTCTCCCACTTTGAGTAGAGAGACTCAGGACGTCAGTGACAAATGTCTTGCATTAACTTTGTTGTTTTTGTTTCCCACAGAAGATGTGAAATAACCGCATTAAATCAAGCACTCAGTCGGTCATTAATCTCAATGCAGCTGACTAGTCCTTCAAAGCTAATGGGGTTTAGAATTTGCATGAGGTGAGTTTACCCACAAAGCTTTGCCTAAGAGGATTGCTGTTCAGACAGAGAGCTTATTGTCACACTTGTTCTTAGACATGGATTAATGATAGCAGGCCCAAGGAACTCTAAGAACTGTGGCAATAACTCATAAGTTTGTCCTGTTGACTCAGATCTTTGTGATGATCTGTCTGATGAGTGGACATAAACTCCAACACATCTGATAATCGTTTGGAATACTGTACATGCTATTTATGTAAGCCAGAAAGTTGAACAGCTAACGGTAATATTCTGAAACATTCTTCTTTCAAACATTTTTCCAAAAAGAATATCAGCTTCTTTTTTATTATTTATTTTTCTGTCATTACAGAACTCCTGATTTGCTGCTCTGTGTTGTCAACTTAGCGTTTTACATCATTTGAATAAGCTACTTTCACTCTGAGCGTATCTGCTGTGTTTCACAGAGACTAAAGCTGCTTTGGAGGCTAAATATAACATGGCTCTAACACATTAATATTTATCAGCACCAAAAAGGTGCTTGAAATGTGCCTTACAGTATCTACATGTTTAAAATTTAGTAAAAAAGCAGAAAAAAAGCACATTCACTCAAGATTAACATAGTGGGATGAGCATAGACTTACTCTGCAGAACCATACCTTCAGATGTCTCTCACTACTTTTATACCAAAAGTATCTTTTGTATTGACACGTTCAGCAGCTGAAATATATTGATTAGATCACGTCCTGCTGCTAGTCACACCATGTTTGTCTTTTTAACAACAAACTCAGAACTGGTTTCAACAGGTAACTAATACTGTCTCCCAGAGGACAGAGTTCTCAAATTGTGCTACAGGAACTGTGTGACGCTCTTAAATTTAACTAGCAGCAGTGAAATTTCAGTTCAATCAAATCAGTGAGGACGTCTGATTCAATTTGACTGTAGAAAAAAAAATCAACTTTTACACACGGTTAGGATTAAGAGTTTGGTCACTTATGAAAACGAGTTTAGAAGTGTGTACTTCTGGTTTTTAATGTTTTTGGTAAAAAGTGGTACCTGGAGCCGAGTATTTCTGAGAGGGTATAAAGTTTAAGTCCACTGATCTAAGCTACTTCAGAATTTTAAAAACATGACTTATTGAGATATCATGACCAGTTTTTTATTTTATACTGAACCAAGTGATCTGACTACCATGGACCTTCTGCTGGCACAACCTTAAAGTTAAACACTGCAGTCAATGGAAATTTTAAAGGAGCAATATCATGTAAAATCAACATTTTTGAGTTTTATATCATGTTATAATGTTATCCTCTCATCAAAAAC
>JARVJO010000305.1:28177096-28213045 GCA_031762555.1 Cynodonichthys magdalenae
ATTATTCATTTCCTTTTTGCGAAATTTTAAAAATTCGCTCTAAATTCGAATTAAATTGGATGGAAACACGGCTACTGAGCAGGAGTGCTGAGGATCTTTTTGACTGTTTGTTCAAACATATGCAGTGTTTTATCTATAGAAATTACAAATATGTTTCTTTTTTGTTGATGCTCAAAACATGAGTTTTCTCAAATGATTTATGGGCATGTCAATCTCCGTTTAAGTTTAAGTTTAAGAGGAGTTTAGGTATCTTGGGTTCTGTTCACGAATGAGGGAAGAGTGGAGCGGGAGATCGATAGGCGGATCGGGGCTGTGTCTGCAGTGATGCGGGCGCTGTACCGGTCCGTTGTGGTGAAGCGAGAGCTAAGTCAGAAGGCAAAGCTCTCGAATTATCAGTCGGTCTACGTTCCTACCCTCATCTATGGTCACGAGCTTTGGGTCGTGACCGAAAGAACAAGATCCAAAATGAGTTTCCTCCGCAGGGTGGCTGGGCTCTCCCTTAGAGATAGGGTGAGACGCTCGGTCATCCGGGATGGACTCAGAGTAGAGCCGCTGCTCCTCCACGTCGAGGGGAGCCAGTTGAGGTGGCTCGGGCATCTGGTTAGGATGCCTCCTGGACGCCTCCCTGGTGAGGTGTTCCGGGCACGTCCCACTGGGAGGAGGCCCAGAGGAAGACCCAGGACACGCTGGAGGGACTATGTCTCTTGGCTGGCCTGGGAAAGCCTTGGGATTCCCCCAGACGAGCTGCCCCAAGTGGCTGGGGAGAGGAAAGTCTGGGTCTCTCTGCTTAAGCTGCTGCCCTCTCGACCCGACCCTGGATAAGCGGAAGAAAACGGACAATCTCCGTTTCGCCAAAACTAGGGGATCTGCCTACCTGTGCCTCCCTGAATTTCTATTGAAAACACTGACTCTGTTATATTCATTATTTCTAGCTTAATTTTTGACAATGTCTGGTTCTTTCCACTACTGGTTACAATAAAATTACACAAACCACTCCATATTTAACAGATTATTTTCGTTCAACTGTCTTTTCAATAATCAACAGGTTTCATCTTGTCGATTGTGTACATGTTTGATTGTGTTGCTTTCATTTTTTTTTTTGTTTCAGTTTCTGTTTTTTTTTTTTTTGTTGTTTTTCTTTAATTTCTCTTTTTTTTTTGTGTTTATTTGCTTCTTCACAGCCCAAAACCAAACCACTTTATAAAGTTTTGTTTGATGAATTTTTTTATTGACCTAAAACCAAACCATCTTGTCCACTAGTTGCTATTAGGGATGAGATCTTTGCAACCTGCATGGAGGAGAAGGAAAATAAAAATGTTTGGATGGAATACAATATTAAAGCTGCACCAGGTCTTCTCTCTCGCATTCAGTTGGAAGAAATCTTTAAACATTTTAATAACAAAATGAAGCCATCAAACATGTCTGTTTTTCTTTTTATCAATGTTTTTTATTTTCCTACAACACAAAGTCATTGTATTAAGTCTGGAGATGTTTTCTCTTACATCAACATTCAAAACATGTTCTTTGTAGCTGAAAAAAACTTTTACATTTCAGCATTTTTCCCTTTTATGTAATTATTGGTTTTCTCTCCTTTGTGGTTTTTATCAACAAAACAGTTGAGTTACCTTTTCTGCATTTAGATTGCCAATGGGCTTCACTTTTTATTGCAAATAGTCCTGGAATTAGATAAATTTATGTTACAATTGTGGTCCAAACAAGAAAAATAGATGGTTTGACCTTACAAAAACTGATAATGTTTTGTTCCACAGGCTAAAACATCTGAAGTTTATAATAATAAAAATAACATTCAAACCATATTAACTACCAAAATTGTGCTGAAAACAATGGAATCAAAGCTGAAAATGAAAAGGTGTAGTTCTGTCTTTCTCTGAGAATAATAACCAAGAAATTGGTGGAGTTGAAAAACCTGAAGGTTAATTTTAGTAGCAGAAGATCAGAAAACATGATGTTTCACAAAACAAAACTGTCTTTGGTTAAGAAGGACATGTCTCTTTCTAGGGTTGTAAAGTTTTGTCTAAATGAACTAAAAGACTTTTTAAATGTGTTTTTAAATAAAAAAGACCAAAGTAAGGATGTTTGCCCACAATGCACTGCAGCAAACACATATAATAACAAACAGCTAGTCCCAGCTGTCAGCACGGTGGTGGAAGTTGGTGGTTTGGGCTACAGTCACAGAGTGGAGTATGAAGTCCTCTAGACCAAAGGTTCTAGAGTCAAACGTGAGTCCACTTATCTGACAGATTAAGACTGGACCAAACTGGGTCCAACAGAACCATGATCCTAACACAGCAGCTGATCTACAACAAATCTACAGAATAGTTCAAGTTATTTAAATAACACAAATGTAAAACAAATGTTGTCTCAGGGCACTGTACAAACACATCTCCATATTAAAAATCAATTAGTAAAAGAAAGTGTTGATCCAGATAAAGTCCACACTTTAACCTGACTGAAATGTATTAATTTATTTCAAATCTGCTGAACACAAACTGTAAAATCTCTTGTGTATAATTTATTGCACCACAGTCTTTTAAATTAATAGAAAAATATTTACATCAAAAACCGCTACAAAATCAGAATGTACACAATATTCTTATTAAAGCTAATTACTGAGGTCTTTATTGTTTCTGGCTTCCCGGAATATAAATGGGATTTACTTTAATGGGAGATGGAATTAATCTTAATTATTAATCTTAATCTGTATTTAATCCTATTTCAGAAGGAACAAAATAGGTGGTGTCAATGTATGAATACACTTTTCTTTTTCTGCTTTTTTTTAGTTTTCTGTTATTTTCATGTTTTTAACAGAGATAGGTTGTTAACTGCAGTTAACACTCCAGGGTTATAAAAGTCAGGTAATCCATCCATTATCTAGACCCACTTTTTCTTTTCAGAGTCACTGGTGCCCATATCCAGCAGTCACAGTGCGAGAGACGGGGTAAACCCTGGACAGGTCACAAGTCCATCACAGGGCCACACATAGAGACAAATGAGACAAACAACCATTCACTCTCTCACTCACACCTAGGGACAATTTAGAGCTGCCAGTTAACCTAACAGTCATGTTTTTGGTCTGTGGGAGGAAGCTGGAGTACCAGGAGAGAACCCACACATGCATGGAGAGAACATGCAAACTCTACCCAGAAAGGTCCCCGGGCCAGGATTTGATTCGGCAACCTTCTTGCTGAGAAGCAACAGTTCTACCAACTAAGCCACCATGCTGAAGATAGGTAATCTGTAACATCAAAACATCTCATGGTCCACTGAGTTTATTTGAAAACTAAAACTATCTGAACTCAGTCAGTTTTACAGATATTGTCTTGTTAGTAAATGACTTTATGAACCTCTGGACAAATTTTAATAAAAGGAAATTATTCTAACCTACAGAAAAAAAACTACTTTTGAAGCTGTACCAATTCTAGATGGTCCCCACAACAAAACATAACCATATTTAAAATGTTGTCTTACTGTAATTTATTTAATTTATAGTGTGGATGTTGCTGAAAGTTGTTCATAAAAACCATACTGAGCTCTAACTGGCTGCACTCTTTGCTTAAAACTTAGCATTATTGGTTTGAGTCAAATGTGTTTGTAGTAAACTATTTCATGGAGCTCTGATCCAATTTTATTAAAAATTTCTGAGTAATCATTGGCTGTACAGCTACAGCTTTCCCAAACAGGGCTGTAAAGTTGTTAATTTAACAGATTTGAAGCTAAAGTTCTGTGCTGTAGCTGCTAGGAGTCTTTCACAACAAACACTCTGAGTGTGAAATCTTATGTTGATAAAACTATGAAAACTTAATTTTTACGGTTTGTCTAAAACAGCTTTAACCCATCGTTTCTCATGGATCTGAAACTTGACATAAAGGTAGTGGGTGAGATGCATTCCTTCTACTTCAATATAAACTCCCTGAGAGTATTAAACAGTTTTATTTCATTTAATTAGTTAATGAACCTTAAAGACCTACTATTTAAAGGCTCTTTAATTTGTTTAATCCTCTGTAATTAGACCAATAAAACTGTCTATTTAATATTTAATCTTTAATCACCACCCAGCTTCACAAGTACTTGCCACAAAAACCACAGTAAAAAACACATGGTATTTCTAATAATTTTTTAATTCTATTAATAACAAACCTTTGGTGGTTTTCTGAAATGTCACACATGAAGTTTGTGTTGAAATGTTTTAAAAAAGACTTCTAGACACTCACACAGGAAAACTCAAAGTAAACAAAAAACATTGATTTTTATCACAGAGGTTAGGCTGTTTTACATGTTCATGTTTATAGGGACACTGGTTTCCTCCCACAGACACAAACTATGCTTGTTTGGTTGATTGGTAATGCTTAAATGTCCCAAGGTGTGAATGAGAGTTGTTGTATATCTCCAGGTGTCTTTGTGATGGACTGCAGACATGTCCAGGCGTGTCATAGTGACTGCTGGAGATAAAAACCAGCTACCTAGCCTGGGAGGGAGAAGTGGATGGATGGATGGACAAATAGACGGATGGATGCATGTATGTATGGATGGATGGACAGATGGATGTATGTATGGACAGACATACAGATGGACGGATGGATGGATGGATGGATGGATGGATGGACAGACGGATGGATGGATGAACAGATGGATGGATGTATGTAAGTATGGATGGACAGACAGACGGATGGATGCATGTATGTATGTATGTATGGATGGACAGACAGACAGACAGACGGACGAACGGACGAACGAACGGACGGACAGATGGATGGATGGATAGATGCATGTATGGACGGACGGATGGATGGATGGATGGACAGATGGATGGATAGATGAACAGATGGATGGACGCATGTATGTATGTATGGATGGACAGACAGACAGACAGACTGATGAACAGATGGATGCATGGATGCATGTATGGACAGACAGACGGACGGACAAATGGATGGATGGACAGACGGATGGATAGATGAACAGATGGATGGACAGACAGATGGATAGATGAACAGATGGATGGACGGATGAATGGATAGATGGATGGACAGACAGACGGATGGATGCATGTATGTATGTATGTATGTATGTATGTATGTATGTATGTATGTATGTATGTATGTATGTATGTATGTATGTATGTATGGACAGACAGACAGTCTGACGGACGGACGCACGGACAGATAGATGAACAGATGGATGGACGGATGGATGGATGGATGGACAGACAGATGGATGGATGCATGTATGCATGTATGGATGGACAGACAGACAGACGGACGGACGGATGGATGGATGCATGTATAGACAGACGGATGGATGGATAGATGAATGGATGGATGAATGGATAGATGAATGGATGAATGGATGAATGAATGGATGGATGGATAAACTTTACTCTGGGGAACACTTCCTGTTGGTAGCTCAAATAAATTCAGAGAAACATATTTTACAGGTAGGGAACAGGTGGTGTGTACTTTCTGGATTTATTCTCCAGCTTTTATTCTAATCCTGTGTATCAGATTTGAGTGATAAAACAGAAGGATGATATGTTTAATCCTCTCCACTTCTCTGATGTTTTATTGATCAATATTTCACCCTTTTAACTTAGAACTATTGAAGTGTGAACTCAGATACATACAGTGAACTCTTTTTCAGAACTGTTGACTATTCACTCAATGAGGAAGAAACCAGACTGTTTGTTTGATCTTTTATTTCAAAAATAGAGAATAAAAACATATGGAATAATGAATAAAAATAGCAGACCAAACACGCAAAAATAATGACTGGATGAATTGTCCTCTTTTGAATCATCACCTATCATGGTGGAGGAGTTTGTGCGCCTGAAAGGGCGCCTCAATTTCAATTTCCCCTTGTAGGGTCTCTCATGGCAGATTGATCCTAGGTGACAGGCCAGACGAAGAATGATTCATCTGACACATATGAAGTGTTGTATAAAGTACCCCAAAGTGATACTTGAGTAAAAGTACAGTAAAAATATCTTACTATAAAATTACTTTGGTAAAAGTTAGTCTCTAAGAATATTATTTGAGGGCTCTGGGGGTGGATGAGATCCACCCTGATTTCCTCAAGGCTCTGGATGTTGTGGGGCTGTCCTTGTTGATACACCTTTGCAACATTGCATGGACATCGGGGGCAGTGCCACTGGATTGGCAGACTGGGGTGGTGGTTCCTCTCTTTCAAAAGGGGGGCCGGAGGATGCGGTCCAATTACAGGGGCATCACTCTCCTTTGCCTCCCCAGGAAGGTCTTTTCAGGGGTACTGGAGAAGAGAGTCCAATCGATAGTCGAACCTCAAAGAAACAATGAGGGTTCCTTCCTGGCTGTGGAACACTGGACCAACTCTTTACCCTCACTAGGGTCCTCGAGGGGCCATGGGAGTTTGATAATCCAGTCTACATGTGTTTTGTGGACTTGGAGAAGGCATTCAATCGTGTTCCTCGAGGTATACTGTGGGGGGTGCTACACGAGTGTGGGATTGTGAGTCTGTTGTTACGGGCCATTCAGTCTGTATACACATGGTGCGAGGGTTTGGTTCGCATTGCCGGTAGTAAGTCGGACTCCTTCAGATAGGAAGTTGGACTCCGCCAGGGCTGCCCGTTGTCACCGATTCTGTTCATAACTTACATGGACAGAATTTCTCAGTGCAGCCAGGGGGTGGAGGGAGTCCGGTTCAGTGGCCTCAGGATTTCATTTCTGCTGTTTGCAGATGATGTGGTTTTTCTGGTGTCAGGATCTTCAGCTCTCATTGGAGCGGTTCGCAGCCGAGTGTGAAGCGGCTGGGATGAGGACCAGCACCTCCAAATCTGAGTCCATGGTTCTCAGTCAGAAAAGGGTGGATTGCTCTCTCCGGGTTGGGGGGAGAAGTTCTGCCTCAAGTGGAGTTGTGACTTGTTCAATAGTGAGGGAAGAATGGAGAGTGAGCTTGATAGACGGATCGGTGCAGCTTCTGCAATTTTGCGGACTCTGTACTGGTCTGTTGTGGTGAAGAGGGAGCTGAGCTGTAAGGCAAAGCTCTCTGTTTACCGATCAGTCTACGTTCCTACCCTCACCTATGGTCACTAACTTTGGGTAGTGACTGAAAGGACAAGATTACGGATACAAGAGGTCAAAATAAGTTTTCTCTGCAGGGTAGCTGGACTCACCCTTAGAGATAGGATAACAAGTTCAGTTGTATAAGTTATATAAGTTCAGTTATAAACTCAGAGTAGAGCCACTGTTCCTACACATCGAGAGGAGCCAGTTGAGGTGGTTTGGACATCTGGTAAGGATGCCTCCTGGACACCTCCCTAGGGAGGTGCCTCAAGCATTTCCAACTGGGAGGACACCCAGGACACGCTGGAGAGACTGTCTCTTCGCTGGCCTGGGAACGCCTTGGAGTCCTCCCAGATGAGCTGGAAGAGGTGGCTGGGGAAAGAGAGGTCTTGGCTTCCCTGCTCAAGCTGATGCCCCTGCGACCCGACTTTGGATAAAGCAGAAGATAATGGATGGATGGATGGATAGACTGGAGGAATGGGATGAACTGTTATTTAGATTTAGATGTTGTACATTGATCAGGGATTAAATCTTATTTATCAAAACAAAAATTAATATTTTGGACAAAATTGTTTATGTTTTGAACGCGCCATGGATTTATACATATTTAAACTATTTGATGAACAGTTTACTTTGGAATTTGGATGTAAGAGAGTTTATGTTAGATTTACCAGATTGTCAAGTTTATTTATTTTTTTGTGTAGGACTGCCTACCTGCTAAATATTGAGTCTTGGCTATATTTTTATTATTTCTGCATTCACAAACACTCTGAGGAGTCCTCTGAACTTTTGAATCATAGACCAGCCCCAAAACTCCTCACACAGGACTTTGGTTTACGACCAAGCACATTCTTCTGAGAATCCCTCTCTGTCTAAGCAAATAAGCAGTCCAAAACTTTAGCACATCTGCCTGATAAGTACCAGTGGGAGAAACTGGTACGAGATGACCTGCAGAACCCTTTTCAACATAAATCCTACAGAACTCAGACACTGAGGCACCTCGAAGCCTAAAATGTCACTGATTGTGTAGTTCTGATTAATTTACATTTGGAGGCACCAAACTCCTCAACACCTCTGTTTTTCCTCAGACTGTGCTCCCCCAACAGAGTCATAAATACCTTCCTTCAACAAAGAAACCGTTCAGTAGAAGAAAAGTTAACAAAATGAACATTTTGCATTCATGTGAAAAAGAAAAGAGGAAATAAATTTGTTTGGGTATCAAAATGTCTATTTTTTATCTGTTTAATCTGCACAGATTAACCATGTTTCTTTCAGGACCATCCAGATGCCTGCGGAGATTTTATAAATGTCATGTTTTAAAATTATGCACAAACATAAAGTTTAAGTTTCTTTGTATTATGCTTATCAGTTTACAGATGGACGTTCCTACAAATTTGTTTCTTTATTTCAGAAATTAACAAATGTGTTTCTTTTATGTAAGCAATGCATTCTTTCCTCCGTATAATTATCCAATGTAGAAACTTTAAAATGTTTTGATCTCAATAATGTGTAACAATTACTTTTAGGATAATTGTTTATCATTTTCTGGTTAAATTAAGTTAAAACAACTAAACTAAAGTTTCTCCTGTCTTAAAGAACGTTTATTTCTACTAAGATATATTTTTAAAAGATAAAATTTATGGTTTATTTCTTTGAGGCAGAAAGGCCTGAAAAGTAAACTCTTCCCCCTTTCCTATTTATATGCCAAGCATGTAAACTCGGAAACACCCATCTTTCTTTGTCTACTTGAAGAAGACTCCGCCCCAAGCTCTCTCGCTGGTTCAATCCCTTTAAGTCGACACTCCTTTACTAGCATGTAATATTTTGATTGGAGAGTGTTGCAAACTCCTCCCAACCATAGTTATGAAAGTTGGCGCGCTCCAGTCCAGTTCTGTGGCTGTCTGGAGTTCAGTAGAATGTGTCTTGTCTCTCCAAGAGAGTCTCCTCTCTTCCTCTCGTCTCCTCTACCTCACGTAGGCCTGAGTCCTGCTCCAGCCACCTCATGGCTTTGTCAGGATGCAGCCACGTGCAGGACCCTCTCCTTGTCGCCATTTTATTGTAATTTCTCTAAGAGAAAACTTAAGTTCCGTGCCGGCTCAACACATGAGCTTGATTTGATGGTAAATTAATTAAGCTAGTCTTAAATTAATACACCTCATTAATCTGTTTCATCGACGAAGCATGGATCAACTATCATCCTCTCTGATGCATCCGGGACAGAAAACAGGTCTCCTTTATACCAGCAATCTGCCAACCTGACTGAACCGGACCAACAGCTAATCAGGCCCGCATCCTGGGGGTCTGCAGCCCACGACGAATTTTCGCCTGGTGGCCAACAGCCAGAGTCAACCCATTTGTCAATATTCCGCTTTGGTTCTGAATGCAGCAGGAAACAGTGGTAGGCACGACAAACCATTAGCTGGTGATATTAAAAGGTGAGAATAGAGAGAAACCTTCTAAATTATCCATTTTCCTCAAAACTCCTATCCTAAGCTGTGTTTGTTTTATTTGTATGTTTGTTTGTTTTAATGCTCAACCATTCTGCCCTTTTAGTTCAATTAGGATCAGTTGTCATAATTTTTCAGTGTTGATTTTTGTCCAGTCATTAATTCAAGTAGTTCTGTTTTGAAACAATGTTTCATCATTCCATCGCTGCCATAGCTTGTATTATAGTAATCTGTAAATAAATGGTATGTGGAGAGTATACCAACTTTAATCAACATCAGTTTGTGTCTTGATAATATTTTGGTGATTTGTGTAAGACAAGAACTCACAATTATTTGGGACTGAAATTTTGAGACTGAATATAACTCACTTTTGACAGGTTTCCTTCTTTTTCCTGAGCTACCAAGGGTAACAAAATAAGAAAAGTGGTGCTCCGAGGCTTATTAAAGTAATACTTTAATAATTCATAATTTATCATATTTCATATGTGCCCAAGAGTCTCTACAGTTTGTTTGTTTGTTTATCTATCTATTACTGCAAGCAAGGAAACGAGTTTATCAAGTTTTGCATCAGCTTAAAAATGTTACAGCAGGTCTGACACTGCTTGTTGTCACCCAGGAGGAATGTCTTGTTGATATCTTACCTCAAAACTAAAATCTGCTTTTTGTGACAGAGGTAAAATCATCAGACGATGAGAAAAGGCTAAAGTTTGAGTCAGTTTGGTGAAAGCTAAGAGTTTGATTGGATGGTGTTAGTCCAATGTTTAATTATTCTATGACTCCAGTATGTCAGCAGTATGACTACAATATTTTCATCAACATAAACTTGTTTTTTAATTTTTTTCATTTTTTTAAATCTTTTGAAGAACCAACAGTGTATGAGAATGGATCACAGCTCGCATTTTCTCAGAGCAAAAAAACAACAGATAAAACCCTGAGACACTTCACAGACTTTAATATTAAAGTCTTTAAAGTGTCTCGGGATCAGAGCAGCCTGGTTTCTGCAGAGGACTGGTCCACTTCAGGTTCTGCACAGAGGAACTTTCATCCTGAATGAGTGTAAACAGGATTTGAGGGCAACCCCCATACAGGAACAAGTGTCACTTATTGCATTATTTAAAGCACCATAAAGAGCCAGGCTATTGATTTTTAGAGCAAAAGAGTCTTCCCAGTTATTTCTGTCATTGTCATCCTCATTAAACGGATTTATGGAGCTGTTCTCCTCACTCACACCTGACTGTATATTGAAGTCCATCAGGCGGATTTACGGCAGCGTAGCTTTTGTCAGAGTCCGCTTGCTGTAAATCTGCGGCGTTAGTGTTTGTTCTGAGCTGCAGCTACGATGCGTGGACACTTGGATCTTTGTTATTTGAGGAATAATGGGAAATCAACTGTATTTACAACACTTTATATGACAAACTGCATCATAATTTACCAAAATCAGCAAAAGAATGTGTGAGCAGCTCATCAGCACTTTTATTTTAAGAAATCAATTATAGTTAACACATTCTTACGTTTCTAACTAACAAAAACATCAAAACATTTAGATCTGTTTGTGTATGAATGAACAAACCTTTGATATTTATTTTAACAGTTTTTATGAGCACATGTTTAAATATTTACAGAATCACATGGTGAAATGTCCAAAATCTGTCTGACATGTTAAGTGATTTTCCACTTAAAGTTCATAAATATGAACTTATGCATTAGCTCCTAGATAGTGTGGAACCTAATTTCCTGCTGAATTTCTGCAACATGTCCTTCTATAATTACCAATTAGTTTACGTCTGGAGCTTTTAGTGACAGTTGATGGTTTTAAAATCCTTGCCTATTGTGAGAGCAGTGATCTGTAGTGATTCATGAAAACTCTGACCTCAGACTTCATCTGTGGAAAGAACTTCCTGAATCACTTCATTTAAAATCTCAGTTCAGAGTTATCAAAACATAAAACTCTCAAGGCTTTTACTGCTTTTTATTCTGTTTGATTTTTTTACTAACTTGTCTTTGTCCTTCACCTGCTCTACTGCCACGTTTCTGAAGAAAAAGAAGATCAGAGCTCACTTGGATGTAAAAATGTCTGATTCGTTTTGATGATTCAATGGATTATTTCAGTGTAATATTTTCAAACCATCCATTAATTTGCTGGTTCTCAGTCAGACTGAATGATGTTCCAGCATCAAACAGTTCAGTCAATAACAGACCCAGAAGGTTTCAGTACAGTTGTAACACAAATAAATCATAATTATTGAAATACTGTGTACACACAAAGGGCTCTAAAACACACTATATATAAATATATATATACAGTGTGTGTATATATATATATATATATATATACAGTATAAATATATACACAGCAAAATCCAGAGTGTTAAAATTTTAATGTTAAACTTTTCAGAGTTGATTTTAACTCCTGAAGTGTTGTTTTAACACTTTCTAAGTTAACTGACTGCCAGTGTTAGTGTTAATTCACAGAGTTGATTTCATCAGTGTTGTCTTAACTCTGGAGAAAGTTAAATAAGCTCCGCCCACTGTTAAATAACACTCAACTATATATATATAAAGTTGAGGTATTATTAGAGCTTTTGAGATGTAAATCAACTGCATGTGCCAACAAAAATCCTTCCAGCTGCATAGCATCCAATAGCAGAGGAAGAAATCATCAAAAAAAAGCAATTTTTATAAATAAAAATAGAAATTAAAAAAAAGTTTAAAAATAAGATCGCAGAAAGAAAGTAACAGAGCTACTCCAACATGCTGCCACTTTGAGCGGCGCAATTCTAGAACGATAGACCATCTAAAAGAAAATGGAAGATGAATAAAGCAGTTTTAAGTGTGATATTTGTAAGAACAACATAAACGGTTGTAGAACAGAAATTATTAAATGTTTATAAGACCAAATTAACTCTTTACAAACATTCCTATTAAACTGCCGCTGTAGGTAATTTTGTTTACCTGCTTAAATCAAGTAGAAGCAGCTGGATGATAACACAGAGGTGCAACAATCTGAAAAACACTAAAGATAGTCTGACAACCTGATGGCTGACAATCTATTGAGTTTTCAAAAACTGATAATAAACTCATTCACTCAGGCTAAAATGAAAAAGTAATGCTATTTCTTTCTTGGGGGAAAAATGGTACTTATTGTTTCTCAGTCTCTCTCACACACACTTATAATCCTGCCTCATCTGCTAAAGCTCGTATTTTGGCTGATTCATGAAGTTCAGTTAATCTGAGCTCAGACTTGCTGCAGCTGAGCCATAAGACAAACTAAAACCAACACATTATTAAACCTGCTCATATTTAACAATACATTATTCTGCAGTTGTGGATAATAAAATGTGAAATTTTGAAAAAAAAAAAACAGGTTGAATGAGAGCCATAGAGATCATTGTTTGGATTTGATTAAGTTTTAGGAAACTAACAGCAAAGATATATATATAAAAATGAAAGACTAAAGATGATTTAAACATGACTCATTCCTTCTGTTTGTAATACATAAATAAAACAATCCTGAGGATAAAACTAAGTTTGCTAATTCCCATAATGAATGTTCAGCTTTTATAACTGATTACGTCACACACTGACTGTTTACATTTTACACATTTTTGGAAATTATTCCATAATTGTTGCACCTCTTCTGCTGTTTAAATGTTAAAACATTGGTTTTCTTTCAGCCAGTGTGTCTCACTGCTGCAGGTCTCAAATTTCTTAGGGGCAACATCAACTCTTTTTAAATCTAGAATTATTCAAATTTTTTCCCTCATGGTTGCAGTTATAAAAACAAGACGACCAAACAATATGTTAAAGAAAAGCAGCAGAGAATCGACATAAAATGTAGACAAATGATTCATAAAATACTTTTTTCACCCTGATCTTGAACTCAGACTATTTTTCTTTCTATCACCTGACTGCTTCTCTCATCAGAATTATTACATCAAAGACAGAAGATGAGTTTGTGTTCGTTAAAGTAAAAGGATTAATTGACACACAGGGCAGTTAGTCCTGAATCTGTCCTTGTTGACATAAACTAATGGACACATTTTTATTTACATTAGATGTAATCAAAATAAGAGTGATGAGTTGTAGTTTATTAATATTTACTTCTTGTGTCTGAACTGGGATCTATTGCATGAAACTAGGATAAGGGATTAAGCCTGAATTTTGGTGTTGGATTATTAAATTATTGATTTAATTGAACACACTATGTTTCTATGGTAACAAGTGCTCTGACACTAACTTGGTCCTGACCAGGTTTAAAGTGGAGCTTATTTAATCTGTTGTTTTCTGAGCAGTAGGCAGTCACTTCACTACAAAAACTGTTCATCTAATCGAGTCTTACAATCTTATATCTGCCAAAATGTATTTTAATCTATTTTTAAAACTGATAGACTAAGCAAGTTCAGAATATGTTGGATTATGAATCTTGTTAGTCTGAATTTTTTTTTTCATTACAAGAAGTCTTACCAACTGCAGTTATCCTACTGCACTGGTAAATTATTATTATTATTATTAATTTGAGAAGATTCAGACTATAGAATCACTTTTTTAAGTAATTTTTAGATGACTAATTTTGGCAGTGTCTGATCATAAATCAGTGTGTTTCATACAATTATTAAATTTATTTTTTCCCGTTGCATTAAAATATCACAGAGTAAATATATTCATATTAGTGTCCTTTAAAAATAAAATAATAAAAAAAAGGAAATTAAACTAAAAATGCACCTTCATTTTATGTCACCTGTAAGGACAAGCCGTTATGCCCCCCCACCACACTATGATGCAACTAACTATTTGATCAGGTTAATTAGCTGTGGTAGCCATCTTGAATCTGGTTGTTAATCAGTCATTGAGGGACATCCGGGGATGATGACTTTTGATTATAATATGTCCAATAGTTCAGGAGATATTTTGCTAACATGACAGATGACACTGACATTAATATTGTTGTTATTCATGATGGAGCTCAGCGGAGTGTTTCCACCTGCCTGCAGATTTTATAGCTGATCCTGTTTATAACTTCCTGACACCATTCTGCCCAATATCAATAAATACATCACATTCAACATAAAAAATGACAACCTATTAAAAAAAATGTTTTATAACTGAGAAGCAAACAATAACTTCTGATTGTTTAACATGTGAAGTCAAACTGAAGTCATTTGGAGCAAATAGGAAGGCAGCAGTGGTCTGCAGGCTTTAGCTGATCTGCGACACTCCTTCATGACTGAAGTGTGGAACATCAATAAAGCTTTGAACACAGTAAACAATAAAAGCAGACAACAGGGCGCTTCACAACCTGCTTGTTTCTTTTATTAGCTTTTGGACTGTCATGCTGGAAGCTCTGTGTCCAGCCACTCGAGGACTGACTGTCAGCTGCAGAGCCTCAACACGGCCTTCTCACCACAGGAGCATTGATCTAACCTGCTGTTTCATCAAAAGAACACTTTGTTCCACATACTTTCTATTTTCTCTCCACAAAAGCAGAAAACAAGACAGTCAATATTTTATGCAAGCAGAGACACCTTGTATTGAACAAATACCAAGAAAAGAAGATTATATTAAGCATGAAGAACTTACAGCAGCACAGTTTCACCTGCAGGGAGGTAACCCTCATTTAACTAAAGGTCAACAACAAACTATTTTATTCACAAAGCTTGATATGAAGCCTTTTGCACAAAAATCACATTTATACATCCAGGATATCAGCTGTAAGCTGAGTTTGAACAAGCCTTCAACTTGTACAGTTTGGTGTTTTTTTATTTTTGCTGCCCACTGTGAACTGTCTGTGTAACCTTGCTATTTAGAGACATTCAGGGAGTCAGACAATGTGTGTGTTCAGAATAATTAAACATTACAGGACTTTAAAAGACAAAAAAAAAGAAAGAAAAAAACAGGGTAATAAAATTATCTGACTTCATACTGGGAGGACTTTTGTAAATTAAAGAAATTAGATCAATTTTTCTAAATGCAACAATAAAAGTAAGCATGTTAAAAGTCTGATCTAAAGGTTAGAACATCATGTTTTTACCTCAGAGCTTTTCTCATTTTCTTGATGAAACAGCAATGATGAGAATGAGGACGGCAAGGACAACAGCTGCAGCCACAACAAGGTAACACTTCCTGTTCCTCAGACGCCTCTGTGGAGACAAAATATTTATTTTAATGACCTTACATACCTTTTTTCTTGAGTTCCTGTTTCTATATGTTCAGTCACATTACTTATGTATACTTTGTGCTATTTGAACCATTCAACAAGGACAATTATGAATGACTTCAACTTTTTGTTTTTAAACACTAACTTGTAAAATATCACTTTAACTACTATTATTTCATCAGAAAATGTTGAGATGTACACCATAATTTCATCAAGTATTAAAGCCGTAGAAAATATTAAAAATTACAGTAAAACAAAGTTTCTTCATGATCATTTTAAATATTGTCACTTGGCTACATAATGCAACTGAACTTTACTGTTTTTTTAAATCAAGTTTCACATTTCTTTGTTTCTTCCATTAAACTAAGAGCCTTGAGGATAGATACATGTTCAACATCACATACTTTATTTTAACTACTTAATTGTTACAATTTCCTGTTTCAGTTTTAATCATCAGTGGTACAGTTTAAATTTCGGAAACTTCTTTCACACAACATGTGAGTTTTATTCATCCATGTCAATCGCCATGGCTCAAAATAATAATAATAATAAAAAAAAAAACCTTGGCTGTGTTAAGCAAAAGTCTTGCAGGAAATAGAGTGCAGCGCTGGGGTTAGGGGATATTTAAATATTTTTCAATGCCGCTTGTCTCCTCAGGCGGTGATGATGTGTTCGAGCGCAGAATCTATGTTGTTTTGAAATGCTTTTTCTCCTATTTTTTCCAGCCTGTTTTCTGCTACAAAGGCAGCGGGAGCAGCAGCGTTAGACCAGAGACGAGGCTGGAGTCTTTAAATCCTGACGCGCTTCAAAGCGCGGAGAGAGCAATTCATCTTCTTATCTGAGACTCAAAACAGGCTTTCTGTGTGGAAGAGAGCGGGAGAGGGGGAGAGTGAAGAGGGAAAGAAAAAAATGCTGTCGAGTAATTTTCCGTTTAAACGTTCCACTCCACAACAATTTGCATAAGCAGCCCTGCGCCTGTGATAAGAAGATTGGTAATTTTCAAAGGCTCTGTGGGGATTGAGAATTAAAAGCCTTTCTCCACTATCTCCCCTCGTGCAGCTGGCCACCACAGATTCCCCTGCTTCTCTCACGCATTTCGTCCTAAACTACGCCTTATAAACTTTCTCTTCCTCTTCCCCAGTCTCTTCTCCTCTCTCCTTGCTCCAACAATATAGTCTCTCCATATACCAAACATTCTTTCCTGTCTTTTTTTATACCCCTGTGCTGCCGGTATTTTGGGAGTACACAGAAATAAATAAGGTGGACTTGGGAACAAGAAAGGGCTTAGTTTAACAAAGAAAGTGTTTTAGTCTTTTTGAAACCAGAATTTTACAGATTGCAGGACAAGCTAAGAGGCAAACAAGGGAAAAAAAGACAAAGGGGGATAGAGAAGGGATGCTCTTATCATCAGCAGCCTGATCTCCTGCAGAATGCTGTCCTACACACTCAGACTTCAGGGCCTGAGGATGGTGCACACCCTCCAGGATACTATACGGCTCTCTCACACCTTCACTTTGATTCTGCATCATTTTTAGGCCCTGTCCAGAACAACAGTTGTCCTGGTAATCCCAGCACCCTTTCTACAAATGTTTTCATTCACATAGAAACAAGAAAACATTACAAACGCTGTACAAAGTGTGCTTGTGCCGCAGAAATACACCAGAAACTATGGAGAAGACATGGTGTAGACACTCCAAACTGTAAACATAAAGGAAAGTAAGGATTGGGAAAAAAAAGAGCAAAATCATATCCTGGCTTTGGGCTGATGGTGAAGTGGAACTGCTACTTTGTTGAGTCATTACAGGACTGGGAGTCATGCCAGGGCAGATCCTCAGACATAAGGGACAGTTTCAGGAACAATTTCCATCGAGAAATGGAGGGAAGGCTTTTCCTCTTTATGATCAAAGGTTTCAAAGTATTTTCTTTGAACTTCAGTGTAGGTCCTTTAACTAGTTTCACCTTCTGTGGATTTTAAATCTGTACTTGATGCTCATTGATCTTTTCTATAATGTTAGCATTAGTACTGTTCACAGTTTAATAAAACACTTTTTTTGCCTTCAATTGTTTGGTGCAATCAGGGATATTTATTCTGCTCTATTCAGGGTGATGTTGTCATTCATCAGCCTTATCTGTCTCATGGTCTGTGTTTATGGTACCTTAGTTTTTCTAGTGTTTCTGTCTTGTCCCAGTGTATACATGTCTCTGTTTTCCTCCCAGGCACACCTGTTCCTCATGTTTCCTCCCCAGGTGTTTCCAGTCAGTCCCTCATTTCCTCACCTTTATATTGTGTTTTCTCTTCACTTCCTTGTCGGATCATTGTGCTGCTACCAGCCAGTGTGGTGTCTTCCGTGTTCCCCGTGCAGTTCGTGTTTTCTCCTGAGAGTTTTTGTAAGTTTTTTTAGCTGCCTAGTCAGCCCTATTTTGTTTAATAAAACGTTATTTTTTTGCACTTTGGATTTTTGCCTGCGCCTTGGTCATTCTGCCAAAACCTCACAATCTGCTCTTTAAAATAGTAGTATACAACAATATAAATACATTTATACATAGTGAACAGTGTGCCACAGATGTGTCCAACGTGCAGATGTAAACATAAAAACATAGATTGGATAGCTGATGATAACTTGAGGGTATAAAACTGTTCAGAAAACAGCTGGTTCCAGTCTGCAGACTTCTGTATCTCCTGTCAGATGCGAGAGGTTTAATAAGGCAGTAGTGTCCAGTGTTAGGGGTCAGAGGTCATTTTTCCAACCTAAAGTGTACAAATTCTGGGAGTGGACTTTTTGGCTTTGGATGGAGTATGTTGGGTCCTTTAAACAGAGCAGACAGATGGTTTGACAGGGGGGTGAACAAACATTTATGTCAAATGAAACAAAAATTAAAACAGAGGAGGAAGTATTCTAAAACCTGGAATGCAGCACTGAGCCTGATATCCAGTCAGTTTTACTCCAAAGTGCGCAGTAAGCTGCAGCTGAACTGATAAAATCGGGCCGAACTGTCGCAGTTTCATGATGAAAAATGCATCATTTTGTTCGCATTGTCGACATTTCGTCACCTTCCTGTCTCAACCCATGGGCCAAACTTTTTAACCCCCTCCACATAAGAACTTATTGTGGGATTGGTCAGATTGATCAAGTTCGTGAGAGTTTGTGCTGACAGCACTCGGATGCTGCATTTCGCTTCAACCACTTGCTTCAAAAAAAATAAAAACTACTACTCAGAAGCCGAATGTTGTACCAGGAAGCAGAAATTTATAAAGATGTTCAAATGGTCAAAAGGCATGAATGGAGATAAAACAGACGTTGTGCACGGTGGAATCTGACTGATAAAAACTTTGGAGCTTTAACTGGAATAGATTTGTGGCTAAATAATGTCTCTGACATTCTTTTCTGCGTTGTAGACTAGAAGGAAGACACCCCATGCAGTGATGTATGCTACAGCAGGAGGAGTTTCCCAGGAGCTTGGCACGGTGTGTCTCAGGGGCTATGAAAGTTGTGTGCAAAAATGAACGCCGAACAACCAAACTGAAGCCTTAATTCACACATTCATGCATGTGACCAAAACATGTTTGTGTGATAGGCAAACAAAGACCCTTATGACTTGGGCTGGACAATATGGCTGAAAAATGTATCACGTTATAAGCATTTCATATTGGTCAATATAGATAATCATTAATTAGTTGTTTTGTTTTACCTATTTAAAATAAGGATCAGGAGAAAAAAGGCTAATGGTGACGCAACTTTTTCTCCTTTATCTACAACTTTTGTTTTGAGCTGGTTCTCATTTCTCTCCACATCGTTCTTTATTTTAATGCAGTTATGAGGCACAATGGTGAAACATAAAACAACTAATGCACGTGATACTCAACAGGTTGTTGCTAGCTTACCAAAGAGTGAGCGAGTTTGATTCCACCAACTTTGCTTAGCTGGGCTTTAGCTGCTGGTTAGCTTCAGAAGCTGTTGATGTTTGTTGTTTCAGGTCTGTAACTTGTAATTTTTCCCCTTCATAAATTTTGTAAACTTTATGCGCAATGAGGTGGTGACCACAGTTATTTTTTGAAGCCAGAGAAAGACAAAGAATAAATTTCCGCCGGCTTGGATAGGAGGCGAGTAGGGATTTTACAGCTACAATAGCTGTTATTGTGTGTTGTTGTCACAATCCCTGATCCCTGTCTGTAATGTTTATTTCTCTACGCAAATTTTGCAAACTTCCTTGAGTTAATCATCAACGTTCTATCAAACATATTTTCTATTGATATTGATCACGTGTCTATCACAAGATACTGTAAATCGTTATCATTTTGTCACCCAGTCCTACTGATGACCTTTCTCTGTGAGGGGTGTGGTTTAATCTGCAGGTGATTCTAGCTCAGAACTCCACTCTTCAATTTAAAGCTTAGAAAGCTCCTTGGATAGAATGTCTTCAACTGCAGAATAAAATCCAGTTATTTTTCTGTTTTATTTCTATTTTTTGTTTGTGTATTTTGAGTGGGGTCTGAGTTCTTGAGTGTGATGTGGGGGATGTTAGGTGTGGAATGTTGTTGTTGTTAGTGATGAACTGAGGTGGGTGATGAGTGAGAAGGTGTCAAACCTGCTGGAAAGAGATTGATGTTGTCTGCCAGGACTTTTTGTATCAAGAAGAAGGGAGGTTGTTCTGTAGCTGGTGATGTTCCGCAGCTTTCGCCACAAAAACAGAATCATTGGCAGAAACCTTGTTTTTCAGCTTTTCACAGTTGTTTCTGCTCAGATTTCTGACCTTCTGACCTGCCACTACAGAACCCTGTCCCCACCTACGTAGGTTTTTTTCTTAACCTGACAGAGGTCTTCAAGGGACTCTTCATTTTTGTTGTTTTGAATTAATTCAGGGTGATTTGACTTCATGTGATCATCTTTGCTCCTCTCGCTCTGTGCAGCTTCACACAGAGGGTTATCAGTGAGCAACAAGCAGGACAGCAGCAGCTCTTTTTTTTTTTTTTTGAGTTATCTCTCAATAGGCTTGATTACCTAACAGACACATATAAGAGAAATAAAGGAGCAGGTAATGATTAATAACTTCAGAGCTCTGTGTCAGAGCAAAGACCAGTAAAACAAACTCCACTGTGAATGTATCAGCTCCTCTGTTTATTTAAGTCATATACCTAATTATTAACCCAAGGTAAACCAAACTCAACATATTGTTCTGTGTGATATTATAGTTTACATTGAACCACAGCCACTGCCCAACGGCTAAAAACAAGTCAAACATTTAGTCAGATAAAATCACAATATCCTATAATCCATTTAAATTAAGAAAATCCCATCAAGACAAACATTTTATTGAAAATAATTGTAACAGTTCATTAAAAGAAGCATTTTCAGAATATTCCTCGGCATTGTTTCATTATTTTTCTACTCATGCTAATTATTCAAATTTTCATGTTCCTAGAACAACAGGTAGGGGTGTTTATCAGTCAGGATTATTGATTAATATCCATCCATCCATCCATTATCTATACTCGTTTCTTCCTTTTAGGGTCACGGGGGTCACAGGTGCCCATATCCAGCCGTCACAGTGTGAGGGGCGGGATACACCCTGGACAGGTTGCAAGTCCATCACAGGGCCACACATAGAGACAAATGAGACAGACAACCATTCACTCTCTCACTCACACCTAGAGACAATTGAGAGTTACCAATTAAGGAGACTATGTCCATACTTGTCCTGTCAGATAATAGACTTGTGTCCACAATTGTCATGTTAGACAGTGGACTTATGTTCTCATTTGTTCTGTTGGACTGTGTACTTATGTTCATGTGTGTCCTGTCAGATTATGGACTTGTGTTCACACCTGTCCTGTCAGACAGTGAACTTATGTCCGTACTTGTCCTGTCAGGTAATGGACTTGTGTCCACACTTGTTCTGTTAGACAGTGGAGTTGTCCTCACTTGTTCTGTTAGACAGTGGACTTATGTCCATACTTGTCCTGTCAGATACAGGTCTTTTGTCCACAATTGTCATGTTAGACAGTGGACTTATGTCCTCATTTGTTCTGTTGGACTGTGGACTTATGTCCATATGTGTTTTGTCAGATTATGGACTTGTGTCCACAACTGTCCTGTCAGACAGTGGACTTATGTCTATACCTCTCATGTTAGACAGTGGACTTGTGTCCATACTTGTCCTGTCATGTATTGGACTTGTGTCCGCACTTGTTCTGTTAAACAGTGGAGTTGTCCACTCTTGTTCTGTTAGACAGTGGAGTTGTCCACTCTTGTTCTGTTAGACAGTGGACTTATGTCCTTTCCTCTCCTGTTTGTCAGTGGACTAATATTCATACTTGTCCAGTCAGACATGGGACTTGTGACCACAATTGTCATGTTAGACAGTGGACTTATGTCCTCATTTGTTCTGTTGGACTGTGGACTTATGTTCATATGTGTCCTGTCAGATTATGGACTTGTGTTCACACCTGTCCTGTCAGAGAGTGGACTTATGTCCATACTTGTTCTGTCAGACAACAGACTAGTGACCACCCTTTTCCTGTAAGACAGTGGACGTATGTCCACTCTTGTTCTGTTAGAAAGTAACCTTATGTCTATACCTGTCCAGTTAGACAGTGGACTTAATCTCCATACTTGTCCAGTCAGATAATGGACTTGTGTCCAGATGTTAGTGCTGCATTTGATAATACTGTATTTATGCAACCAGTTTTACACTTGAAGTTGTTGATATATTTTGCTTTCTTCCTCACAAATAAATATGATGTTGCAAATAGACAGGGTCGAAAGACGATTTTAAAAGTGTGAGTCTATCGTGTCTGTTAGGAGGATTTCTCACAAATTCAAACTGTTTCACACATTTGAGAATCTTGCAGATGAAGGTCAGACTGTTCAACACCCAGATAATTTACTGAAAGGAAAAAGGCTCCATCTCAGACTTTACAGCTTTTAATTACCATACTGGATGTTAAAGTTTATGACAGGACAATTAAAAAAATAAAAGATTAAGTGCAGCTTGTTTGGATGGGTTGCCAGAAAAAGCTTGTCTTTAAAAGAATGGCAGACTAAGTTTGCCACATTAATTCTTTACAGTCATAAGTCAACTATTAACCGTTCAGAATTAAATCTGAAGCCAACAGCTGAAGTTTGGACCAGTTTGGTTGCAACAAGAAAATTATGAAAGTGAAACTAGTGCCTGACTCTACCAGAGCATAGGAGATCCTGTTCAAAGCTTTTCCAACAATCCAGAACGCCTATGTGCTAATCCACGCTTCATCACCCAGCACAGGTAAGATACCTCTGCGGAGTCATTTACCTCCATCAATTACCTCTGTCAGGGAGAGGAAATGATCCCCCTGAGTCTGCTGTTACTGCTGCATACAAACTGCTTATTTTACTGTTTTATACCTTTATTTTTTATTCTATTTGAACCTTTACTCGCATCCCGTTTGTCCTTTCTCTGCTTATTATATTTTAAAACAGCACAGAGTAACTTGTTTTGCTTGACTATAAATCATGAAAAGGTGTTCATATGAATATTAAAGTTGTTATCCCTTCAAATAGAAAAAATAAGTTACTAAAGCTGATGGGAATAGTTTGTTTTTATAATTTATACAGTCAGGCTGCAATAATAAATTATTTACCATAAATATAATTTTAAAAAGCCTTTGAGGTTTTAGTGTCTAGAGTGTTTTATATTTGTATTGTAATTTATTATTATCGTTTTGTTTTTGTCCAATGTCTGTGTTTGTCTGTAGTGTTAACAAAATAGCATATACACCAGTAAAAATTTTTGATTTTGGAAATTGTTCAACTTTTGGACTGAGCCACATTAAAGATGGCCGCCACAACAATGCAACATCAGCAAAGACAAAGATGACTCTTACTCAGTCAACTATTTGGTTTACTTTATAATTTATAACACACACTTCAATGATTCTGTGTTGGAAGTGTACTAAAACCTAATTGTTGCAAATCTTGTTTGTTTGTTGACAACAAATCTCATGAACCAATGGACTGTGAATCTACAACTGACTGAGCTTTGGGCTGTGTCTCAATTCATGGGTTGCAGCTGACGTCGGCCACATTTGTCGTCCACTTACGTCACTGCCTTGCACCGTAGGCTGTCCCAAATTTCAGGCACCTACTCATGCAGCCAACAAAACCTAGGCTGCATTTAAATATCCTACATGGCCGACGGAGTTCATTGTGCTGGCAGCAAATTAAACTAAAAAAACAAAGACGGCGGAGGATTATTTTAAATTAAAAGGTGCAGTTTTGGGGGTTTGGAAATTTATCACGGACCGAATATTTTTTTTTTAAATGTAAGTTTAGCAACTTAGCTGATGAAAATTTTGTTGCAAAGAGATGTTAATGCAGTTTCAACCTGGAGTGACTCACAAGACAACATACTGAAATTAGGAAGTTTATTTATATAACTGACTTGCAGGTTTATTCAATTCATTTCAGTTTAGAGAGAAGAATATGCAATCTAAAGAAGCCAGCAGATTGTGATGAATCCCTTCGTCACACCCACCTAACAAACGAACGTTGCAAGAACATTGCTAGAACGTTACATTTAGGTTATGATAACGTTACCTTAAACGTTTACGTAACATTAGGGTGTGGAGTTCTTGCTTGGTTATTAGAACGTTAGGTGTGAACATTAGGCTAGAACATTCTTTGAACATTCCCCTGCAGTCTCCCATCCTGAGGCAGTGGAGAGGAAAACTCTCTTATAACAAGAAGAAACCTCCAGCAGAACCAGGCTCAGGACAGACAGCCATCTGCCTCGACCGGCTGGCATTATTGACATGAATGACATTAAAGTTTGGCACTCAGACCCTGGAAGATGTGAGCACTGTGAGATGGTGTAAGCTGCTCAAGACGAGGGGTAGGAGATTTCTCTTCCTCCCCCGGGGCCCGGCACTGCTGGTGGAGGTCGAAGGAGAGGGAAGCCAGAAGATGAAGGGTAGAGGAGGGGAGGCCGAAGGTTGACGCTTGGCTGTCGAGGAGACGGGGTGATTGGAGAGGACGCTTTTATCCACTGACTGTCAAATGTTGACTGGACGAAGCTGTGCTTGTGACGCAGCGGATCGATGGAGCAGGTGAGGTTAATCTGTCTTCCAGAGTTGAACTTTCGTCTAGACTCCATTACAAGTACTGATACTGGAGTTAAACCCAAATGATTAATGCTTTTTATTAATTTACTTGTAACATTTTCTTTTAAAACTGAATTTTGTTAAGTTATACCTTGAAAAATCAACTGAAAGCAGATGATACAAAATGTATCACCATGGTAACGAGACAGCACATGGTCACGCAAACATAAGGTTTTCCAAAGACTCATTTCGTAGCCAACACAAGCAGCCTATGTAGGGTGTGGCCAATGTGGGCCGTGGTCTACATGGGCTGCAAGCTATGAAGTGAGACACAACCTTGGAGTTAAGCTGATTCAAGATGGCCGCCACAGCTAAATATCAGCAGCAGCTGTGAGTCATCCTCAACACTCTGTCAGCATGAAGTCTCACATCAGATCATTCACTTTTTTTTTTTTTTTACTTTGGTTTGAACTCCATTGTATCTCCTCTTAAGTTGATTTTAGCCTAAAACTCTGCCAGGAAAGCTGGTGGGCGACATGCATTCATGTTTTTGTGTGGACTGTTTTCCCTTCAGTTTTTTTCAGCCCTTAACCTGCAGTGACCTCCTCCAACCATGAACTGTTTCATGATTGGTTTCATGTTAATATTGAAGTCGATGACTCTGCCACACAAAAACCCATCTAAATAATTTTCTCCACACATGGAGGGAATGCTTGCCGAGTCTTGAGGAGAAAAACTATTTTCACTGCCTGACATGAGAAACATCACCATAATACAATAATGGAATGCAGTAATAATGGCCATAATATTCTGCTCCTTTTATCGTGTCTGCTTGGGAAAATTGGAAGTCCGTAAAATAAATAATGTTTACAGCGGAACCACCTCACTTGTAATCGGATTATGTGCAATTTACATAAAGCTCAGAGTCCCTTGCAGTCACCCTGATTATGATATTTACCAGGAAGTGGTGAGTAAACACAGACTTCATGGCCAATTTTGGCCTCATCATCGGAGGACAACCTCCAACAACCATCATCAGCAATGCAACAAAATGGAAAAACAGCATCAGTATTTTTTCAGCAGACATCTTTACCTTCTTCTGCTGTAAAGGTATCAAAATAAATACGCACATTATGAAAAAACAGACAACAATTTAAACAAAAGTAAAACAAGTGACAAATATATTTCCGATCTCTTTTGTTACACTTACAGTAAATATTTCAGAAAATCTATCTGATCTAAAAAACAGATAAAAACAACCTAAGTAAAAACAAATTAGAGTTAAAAAAACAAAACAATTTGATATATTAAGGGGATAAAAGGTATCCACTTGACCTCAGCTCAGTTTCAGAGTTGTTCACCGTCAGACTTGATGCATCTCAGTAATCCAGGTAGAAAAATAAAATATACTGTATTTTTTCATGTATAATACAATCTCGAGTATAATACAATCATTTTTTAGCTTAAAAAGCATAAAAATCTAATTATCAATAACCTGTGTATAATGCTATCCCTCCACTTTATGGATGTTTTTTAGGGTTACATTTCTAGTATTATACATGAAAAATTAAATATTAAAAAACAATCAATAAATCATTTAAATACAGAAGAAAAACTTGTGCTGTATGACTGTCCACTTATTTCATGATTTTCCTTCTAAATACCTTTTAACCCTTTAATTTAATACTCTGACATCATGAGGAGAAAACCTAATTTCATTTTACCTGTTACATGATCATAAAAATATTCTGATTCTGAACTTGGAATGGTGTTGAACCTTCTCAGCAGTGACAGGATGACTTTTCTGACTCCGAAAACACATCAAATGTTCACCCAGGAGGTCCCCAAAAAACCCAGAACAACAAAGGTCTGCAGACCTGACTAGAGTTCAGAGTTCACGATTCAACAATAAGAAAAAAACAAAGACAATAATGTCACAAGAAGAAACAAATAATAACCCTAAACACAAGCAATTTTAATATAGAGATCTGTGATTTTCCCATCTGTCTTCATGTGTCAGTAGCATGGACTTTAGTAATTGGAGTACATGTCCAGCTGGAATAAAGTGCACCATCTAAATGCAGAAGGAAATTATAATTTGAATGAAATGGGTGGTTTATGCATGTAAACACTTATTCTGATCATCTTATTCTGGTTGTGAAAAGCCGACCTGACTGTGCATGTGTGCTCGATGTCAACCTGGTTGCCTGGCAAGATGCTAATATGTCAGGGAAGCGAAACTACTCAGTTAGCGATACAACATGTCTATTAGAAGCTTTGAAATAGCTCTAAATTATCGGAAGCTTTGATGGTCGAAAGTGTAGGAACACGGAGTTATTTAGACAAGTATGTAAAAAGCTGGAGGAAGCCGGAATCCACAGAACAATTGAGCGAAAAAAAAAAAGCTGGAACAGCTTGTAAGGTAACATATTAAAAGCCAGTCCAATCTGGGCACTCAAAGAACTTTTGTTTATGTTCATCACAGAAGTAATTTTTTTCTTCTGTGTTTTTTTTAGGGAACGTTTACAACTATGCGCATGTCCACCCCGCAATGAATGGGTCTACCTTCTGGGTTCGGATGCGGGCTGCCCCCTGCAGGGGGTGGGTGCATGTCCTGGACCTGGGTCTATGAAGGGTGTGAGTGGAATGTGCGTCCATCTTGTGTGTCTTTGAATGAGACGATGAGCGTGGGAACGTATGATTGTGTCTGTGCATGCTTGGATATTTGTCAGGCTGGGACTTGGGCTGCCCCCTCTTCTGGTTCATCTGGGGGCCCACTGCTGGTGGTGGGGCCTTGCCTCCCTGTCACACTACCCTCTGGTGAGTTGTGCCTCTGCCCGCTGGTGCGCTGGTGGCTCTCAGTGTCTGGGGCTGGGTGCTCGTGTATGTGCTGGCTCAGGCTGGTGACTGCATGGTGGGGCTTGGGTCCTCTGGCCCTGTCGGGCCTTGGCTGGGGGGTGGTGCACCCTGGGGACCCGGTACTCTTCAGTGAGGATATAATTATTAATATATACACATATTTTGTTGCTGTGTTTTTGTTTTCTCTCTTTTTGCAGGTGTAGAGGCAGATTACAAATGTGTTGTCTTGTGTTTTCTTAATGAATCTTTCTCATACCTTGTTTCCTTTTCAATCTCTTTCTTCACTTTTCTCCATTTTTCTCTTCTTTGTTTCCTTTTTTTTGTCTCCGTGTCTGTAATATCGAATTAATCCCAAAATAATTTATAATAAAGGTTTAAATATTTATCAAGTGGAGTATCATGGTGAAATGACATTATGCTGCACTTGTGAAAGTAAAACTTTTGGGCTTCATTTGGACACTCAGACATAAATTCTGAGTTTCACATTGCTGGACAGGACATGGTAAAAAAAAATGTTTTGTCCAACTATGCACGTCAGTACTTGAATTCTGAATAAAAGCCAGATGCATGTAAACACTCATCGTGATCAGATTAATTAATGTTGTGCTAATATAAACAATACAATTGGATTATTTAATCCAAATTCATTTCAATCCAATCAAAGAATTATGTGCATGTAAACATAGTTTGTGTGTCTGTATTAACTACTCATCAGCGTTCCTCTCCAGCTTCTCCCACTCCTGCTTTTCTTCTCACAGATGTTTGTCAGTTCATTAGTGTTTCTTTATGTTGTGTCTTTGCACTAGTTTCTCAGTTCTGCATCGTGTTGGCCTCAGGCACATGTCCAGGTTTTTTTTCCCCATTTTGTTTTTTGTGCTTCTGTTTGAAGTAAGTTTGCTGCCATGCTGGACTTATAAATCTCTTTATTTTTGTGATTGCCTGCTTTTCGGTTGAAACTCTTTAAAAAACCCTGAGAAATAATTCTGGAAGTCAGGTTAGCGCACGATAGCATTAGCTCTGTTTAGACTCTGCGCTGAAATTCGTTGAGGACTCTTCATTTCACATGAAAAAAAACACTTAAAGAATAATTTACTGTAGAGTTAAAGGAGTTTATGTACATATTCTTCACAGATCCAGGGATGCTTTATAAATGAATGGTTTGTGTAACTTTACAACTAAAATGTGGCAGACAAAAGACTCAGTTTCCAAAATCTGAAATGACTGTTTGAATCATTAAAACAGGACGAGAAGCTCCACCAGCAGAAACAATGAGTCTGACTGTTATCAACTCCAGGTTAATCATAAAATTTTGTCAATGAAACAAAAAATGCCGCCACATTCAAATGCTCTGATCATTTAAAGGGAACATTCCACACTTTAAAGCAGTCAGTGTGAGCTTCATGTGCTTCTATTTTATATCTGACTACAACAGTTACTTCACAGTAAGAAACTGGTTTTATAGAAAAACTTGTTATAACCAGTTATAAAATAATGTGTAAAATGTCAGGTGTTTGGGCTCCTGGATTTAAACCACCAGAAGCTGACAAGATGTAGGTCTAGTCAACAAACACAGGTTTCTTTTTGTTTTTCATTATGCTCAGCTGCTCAGGATGTAATCTGTGAAACATTTTACTAATTTAGGATTAGGTTACAATGACATCAGCACAGAGATCTCCAACTGTTGTGTTGTTGATGAACTGAGTGATGAGTACAGCTGTTTACCTTCTTAAAATAGCTGCAACTTTTACTTCCTGAATTCACTAGAACATCTATTTTATTTGCAATTATCATCCATCCAGAACCCCACAACCCATCAGGGTTCCCTGAAGTCCACTGAGCCCAGATCAGGTGTGATAAAACAATTAATGACAGCAGGTGGTTGTTCTGCAGACAATGATTTACAGATGATTTATTTTTAATCTGCAGAGTGGCCAGAGAGAAAAACATAGCATGCACTTTTACCTGCCTGGTGGTGTGTGAGAAAACAAACATGATGTCATTGTTTTTTTTACCAATAAGATATTAAATGTAAGATCTCTGATCCCCCCAGCCTACCAACAACTTCTGCTCTTCAATCAGTCTGTGGGTTTTTAACCAACTGAATAAAATATTTAACCTTATGAAGATTTCCTCCTGTTCAAACAATGATGTTTCACCTCATTACTTAAATAAAGTTTTTACAATTTGTTCGGTTGAACGCTCAGATCTACCTTTAGCCGAAGCTCAATCATTCCTTCTCGCTAAAACCAAAGTCCTACTGCCTCACCGAGACAAAAACCTGGATGACTTTAATCTTTCTAAATTTTAATGAAGATAAAACTGAAGTTCTTAATTTTGGTCGCAGCACAAACAGAAGCACTTCTCTGACACATCTGGGATGCTTGAAGCCTTTTGTGAAATATTTGATTCAAGTAATTTCAAGTAATTGTTTACAGTTGAGAACCATGATCTCCTACTCAGGTCAAAACAACAGAAATGACAGTAGAAGTTATACACAACAAAACTAAAAACCTAACAATGTTGCGCGTTTTAGCTTTTTTTTTTTCCCTTAATGATAGAGGTAAACTTCTATATTCTGTTTTTTAAGATTCTCAAACAGAATGGAGTGGTCTCACAGCTCTGCTGCTTTTCAGTTCTGCAGATGAGAGGACTTTAATGTCTTTAGTTCAACACAAGAAAACCCCTGAGACAAAAGTAGGAGGGACATTTGATGGTATTAAGAAACCTAAAGAGTTGTTAAATTGTGACATTTAATTTGGAAGGTTTCACTGCTTAATGTGAAATGTTACATGACACTTCTTATGTTGCTAAAAGCTAAAGCTTTTATTTGTTCGTTTTACAGATCAGACTGTGTACATTTGACTCTGACTTTATGTCTATCTTCTTCTTTTTTATTTTCTACCATCCTGCAGCTCTGCTTCTCCACAGCCAGTGGATGTCTGGATTGGTGGAGAGCTAAATTGCTCTGTGTGAGCTCCGTCACGCCTCAGCTCTCCTTCAGATAATGAAATGACAATTAATGGGAAAGCTGTTGCTGTCGCTCATTTGTTCCTTTGCAAGTAGAAAAGGAGGACAAATGGGGAGTCCTGCAGTCCAGGTGAGAGACAGGAAGAGTCCATCTCCTATTAAAGATTTGTCCATATTTTAGGCTCAATATTTGTTGACAGTTGATCATTTTCACCAAACCTGGTTAGGAAGTTTGGCTTTTTACTGAGCCCTTCAAAGGTCATAGGACGAAAAACATTTCTAATTCAATAAGATCTGAGTGAACCTACTGCTCTGTTCTGTACATCTGCAGGGCCCAGCCCCCCGCAACAATGGACAGAGATAAACTAACATCAGAAGCTTTTAGACTGAAACACTTTGAATATACAGTAGATTCTAGTTTTTCAAGTCAAAAAGCCTTAACCATGCACGTGTGCAGAGGTGGCTGGATTACTTCTGAAGATTTGTAAGTCATGTATAAAGGTGTATACTTTATTAACCCGGTGACATTTTAGTCAATACATTATTTACCATAGCTAGAGGCCTATACAGAATCAAACCACACGGAGCTCTGAACAATTGAGTCACTGACAGAATTACACTCAGAGCAAAGAGCAGAGCCCTGGGCACCATATATTATGTGCTGTGAGCGGGAATATTCAGCTAGGAAAATAAAAAGAAAAGATTTTATTTAGTTTTTATCAAGTTTCTTGAGGAGCAGGAGATGTTGTTGACAATGTGACCATAATAAAACATTGACAATCAGGGGTTTAACTTTTTTCCACATGAAGATAGTCCCATTTAAAACAAACATCTAAAGCAAACTAGCACTGCAACAATTAGCCAACATAATCGACAACGTCTATTATAAAAATAAGTCAGATGCAGATTTTTAACATTGACATATATTTACAAAGAGTAAAGTTAAGAGAGTCCCTTGCCCAGACGTGGGTTACTGGGGCCCCACCCTTGAGCCAGGTCTGGGGGAGGGGCTCGTAGGTGAGCACCTGGTGGCCGGGTCTCTACCAATAAGACCTGGCTGGGCTCAGCCCGAAAGAGCTACATGGGTCTGCCTTCCTGTGGGCCCACCACCCGCTGGAGGGGCAACATGAGTTGGGTGCATGATGCCATGGGCAGTAGCCAAAGGTGGGGATCTTGGCGCTCTGACCCTGGCCTACCAAAACTGGCTCTTGGGGCATGGAATGTCACCTCTCTGGTGGGGAAAGAGCCTGAGCTTGTGCGTGAGGTCGAGAGGTACCAGCTAGATATAGTTGGGCTCACCTCAAGGCACATCATGGGCTCTGGAACTGAACTCCTCGAGAGGGGCTGGACTTTATTCTACTCTGGATCAACTTTGTAGTTGTGTCATCTGATTTGCGGCCACATGTTTTGGACACTTGGGTGAAGAGAGGAGCTGAGCTGTCAACTGATCACCACTTGGTAGTGAGTTGGATCAGGCGGGGGGAGATGCCGGGCAGACCTGGTAGACCCAAGCGTGTAGTGAAGGTTTGCTGGGAATGCCTGGCAGAGAAACCTGTCAGACAGATCTTCAACCACATCCCAGCCAAGGTGGCGGACATTGAGTCCGAGTGGGCCATGTTCCTTGCCTCAATTGTTGAAGCAGTTGCCTTAAGCTGTGGCCGTAAGGTTGTCGGTGCTTCTCGCAGTGGCCATGCTCAAACTCGTGGAGGCTGTCAAGCTGAAAAAGGAGTCCTATGTGGCCTTGTTGGCTAGTAGGACTTTGGAGGCAGCTGAGGAGTATCGACAGGCCAAGCGGGCCGCAGCCCTGGCCGTTGCTGAGGCAAAAGCTCGAATGTAGGAGGAGTTCGGTGAGGCCTTGGACAAAGACTCTCGATTGGCTCTGAGGAGATTCTCTGACAAACCATCCGACGGCTGAGGCGGCAGAAGTAGCAATTCACTAACACTGTGTTCAGTGAAGGTAGGGTGGTATTGACCTCAAACAGTTATGTCGTCGGGAGGTGGAAGGAATTCTTCTCGGACCTTCTCAATCCCACTGGCACGTCTTCTATGAAGGAAGCATAATCTGAGGACTTAGGGGCTGGTCTGTCCATAACTGGAGCTGAGGTCGCTGAGGTAGTTAAAAAGCTCCACGGCGGTAGGGCTCCAGGGGTGGATGAGATCTGCCCTGATTTTCTCAAGGCTCTGGATGTTGTGGGGCTGCCCTGGTTGACATGCCTTAGCAAACATCAGTGGCAGTGCCACTGGATTGACAGACTGGGGTGGCTCCTCTTTTTAAAAAGGGGGATCGGAGAGTGTGCTCAAATTACAGGGGCATCACTCTCCTTAGCCTCCCCAGTAAGGTCTTTTCAGGAGTACTGGAGAAGAGAATCAAATCGATAGTCGAACCTCAGATTCTGTAGAAACAATCCAGGTTCCGTTCTGGCCGTGGAACACTGGACCAACTCTTTACCCTCACTAGTGTAAAGAGTGATGGTGTATCCTCGTAATTGTAAACAACAGTTGAGCGGAAATATAGAACTTGCTTTAGCTATGAATTATGGGTAGTGGCACAAAATCAGGAGTACTGTGGATAAGATGGTTATTTAAGGTTCAAGTCTGCATTGAGGTGCTCAAACCTTTAATACATAACAAAGTTGGACTTTCTAAATCTACACAAAATTATAAATAAATTAACACAAATTAAATTTCATATTTATTATCTCTGATTAAATACTTCAAAACATTTATAAAAATGATTTGTTCAATATTCATAGTGTTTTATTTTTCCTGAGTCTAAAACTTATTAGTTTAATTGAAGGAAGAAGCAAACGTATGACACAAACTTACATCATTTCTGTTTTTATTTTAGTGAGACACATGATAAAAGTGTGTAATCTAGTAAGCTAAGAATGTATTTGCAAGGCTGATGAAGCTAAGCCTCTGAGTGTATTAGCAGCAGATCAGTTCTGTACAATGAAAACAAAGTGAGGAACAAACCAGCATTAAGCACAGTTCACTGCTTACCTGATACTGGCTGGCTTTGGCCAGCTCCTGGTTGGCTGATTCCACATTAGATGTCGTAGTCTGGATGTAATCTTCAATACTGTCTATGGAGAGAAAAACACAGTGTGTTTATCTGTACTGTACCTGTACAATAACTCTACTTTGTCTATACAATACATGTATTTGTACATTATCTGTACATACCTGTACATTACGAGTACAATACTTGTACAATACATGTACACCTGTACAATACATGTTTAATACCTGTACATTACCTGTATAATACCTGTACATAGTATTGTAGTACTTGAGACCAGTCTTGATCTTAAGACCAGACCTGCTAACCTCTATACTTTAACATGATACTTGCTCATGTTACTGAGCAAATGTGTATGTCTTGAGTTTAGCCTGTTTTATACTGATGGTGCTGCTGATTAATGTCTCAGTCCATCTGATCAGTGCATCTAGTGCAACAGTCTGTCAACTTTTGTCAGATAAAAGTGTTGAGATTAGCTAATGCAACACTGCTTATTGTTCTGAGTTGTTTTAAAAGCTTGAAAAGAAAATAAAGGGCCCACTTTAGTTAGTCATTAGCCTAGCCTGGATAAAAACCTTTTGTTCTCTTTTTCCATGCTCTGACTGATTTTGATAACTACTGAATATTCCCCTTACAGGAATCAAACAACATCCCAAAAAACTAACAAAGATTTTGGGACCAACCTGAGAGGAAACACAGATCATGTGACTGAGACAGCTGAATGTTGTTCTTTAAGCACAGTAAGGTGTGAAAACGGTTCTGTCTGTAATTCAACTAAAGCACAAGAATAAAACATTATTGTACGTTGATTGAATCCATATGTCAGCCTGACATTTCAAACTTCATGTTGGAGTGAGAGAGATGGCCTGTTTGACAGAATGTAAGCCTGTGTGACATTTCTCCAAAATGAGGGCAGCTCTGCCCACGCTGCATTAAATATTATATATTATATTCTGAACTCTTTTAAAAGCTCTGACACATACTGAACATTTTCCAGGAAAACTTCACAGGGAATTGGACTTCGGCAAGGTGCAATCATCACAGGTAAGCAATTCACATTTTGTGTCTCCACTGTGCAACTCTGTCTCCGACAAATTATGTTTCTGTAAACGGAACAGTTTTCCAAATGACTTTAGTGCAATGTAATCATTGGCTGGATTACATTCAGGAACAGTAGCTCTGCTGTTTGCAAGTGGTGGCTGAACAAAGTGCAAAAGTGATTTTCTAACAGAACATGTTCACTGTTGGATTCAGGTGTACATCTTTTAGGTGACAAGAGTACATAATATAGCTCAGCTGACTGCAGAGGGACAATTCAATTTACTGTGTGTCACATGCTGCTGGAGAGTTTGTGAACACAGTTTAATCCTAATGTTGCAGCTGAACCTGCAGCATAATGTAGCTGTGCAGCTTTAGCTTTGGTTTGGTTAAAACCTTGTTATTGCCATCCAGTAAAAGGTGAAGGGTGGGTGATAATGTTTTTTTTCTTGTGTTAAATTAAAATATAATGTAATTTATTAAATATATATTAGAAAGCTTGCTTGTAGTCATCTCCATATTGAATTAAAATTGTGCATTTATTTTTTTAGGTTTGTGACACCATTTTGAGCCATTCACAAAGCATCTGATCAGTGCTACACTGCTGCAGGCAGACAGGTTCCTGCAGGACCACAGCCAGTTCTCCAGTTCACCACCACGGAGGCTCATCCAGTGCTGAACAGAACCAAGAAGTCTCATCTGCAGTGGTGCTGCGCCTCTGTTCCAGCTCTTCGTGGAGAACAATCTGCAGGACACCTTCAGAGACTGTGACTCTGCTGAAGATTGTCATCACATCTCCTCTGAGCACAGCTGAATCTGAGAGGAGCTTCTCAACATTGACGAGAATCAAGACTTTCCTCAGGTTCACAACATCACATCTAACTGCACTGACCATGCTCTCTGTAGAGAGGAATCTTGTTAAAACATCCCTGAATTTAACCAAAGTCATGAAGAAATTTGCTTTTCAGTTATAGAAGGACAAACTTGTACAAATAATAAAACACTACATGACATTGTAATGCTGTTTTATTACTTTGATTTGTTTAATAAATACACTGGCGTGATACAAATTAGTACGTTTGATTGCTTTTTGAGATATGTCTATTTTGGAGTTGTAGCCCCCCCTGAAGAAAGATCCACCAACCGCCACTGCTAAAACGTCTTTGAAGCTTTGCGGGGCCACATTACTTGATGTGGCAAACTCTAACTCCAATATGGCATTTTAACTTACGGGGCTCCACAGCGAGAGAGTGCACAGTTACCCACTAGGTGGTTTTGTAAAGGTATCTCAAGCTGAGATATATGCAATCCACCAGTGTGTGGCATCTCTC
>JARVJO010000305.1:28219141-28233179 GCA_031762555.1 Cynodonichthys magdalenae
TATTGGAAACTCAAGACAGCCATGACATTATGTTTTTTACAAGTGTATGTAAACTTTTGACCACAACTGTAAGTTCAGTCCATTTATCATTTGGTACAAAATCACTTTGTAAGAGATTGCAATCACTATGTAAAAAAATGGAGTACATCTTTATATAAATTGATCATGTATAATTGCAGGAACACTAACTGAAAAGTGGGAAGAAAAAGAGATTCAGACCATAAATCAATCAATAATGCATGATTTATGTTATGTTGAAATCTTTTTTAAAATTTTTTAATTAAATGAAATAAACATAAAAAAAAATTACAGACTTGACTTAACTGTAAAACATAAAATTATTTAATTTAGTTTATTTATATAGTGCCAAGTCACAACAAAGTTGTCTCAGGTCAATCTAAACAATCAATCTAAAGAAGGTAGCAGATTGTGTTAAATCTTCACATCATCACAGTCTACCATCCTGAACAGCACATTGGCAACAATGGAAAGTAAAAAAACTCTTAACAGGAAGAAATGATAAGAACTAAAGTAAAATGTGCTCACTTTCTGACAACTGAGATAATGAAGAGCAGACAGAAACAGACTGAAAAATAAGCCTTAAACAGTTGCTGTATGAATACTGTGTTGAAATAAAAAAAGAAAAATCATCAAGTTGAGGTACAGAAAAATCTGATTGTAACGGGAGACTTTTTTTTATGTTTCTGCAGTGCTTAAGTTAAAGAGTTGCTTCAAATTTTGAATATAATATTTAAGTGGGGGTGCATGTTCTGTATTTTGTGAAGACTTGGAGGAAAAAAATCCAATAAAAAAATAAAAGCCATGACAAAAATGACAAACGTCTACATGTAGTGTAGAATGTGTATATGAACCTTGATGAAGTTAGACAAGTTTGTAAAATATATGTTGTTTTTTTTTTTCGTTAAAACATAAATTCCAATTTTTTGTGACCAGTTTAAACTTGGAATGATTATAAAGTATGTTTGAGCTGCTGTAGACTTTGCTTCTATACTCAGACAAACAGACGTGGTTTTTGAACCTGAACATCTTAAGAATAAACTTAGCAGCCTTTCACTTCCTCTGGATGGCCATAATCTACCTCCAGTTCTAATGTAAAGAACCTTGGTGTTATTTTTGATCAGGATCTGTCTTTTAACCCCCACATTAAAAATATTACCAGGACCGCCTTCTTCCACCCGCATAATTTCCCTAAAATTAGAAACATCTCATCCAAAAATGATACAGAAAAACTGATCCATGCATTTATTTTGTCTAGAAGGGACTGGGATTCTTTATTATCTGGGCTCCAAAAAACTCTTTAAGAAGTCTTCAGTTGATCCAAAATGTTCAGTTGTAATGAGAGTTGGAAGGAGACATCATTTTTCTCCAGTTTAAGCTTCTCTCCATTGGCTTCCATTCGAATCCAGAATAGACACGCCTGTCCTGAGCCTGGTTCTGCTGGAGGTTTCTTCCTGTTGAAAGGGAGTTTTTCCTCTCCACTGTTTGCTCAGGATGGGAGACTGTGATGAAGTAAAGATTCAACACAATCTGCTGGTTTCCTTTGACTACTTTTTTATTTATTTATTTTTATTTGTACAGAGCCCTGAAACTATGTTTGCTGTTACATGGCTCTATAAATAAATAAACAGAACTGAATCAATTTGAAATGTGCACATTTTATTTCAAAGCTGTGTGATAAGATGGAGAACAAAAGTTCTGGATCAGAAGGTAATAATGGTTCTTCAATGATTATGCTCTGGAATGAAAAACGTAAAAATACAAAACCTGACTTCAGATATTTTCAGTTCTAACTAAATTTACAGAGAAAAGCAAAACAAACAAACAAAACAATGGGAATTAAAGAGAGAAGAAAATAGATTTTCAAACTAACTATATTTGTGATAATCATGTTTTGTGTTTAGCTTGACTAAAAGTTAAAAAGCTTTTGTTCGTTGGTTGTTCCTCTATCAGCATACGGAGCAAACTGGAGCAGTTCTGGTTTACTGCAGCTAATTCTCTCCAGTCTCTGAACTTTGAATCTACTCTCAATATTTCTGCTCAGAGCAAATGAAAGCTTATAAAACCTCTGTCTATCTCCGGCTCACAGGTCCCCCCCTCATTCCTCCATTATGGCTGTGTGCAATCACAGCTGCGTTTGTGTAGCCTAACCCACTGGGCCATCCATCACAGGTGGCCCAGATTGCTGTGGAAACTGGCAGCCATCCTGTCACTTGGCAGAAAATGTTTGAAGCGAGCCAAAAGGACCTCTGGTAAACTGCGTGGTGCTAAAGACTTTTTTGAATTTACCTTTAGGCAGAGCGGTCTATCATGCTGTAATGGAATAACAAATTTATTTTACCTGGCAAAGCATTGGGCAATCAGGGCTCATTTCATCATAATGAAAAACAGTGTGCAGCCAATTTAGGACGTGTATAGAACACACACACACACAAAGCAGAGGAGAAAGCAGAGGTGTTCTGGGTTGGGGACCCTGGCCTGAGGGCTCAGGATGAGGCCAGGCCTTCAGCCAACAATGTGCCCTTTTCCATATTTCATGGTCCTTCAGTTCTGAGCAGAGACGGTTTTTCCAGCCTCGGGACATCAGCTTTAGGCTTTGAACCAGCTCTGAAGATTTTTCTATTATGTTCCCAACAACAGGTCTATTACAGCCAGGTTTTTACCTCTGAGGGGAAACTATCAGCTCTACTCAAACAGATTCTGCTGTTCTTCAGGGAAAAATTACAAAGTAGCTTTAACTCTTTGGTTTGTATATTGTTACTTATTAATTTAATAAATTTATTTAAGCATGCAGACTTGACCATCCTTTTGTGCACAATAAAACAAAGACAGAACTAGAAAGGTCAAAGGTCAGTAAAGTGCACTACTGCCACTGTGAATGAAATCATCTGAACATATAAAAAGAAGTAAATAGAAACCCTATAGTTGGTTTCTTTAGCTGACTCAGAATTCACACTATTACTTGTTTATTTAAAGTTCGATTGCATGTTTTTTAGCCGTTTCAAGATACTTTGTGCTTTTCCTAATCTGGAGTTGTGCTCTAATTTTTTTTGTTTTTTCAAAATTTTACATTTCAAAAAGAATTAGCTTAAATTAAAATAATGGTTTCTTAATACAACAACTGTTTAAACTCAAACTATCTAATTTGTTTTCTTATTATGACCCACGCTATGCGAAGCATGGGTCATATTGTTTTCAAACAGTTTTTTATTTTTCTTTCTCAGTGATTTTTGGTCAACTGTAGCATGGAAACGACTACACCGATCAACATTAAATTTGGCAGGACTGTAGATGAGTTCGAGCTGCACTGCGCCAGTCAACGGTTACACAATAGACCCCATATTTAGGGAGGGGGCTCCATCTAAAAAGGGGATGCCTGGACATACAAAAATGCTTATAGCACAAAAACTATCCAACATGGGAACTTTAGCTCTGATGAAAGGCTATCCATTGGGCCCACCAATGATCCCCCAACCCTAACCCCAGACCCCCACCCAAAACAATAAATCTGTTCTGATGAGTTCTGAGTTCTGGTGCATTGGTTTTTGTACATGTGGGGGTCATATATGCTACCACTTTGTAGTATCTAGTTTAACAATATTTTTTATATTACACAGGTTTATAACATGTAATACACAGCATATCACATGTCATAAACATGTAATATGCTTGTGTACATGTCATAAAAAATGTATAATACATCACACATGTATTACCTTTCATAAATGTGTAATATACATGTGTAATTTATTTCAAGATGGCATTAACCAACATAAAAATGTCTCATCTCAACTGAACTAAAATCAGATGTGGTCTTAGCTGAGTCACCACAACACCTTATCCCCTAATCTGAGTGTGACATTTCACATAATGTTATTTTCAACGTCTGATCAAAACAGCTGAAACTCTTTCATTTCTCAGTGCTAGAAGATCTTAGGTTCACACTGCAGGTCTTTAAGCTCAATTAAGACATTTTTATTTATTTTTTGTGGCGTTTCTGGCATTTTAATTTGAAGGTGACCTCCATCAGACTTCAACAGGCTATGGTCCTGAAGCAGAAGACATCACATGCAGCACACTGTGTTTACAAACGGAAATATTACGTTGGGCAACAGGTGCAAATGTAACACACAGACACAAAAAAAACCAAGTGAAACAGAAAACAATGCTGCAAAGAAAAATTAAGCAAATACCAAAAACAACTGCAAGTAAGAAAATGCTGCAAACACACTCTACAAAATAGAAGTGCACCAGATCACTATAAGCATTTTTGCACTATAAGGCCCGGCTCAGCCCACCCTGCCCTTATTCCAGCCCTGTTTGTGTTTGCATTGGGCAGAGAGTCATTTTAATGAGGGCGACACAATCACATTATACATGCACAAACTTATTTTGTTTATTTATTTGCAACACAACAATGGCAACTACACAAAACTTGAAGGAAAAGTACTGAATATTGAACCAGACCATTCCAGCAGTTTGAGGCTTAAGACACAAGAGCAGGAGGACAGAGAATGGTAAGCTAATGGTAGCTAATGTGAATTTGTTGTTGTTGTTTGATAGGTCACTGCTGTTGTTTAGTTAAACTTAAGTGAAAACAAGCGCTACAGTTACTTCAAAAGTTTCATGTAAAGTTACTCATCTGTGTCACATGGCACATGAGCAGCTCGGCCCAGATAGAACCACAGGTCTTGGGGTTCCAGAAATTGGAGTGAAACTTGGCCATAAGTGTAATGCAAACACACTGAACCCGGTTTTAAAGCCAGGCTGGCCCGAGCCAACCCGGGCAAGGCCTTGCAGTTCAGAAAGGCTTATGGGTACTCAATCACCAGGTCATGTGGGACCAGACCCTCACTAAAAGCATTAAAGAAGGAAAATTTACCTTTTCTTTTTCCCCTCCAACTTTCTTCAGCATCTCATTGTCTTTACTAAGGATCTGGTCCCAAATTACTTGGGTCCTCTTAGGGATGCAAATCAGTTTTGTGTGTGCAGCATTTTCTTACATGAAGTTCATTTTTTAAGTATTTGCAGCATTTTTTTCCTTTTGCTTTTGTTTTCTTGGTTTTGTGCTTTTGCTTCTATTATTTTTTTATGATTCCAGCATTTTTATGTTTTATTTGTTTGTTGTGTTTGTGTGTTTTGAAGTTTGCATCATTTGTGTGTGTTTGCACTTGTCGGCCACCGTAAATATAGATGCTACAAGTTAGCATGTGTGAATCCATTCTGATTGTTGTCCAGACAGAACCAGCTAAATTATTATTGGCTGTAATTATTTGGTTCATTGTTTCCAGTTGATCTTGCTGTAGCCTGTCTGCTCAGGAGCAGAATATCCCTTCTGGAAGAGGAGCAACGCTTTGAAGTATAAATACAAATCAAGACGCCTGTATTTTTTGTAGGTTTAGATTCTCAGTCACCCAGGACATGGCAAATCTAAAGAGTAAAAACAAAGACTAAAAGGCTGGGCCCCTGTTTTGTAGCTGTAGACATGCTGAGTTCCAGGCTTTAAACTTTGTGCTGTAAAAGTCAGATGAAATGAGATGTGACTGTTCAGACTGAGGTCACTTTGAAAAACATTGAATATTTATCTGATTTTGTTCCACATTGGAAGAAGACCTGGGTCTGATTTAGAAATAAAAATAAATAAAAATTCACATAAAAAAAAGATATGGGTCACATCTGAGCTCACTACAACTACTTTGGGTCAGTTCAACCTGCAGTTTTAAAATGTAGCTTTGTTTGAAACTCTATTCCTTCAAGGAATAAATAATAATAATTGAACGTAGAAAATTACATTCTACTTAGCAGGAAGCCATTTCTTGTGCACAGTTTGATATGTTTTGATCACAATTAAGTGCATTTCTTATTCAGTGTAAATCACAACAGAGCAGCAGGGATTCAAGGAAATGCTTCACAGAAAGTGTGACTCTTTCCACTTTGTTTTCATTTATTGAGTCTGTAAAAATCTGGTCGCTCCAGTTTGACACTGCAAAGCAGAGATGGAGTGAGAGGTGTGGTGGTCTCGTTCTGAGCCTGCAGAGGGAAGTGTGGCACAACGCAGGGGTTTGTCTCTGAACCTGACCACAGAATTTCATTCTTCTCCCTGATTAAACACAGCTTTAATCTGACTGTGATGAAATGGTGATGTCACTGCACCCAGTAGGCATTTATATTGCTTGAAGGAATTCATATCGCCCGCCTTCTTTATGCCAGAGATTTTGTCTGAGATCAACTTACATGTTGAGAAATGGATGAAGTTTAGTCAAATCTTGAAAATTATGTTAGATCTCAGACTCAGATTCTGTATTGGGGGCTACCACAATAAATTTTAGTTCAAACCCAGTCAAACTGACTTATTTTGTTTTCACTAAGCTCAGTTATCTGTGGCTGCCAACCTCACACTAAAGTTATTCAGGTTTGGCAAAGTTTCAAATAAAAACTTGTTGTAGCCATACCTCTTTTGATGACTTCCTGAAAGTCTTTTTTTATTTATTTTATTTAATTCATCCACTGGTGAAATGTCAGGCAGATTATGTGAATCAACAGACAAAAAATATTCACCTCCAAAACCCACAAAGATAGGTGCCAGATCAAAAAAGTGGTGATAATAAAGAATAGTGAGTGCATCGACACACCAAAGGCTTTGGCGACATTCACACTGTAGACAAATGTGACAAATCAGCATGTTTGCTACTATGCAGTGGCGGATCTAGAATTTTGCTGAGTAAGGGGCCATTAAGGGGCAACTTTATTGAAAGAGGCGCCAAGTATTTGTTCAACATTCTTTCACACAAATCCACAGTTTTGGTAAGATCTACATTTAACTAATCACACATGTTCAAACACAGATAATGTAATGTATTTAAAAAAAAAAAGCTTACACAATAAATTCTCCTTACCAGTTTTACATACGTTTTTACTGTACATAGATAAAATTCCTTCAACACATAGCATTTGAGAAAATCCAATCATCATTTGTTAGTTGAAAGACATTTTCTGCAGGATTGTTTAAATTTTCTTAAAAACAGAATACTTCTATAAACTTTCAAATAAACATTCATGCTGGACTTTTCTATTTGACTCTATAGCGCCACTAGTGTTTGGATATTGAACTGCAGCCACCATCATTGCCCCCAGGTAAAGGACAGTTGAGTGACAGGACAGGGGCACTTCAGGGGACCAATGCCCCTGTGGCCCTGCCCCTAGAACTACCCCTGCTACTATGTAATGATTTGATTAAGACAGTCTGAATGTGACTATTCAGTTTTTGTTTTCAAATCCAACCCAGGTCTTTTCAGTATGTGGTACTAAATCAGGTTCATATCTGATGTTTTTTTTAAATAAACCTCAGTATGTACCATCATGTCTCATGTCATCTGACTTTTGCATTAATGAAATGAGGCTATACGGATTTATCAAAGTAATTAGAATATTGATACCAAGCTTGTGTTTTGCTGTTTAAATCTAGGAATTCCTCGTCTCTTGCTACAGAACAGAAGTCCAGTTGCTTTGTCTTTGGTCTTTTAATTTTCCATGTCCTGGATGACTGAGAATCCACAGAAACATATGATTGTAATGTTGGTGTCAGACTGTATTGATTCTAAAGTTACACTTTAGTTTAAGTTTTACTTCCAGCATGTCACTCTCATTTTAGCATGTCACTCTGACTGAACAACTTAAAAATCAACATGCTAACGTGTATCATCTGCCTTTACTTCTGTAAACACAGCATACTGAATGTGACGTTGCATCTTCTTCAGCGCATGCTGGTTATATCACTGCTGTGGAGAGTTCACTCTGGAGTCTGATGGAAGTCACATTTAAAATGTAATGTGACTTCTCCATGGCACACAAAAAAGTTGGATTTTAGCAGAAAGATGAAAAGGCACATGGGTCATTACTTGAGTGAGACAAAGAATGGAATTTGCACTGGGGGTCTAAACACCAGCTAATGGCTGACAGAATCATAGCTCAAGACTTTAAGACCAGATACACAAACCAGTGATTTTATAAGCTCATACTTATGTATGCTGAAGTGCTTGAATTACGTATACAGCATCAACAGAACTCTAAGGGCCTGCTCTACTAAAGGTTTGTGTGAATAAAAATACATAAAAACAATAGCTCACGTAAAACTGTTCCATGAATCATGTGAACAAGAATTACATCTGTCAAATGAGCAAGATAGCAGACACAATCAATTTATTGTGTTTGCCTACATGAATATGCAGAATACATGATGATTATCAGAAAGTGCAAAATACTGGGAGGAGGATATGCAAATATAACACTGGTCAACACAAAAAGAATTGTCTAAGTTTTTTCAGCTGTCTTAGTAATATTTCGATGCGCTGAATCCAAAAATCACATCTGTTTTGCTCCATCAGGTCGACTTTTTGAGCCATAGGCAAATCTTGATTCTGTTTACAAGCATTTGTTTCATTTCAACTTTATTTATTTCACGTTCTAGAACTGAAATTACTTACTTATTTAGACTGTAAGTTAATGAATGATGTCATCAATTGCGAAATCATCATTTACTTAATTCGCTTCAGATCAGCATTTTAGTAAGAGTAAAGTGAAAAGCCTCAATATGGCATAAAAACGAAATGGCTTCAAGCAGAACACTTGCAAAAACAAACCTGACGTATTCTGTTACATCTGTGGCGAATACACCCTTGTGCCTAACAGGAATCCAGTCACAAGTTTCATACAGTGGGTTTACCATGCTTATTTTGGTATGAAACTTGGAGATCAGGACAAAGCTTGGGCGCCGCACATGGTATGCAAAGCATGCACCAAGTATCTGTGTCAGTGGACAAAGAGCAAAAGAGGATCTTAAAAATCTCATTTGGATGAGAAATAGTACTAAAAATCAACCGATAATGTCAAAAAATCTATATATCCATAATCCATTTAGACAAAAAACTCTGATTTAAAAATGAACTTAGCATAAAAACGTGACCTGATTGATAAAAATGGATGTTATTTTTGGATTCAGTAGTGGATGTTTGTAATAAATTAACTGTCAAAAGAAAAACTTTTCAAAATTTAAAAAACAATTATTTGTAACCTTGTGTAATGTTTTAGCACCCCATTGTGTTTTATCAATCTTGAAATTGTTTGCCGTTTTTGCGTCTTTATTTAGCTCATGTGAAAGGCAAGTGCAGACTGACAAAGCATTACTTACAAATGCCTGCAGTTGATGTGAAGAGAAGGAGGTATAGATACGGTGACAGACCACTGACAGAGAATGGTCTTTGTGCATGTCAACATATTTGGACTGTCAAAAATAAAAATAGTAGAGACATGTTGTCGTCCTGCAGCCATTTTTGAGCTGCTGTGGGACCTAAGGGCTGATTTGGAATCAGTCACAAACAGAGGCAATGCCATATCGTCAATGGGAAAACTCTTGACAACAATGAATTTTCTTGTATCTAGATCATTTGCCTCCTCCACCAAGACATCTAACTCCATGGCTTCAAACTTCATTTTTTCTTTTTCAGCAACTATATTATCTTAAACTCTCCATAGTAGGATTAACAGAACCCTCATTTCAATTTGCCCCACTTTTGCACCTGTTATCATTTGCACAGCAATCTTGCAAGACCTTGTCTACTGTGAGTTTTTTTTAGTTAGCAATGCAATTTAGCACACATTATTTGAGATCTTAGTAAATCACACACTAGGAGCCTTCATGAAGATCTTTATGGAAATGTGGAAGACAAATCTAGAGGCCAAGTCAAAGCCAATTGCATATGTCAGCATCTAATGCAGCATGTACCAAGGTAATGCTCTGTCCCCATCCCTGTGCTACATAGACCTGAATCCCCTCAGCCAGATCATAACAAAGACTGGCTATGGAAACAGTTTCAAGTGGAACAATCAACTTTAAGATTATTTTACTTGTAGTGGGACATATTAAAAAGTTAGTAGAGGAATAGAATTGAACGGACATTCACACTGGTGGAAGTGAAGTCAGTTAGTAAAAAAATTTAACAAAAGTGCTAAATTGCTTAACAAAAAGTTAGTTCTGCTCTTAGCGTGCCCACCATTGCCTATGAGGTATGCAACTGGTTCTTACCTGAAAGTACCATTTATGTACCCAGTAAGTACTGGTATGTATTACTACCCAAAAATCATAATGGTAAGAATATGATTAAAATCAGGTGTCCAAATTTGTAGCCCAAAAGCTGATGTGAAAAATGTTGTTTGTATTGCTTTAAAATGGCAGCACAGGGCAAACAAAGGAAGGAAGGAACTGGTCCACATGTGCTTCTCTGTATTTCAGGATGACTTGTTTTTCATCAGGTGGAGTCTGGGTCACAGAGCACTTCAATCAACTTCGTCAAGTCAATTATGATTTGGTAACATTTGTTGACGTATGTACTCTACACAGACACATTAGTCATCATTGATGTCAACACTTGTCATTTCAAGTTGTTGTTTTTTTTCTGTGCGTGCTGCATACAGGCAGATTCACTGCCTGCAAGAAGAAAAACAATTTCTTTATGATGTGACGAGCGGCTCAGTGGGCTCAATCTGAAATACAGATCTGTCGGCAGCTTTAGAACTGAAGCTCAGTAAAGCAACATGACATTTTAATGTAAAAATCCAGATTTCTCTTTCATTTGAAATAAACAGGGAGGCGACATTAGAGACAAGTGTTCAAACAACTCAAAATTAAATGCTGTAGATTCACATCAGAGTGCAATATTACCCAAAAGAAATTCTTTCAGCACAAAAAGGTGATGAACCAAAACAAAAGGCTTGCTGTCTCCTTAACAACAGCAGACGAGTGCTTCATGCTGAGAGAGGCACCTCTTCATCACCTCCACCCCCACCACATATGGAACAGCCATGTGGGCCTCAGAAGTGCCCAGATTTCTTTTTTTTCCTGCCATCTTTGTTATGAAACCTGTCCACAATGTTATATATAAATCTTCAATCCATCTGCACCATATCTCAATTGGTTTTCCCGTGTTTCTGCTGTTTTACTGCAAAAACCCCCCCCAAAAAAACAAGATAATAAAATAAACAAAAAAAGGTTGGCCAACATTTTGAATAACCAAAATCCAATATTTATTAACTTTGTTATTCTAAATTATTAAACTTCTGATGTAAGAAGTGTAAATGCAACGTGTAGCAAACAAATGTAAGAAAGTAACAATTAACTGTACGTCACTGTACGTTTGTAAAATACTGAAAACAATCCTGAGTCGTTTGCAGCAGAAGCTTCTGTTTGTCACATTTCAGTTTATATGTTTCTACAGTGTTTTATGAAGGCTTAAAAGACCCACTACTTCCAGATTAATGTCCAGGTTAGAAAGTCAATGATAGTTAAAGGGCACCTATTGTACAAAATTCTCTTTTTTTATGTTTTTAAACTTATTTTTGGGTCTGTACTGCTTCCATAAACAGTCCAAACACCAAAAAAATACACCCAGCCGTTATTTTGTAATGATTAAGTGTATTTTTTTGGTATCTGGAAACATTTTATTTCCCAAACCATGGTATTGTGAAGTCACTAACACAGTCACCATAGCAACCAAAACCTGAGACCAGCCCATCACCCGGCAAGCCAAGCAGAGGCTCTGTCCACTTCTTCACAGGATGACCACGTTAGTTCTGCTGTTTTCATGAAGAACACAGATGCGTGGCTTTAATTTTATTTTTATTTCTGATGACAATGTTCTTGCAATATTGCCAAATAAACTTGAGTTTGTATAAATAATTTCACGATGGACTCATTTGGAAACTACCACACAGCAGGATTTACCCAAGGACTTTAAACTGAAGGAAACTTCTGTCCCTAGTCTTCACAAATTTGCAGATGATGGCGGTAAGTGATGTGTTGTGTGTTTAGCGCCGCTGTGGTATAAACATGAATTGTCATTTAGCACAAATTGACAGCGCTGCCGGGATACTACAGAGGAGGTGAGCTGCTTCACCTTTACACCTCCGCCTGAGGAAACAAAGGTCTGTGCTGCTCCTGCGCCACAGAGTTCGTTTCACCACAGCGCTGGTGACACGGAAGCCTCTAGGTTGAGAGTCGTGGACCTTGACCACCTCTCGGCTCGTCTTCGTCAGCTTCAGGAATCGGTGGAGGACGCGCATTTGCCTCTCAAGGCGCCTGTCTTCGGTCAGATGCTCCAGTCTGTCCCTACCAAGCCTGGAAGACTGTGTCTACTACTGTTGTAACATTGTGCATCTGCTTATACTAGGCATTTATTTTTACGTTTCTGAAGTTCTAATATAAATGCCATGTTGGGAGGCCGAGCTAACATAAACAAAAGGTTGAGAAGGGGGTTGCCAAGCAGCTTATGCATGACATCTTGTTCTGAAGAGAGCCCAGAAAAAGCAAAACTAAAAAGGGTCAAATCTCACTATGTGTTATTCATTTTGTGAATTTAATCAAATGAACATGTTTTGTATAGCCCACAGATGTATCCTAACTTGTTCAAGGACCCCATAATAGGTCACCTTTAAGTTGTGCACTTCATATTCAGGGGATTTAAAATAAACAAAAGAAAACACAAGTCCTATAGCAGTAAGACACACTGGGTAAAAAAGACAAAAAAAATAAATAAAGAAGCGTAAAGGTTTTGGGAACTTTGAAACGAACAGTCTAAATATTCTTGTTTTACATAATCACCACCACCATATTCTGTGGAAAATCTCCCTAAATCATTAAACTTAAACTGATTCCATAACAAGAATTAAAAATATCAAAATACAACTTCAGGCTAAAGTTCAACTTTCTTTGAGTTGTTTAAAAACCTGAAGTATGTTGAGTGAGAAGCAAATTAAAAATTGTGATAGAAACTAAGCAGTAGTACAACTGAAATTATGACTGAACAGTAAATGGTAAAAGGACTGTACTTATAAAATTATAAAACTTAAATCATTCTGTAAAAAATTATCGGAGCTTTAGAACACATTCAAACACAATTAACATCAGAGGCAGAGAGGGGTTTAGTGTCTTTACATGAGACTGAGAACTAGTGTAATAAAACCTCTGTGGTTTGAGCAGTCGTTCACCAACGAAAGAGTCAATCACCCACTGATCTCTGAGTGAGATGTTTAAGGAACCCAGTGTGTGATGTTGCTACTCAGAGCTTTAACGAAAACTGAGAGCAGACTGCAAGAAACTGAAGAAATAATAATAGGGTCACTTCAAAGCTTATGAATTATCAAAATTTGTAGATAATAATAATTATATTGATAGAAATGTCATCATTATCATAAGAACTGAAACTGAACTTGAAGAGACGGGGGTCTCTGCAGTTGTTAAGTGAGAGTTTCTTGTGTGAGAGGAGTTTGTGACAAACAGATTGACTTTTTTGGGTGGGGTTGTGGGATGTGTAGCTCGGTTGAAATGGCTAGAAAGCACCTATAACTTGAAATATTACTATATTAATTAATATTTGTTATAACTCGAGACAGGAAGGTGCTACCTGCACCACATTTAAAGTCAATAAATTTTGTTTGCAATAATTGTAGTATTACTATTACTTCCTTATTTAACTACCCCCGCTAGACAATCCGACCAATCACAGTTAGGACAAAATCTACCCACACAAACAAGAAACCACCCATGTAATGAAGAGATTTTAAATGCAGTAAGATGTAGATGATGTTATGTTACACTGTATATCCTTCTTGCTGTAAGGCTAGCTTGGTTTGGAAGTATGAAAGCGGTGCTATGAGGAAAATAGGTTGGGGACCACTTCTACAGACTGAACAGCATCATGCAACAGTTTGGATTGTAAAGACAATAAATTAGGTTGAAAGTGGTGAGTAAACGACCAAGAACAGACTCTTTTTTTGTGTACTAATGACAAGGTGGAACTTTTTCTTTATGACAACTAGACTTCCTGTTCTGAGCCTTGAAGATATTTTTCCTCTCATCCAAAAGGCATCTGATCATGAATTGGGAGTTACAGGCTTATACACTCACCGGCCACTTTATTAGGTACACCATGCTAGTAACGGGTTGGACCCCCTTTTGCCTTCAGAACTG
>JARVJO010000305.1:28259999-28273008 GCA_031762555.1 Cynodonichthys magdalenae
ACCTGTCAGAGACAAACTGTTGACATGTTACCTGTCAGAGACAACCTGTTGACATGTTACCTGTCAGAGACAAACTGTTTACATGTTAACTGTCAGAGACAAACTAACAACATGTTACCTATTAGATTCAAACTATGGACATGGTAACTGTCAGAGACAAACTGTTGAAATGTTATCTTTCAGAGACAAACTATGGACATGGTAACTGTCAGTGACAAACTGTTGACATGTTAACTGTCAGAGACAAACTGTTGACATGTTACCTGTCAGAGACAAACTGTTGACATGTTACCTGTCAGAGACAACCTGTTGACATGTTACCTGTCAGAGACAAACTGAGGACATGTTACCTGTCAGAGACAAACTGTTGACATGTTAACTGTCAGAGACAAACTGTTGACATGTTAACTGTCAGAGACAAACTGTTGACATGTTACCTTTCAGAGACAAACTAACAACATGTTACGTATCAGAGACAAACTGTTGACATGTTACCTGTCAGAGACAAACCAACAACATGTTACCTATCAGAGACAAACTATGGACATGTTACCTGTCAGAGACAAACTGTTGACATGTTAACTGTCAGTGACAAACTGTTGACATGATACCTATCAGAGACAAACTATGGACATGTTACCTGTCAGAGACAAACTGTTGACATGTTAACTGTCAGAGACAAACTGAGGACATGTTACCTGTCAGAGACAAACTGAGGACATGTTACCAGTCAGAGACAAACTGAGGACATGTTACCTGTCAGAGACAAACTGACAACATGTTACCTGTCAGAGGAAAACTATGGACATGTTAACTTTCAGAGACAAACTGTTGACATGTTACCTGTCACAGTAAAACTTTGGACATGTTACTTATCAGAGACAAACTGAGGACATTTTACTCGTCAGAGACAAACTGTTGACATGTTACCTGTCACAGTAAAACTTTGGACATGTTACTTATCAGAGACAAACTGAGGACATTTTACTCGTCAGAGACAAACTGAGGACATGTTACCTGTCAGAGACAAACTGAGGACATGTTACCTGTCAGAGACAAACTGAGGACATGTTACCCGTCAGAGACAAACTGAGGACATGTTACCCATCAGAGACAAACTGAGGACATGTTTCCTGTCAGAGACAAACTGTGGACGGCTGGGAGATTCCTCCAGGAAAGGGAGGAGAGATTAGCCTAATCCACATTTCTATTGGACACCTAACCTGTGCTTTGATCATTTCCTGCATTCTCTTTCTGATCAGCCTGAGCAACAGACGGCAAATCTGACAGGCCCCCCTCTACACCCCCCGACAGCATGACTTATATCCCTCATATCCCTGCTCCTAAGATCGGCTCTGATCAAAGAAAGCCTTTCTGGTGACTGAGGCGTCCATCTGCCTCTACAGACATGACAGAGAGAAGAGTTGACTGTACGGCTACAGTCCTCTGGAGTTTAAAGACAAAAAAACAAATCTGAAGTTGTTTTTGTTTTCCTGACACAGTCTCTCTTCTCTCTACAGCAGAGTTTGACTACATTAAAGCATGTCTCCTGCTACCACTGACATGTTAGAGAGAAAAATTTAAGTTAGTAAGTCAATATCTTTCTAAAAGTAATCACGTTTTTGAGTTATTTGATTCATTTGATATCATTTTGAGTCACTGATAAGAAACACAAAAATCTTAATGTTATTGTTAAAAAATAATTGAAAGACAAAAAATTATTCACACAAAAAGGTACAAATATCAAATTTATTTAAAAATGTATTTTCATATATTTATAGTTAAAATTATTTTCAAATATAATTGTGTTTACTTATCCATGTATCAATGAATATATCAATTCATATCAAGAGGAACTCAGTATATTCAAGTATAAGTGTGTCACAATGTAGCATTTAAAAATGTATATTTTATGAATACATAGTCAATAATTAACTCCCCAACTCAGTAAAAAACATGTCCAAGAACCAATTAGTGGACCTGGTCTAACCCGAGTTCAGCCCCTATCCCTGTTTGATCACCGCAGTGACTGAGGCTGAACTTGGGTTTGGTGTGTTTCTGTGGTTCCCAGTTGAGTGAATGAATGTTTCCCAACATGTCAATCAGTCTTCTTCTTCTTTGTTTATCCCAGGAGCACAAATGTAAAAATTATTAAGATAATTTACTAACGTAACGTCTTTATGTTTGTAGTCAGAAATAGGGGTGGTCCTCATCAGTAAAGGACCTGAGCTTCATCAGCTTTTAGTGTTTGTCCCTGAGCCAGCTGGGTTTGGTGGTGGATTTGGTTTGTAGGTCATTTTTTTATGTAGATTGGTTAGTTTTTTGTTTATATTACATACTTGATCTGTTTGAAATGTTTCAGTACAAACCAAAAAGTTTTCAGTGTCTATTATACAGGTACTTGAAGAACTTTGTATTTCCTAAGGTGGTACTCATTATTAAAAGTTTTAAATCAGCAAAAAACATTATTTTACTTAGTACAACTTCTGACTTATTCCATCTTTTTGGGGGGATCTAAACTATGCATATTAGCAGAATTAAAAGCAATGAAAGAAAAGTAAGAACCTAAAAACAGCCGAACAGACCAGTGGTCACATCTTCAAGCTGTTCTTCTCTCCTCTGTGCTCAGTTACAGAAAGACACACCCAAAACAAACATGGGGCACTACTGAGTGATGAATTATGCATCTTAGTGACACAGACCTTTAATTATAAATGTGTTTTTGAGTCGTATTTTGTCTGATGTTTTGAGTTTAGTTTATAGCATCAAAAGCAAAATCAATCTTTGTGCACAGCACAATATAAATAAACAAGCTTGATGCTAATTCAGATAGGTGCAAATAAAATGATTATTTTTTTATTCTAATCTATAGTCACTTTTAATTAAACATGCTGTGAATACTGTTTTATTTTTATTATTATTTGTTTGAAAAATGATGTTTAGCCAGCAAGTCCAGACTGCATCATATCAGTAAGACTCCACATTTAAACTTGTGTGGACTATAAAATGAACTTGTAAAAGTAGCCTGTAGTGCCAGATTAATGCAGAGCATTTACAATTCCCTTTTTCTTCATATTGACCCTTCAGTCCAGCAGAATAAAAAAAAGTTTAAAAGTCCTCCCTTAGTTAGAAGAACATTTAGCTCAAACCGGAAGCTTCTTGCTGCCTGAGGCTGTCTTTTCACACTGAATAAAGTCTGGAACATAAAAGATCAGCCTGAAGGCTGCTGGTCTTCACAAGGTTCTGGTCTTCATTTACACTTCAGGAACACAGTGGGCTCCTCATAGACAGATCCAGGAGGGTTTGGAGCTGTAAGTAGATGGTTGTGGAGCATGTGAACCAGTGGAGACAGTGGATGTATGACACGGAGCACACATGTGACACACATGACTTTTAATATCTTTGCCTCAGCTTTGGTTTTGTTTGAGAAAACCTTCATTCCTCTGGAAACCAACTCAGTTTGTTCAAACAGCTAACTACTGAACATTTCTATGTGAGAGCTTTTGCTACTAAAAATAAAGAACATGAATAAAATGTGACCTGTTTAGACAAACTGCCTCCAGTTGAGGAGTTTAAGTATCTGGGTGTCTTGTTCTCGAGTGATGGTAGGATGGAGCGGGAGATGGATCGACGGATTGGGGCATCATCCTCAGTAATGAGGACGTTGCTTTGGTCAGTTGTTGTGAAGAAAGAGCTGAGTCAAAAGGCAAAGCTCTGGATTTACTGGTGTGTCTTTGTTCCAACCCTCACATATGGTCATGAGGCGGGGATCATGACTGAAAGAACCAGATCCTTTGCTACAAGCAAACAAAATGAGCTTCCTCCGTAGGGTGGCCGGGCTCAGCCTTAGAGAGAGGATGAGGAGGTCCATCATCAGTTAGCAAGTCCAGACTACACATTCAGGGTGCCTCTTCTCTTCAAGTCTTTTTTTTATGTTGCTGTGAAATGAGTCAGGCAGCATCCTTCTTAACAATTTATAATATAAATTATTACGTCCCAAAAATAGTTGGTTCAGATAAACACCGTCCGTCCGTTTTCTTCCTCTTATCCAGGGTTGGGTCATGGGGCAGGAGCCTAAGCAGAGAGACCCAGACTTCCCTCTCCCCAGCCACTTGGGCCAGCTCGTCCGGGGGAATCCCAAGGCGTTCCCAGGCCGGCTGAGAAGCATAGTCCCTCCAGCGTGTCCTGGGTCTTCCTCTGGGCCTCCTCCCAGTGGGACACAGTGATAAACACTGTTACTTTTTTAATTACTTAGGAACTGTTTGTTCTTTTCTTATTTGTATTTGAGTATTTTAACAACATTTTAGTTTAGTTTTTTGTATGTTTTGTTTTAGTGAATGAGAAGATAAATGATCTGGTAAGCAGGTTGGAGCAGACGGACCCAACCTGAACAGAACACAGAAATAAGACCAGGACATGGACCTTTAAGAACTCTGGGTTTTCAGTGCCTCTTTCCTGCATGTTTAATGGTTTCCCTGCTCTTCATCTGGTCTTCAAGTTCTGCTGAATCCTGTTATTTACTCAAAACAAGTGAGTCCAAAAGATAAAGGTCTAAAATGTGCAGGATAGTGGTCCTCAAGGACCACTGGGTTAGGCCTATGGTCACACGTTACTTTTCAGTTTTATATTTTTGTGTAATTATTTAACAGGTTTTTCTAACCGCATTAAAGTTTAATAATGTGAAATCGTTTCTTTGGAAGTATTACTCACAATCAAATAAAAATATAATAAAACCCCAGATTGTAGAGCAACAGAACAAAAAACACAACTCTGTGTGTTTTTACGTGTGTGTTTTTTTATCTCTGCTCTGTGTACAAGACTCTTCAGGACACACAGTTCTGTACCTGTTTTTTTTTAAGCTAAAAAGATTATTTCAGAAGAAAATAACTCCTGTTGCTTTGATTTATTTAGCAGATCAGAGTTTTTTTTATTGTCATCTTATAGTATTTGGTGAAAATTTGTCAGCTTTGTGATAAATTTCACACTGATGAAGGGTTTTCCAAATCTGTTCTAATCAGGACACATTCTAATTAGCCCTGAAGTCTGAATCCAGTGTGATGAGGCCATAAACGTTGGGCCAGATTGTAGGTAAATGTACGTTCTCTTGATATCAGTTTGTAAACTGGGAGTAAATATCAAACTAGATTTCTGAATCAATTTTGAAGCAAACTGACACCACGCCAACATCCCTCATCTTTCTTTTCTAAAACCCATGAGTCATTTTGATTTGTAATATTCTGAGCTGACATTATGATGTATGTATTGTACAAAAATAATAAAATAGGATACCTCTTTCAATCTTTTTTTCGACTTTTCTAATTTTTTCTTCTATTGGGGAAAAAAATGTCACTAATCATAAAGAAAGAAATATTTACTTATGAATTTACTTATATTTTCTACTGAAGTGGCAAAATAAATAATTAAATAAAATAGTATAAATAAAGTGTTTTGTCACCGCATATCACTATCACAGCACACACACACACACACTTGCAGAGCAGGGTAAATCTGAGATTATGTAGGACATTAGATTAGTTAATCACCTGCTGCATTGAAGAGAAGCTCAGGTGAAATAAAGTTGGTCCATTCTGAGCACCGAGGACAGTCATGAAGCAGTGGGACACATCCGATAATTCTGATGTAGAAATTTAAACTTTGGTTGTATTAAAATTATAAACGTTCTCAAAATGTTAGTTCAGACATATAAAATCTGACATTCTGTGACCAGTTTAAACAAGTCTCTGAATTGAAGAGCTTCCTCACTCATTGAGTTCAATTCTCATTATTGTGGATGTAAAGGTTTTTAGCACATTTGTTGCAGATTGTGTCTACTTTGTAGAAATTACTGGTGCCAACTGGAGCTGCTCATTTAGTTGTATTTTTGCATGAGTTGTTCTGAAGTTGTATGAGGTGAGTAGCAAATCAAAATAATAATACAGATCATTTTCTGTTTTGTTGCATCTAGCTGAGTTTTCATGACAAAAAACTGTGAAACTTGAAGTTCTGTAGAGGAATAAGGTATTATAATCTGATATAATCTCTCAAACAAGACATTTGAAAATTCTTCTGAAACTTTGTTTTAAAAGGGGATCAATCACACTTTAAAAATCATTCATTAGTACAGAAAAGCTGCAGCCCATCCAGAGTCTGTGGACAGACTGAAAGAGCAGAGAGAAGAACAGAAAATATTTTTATCAACTAAAGTTTTTTAAGATACGACTAAGAAACAGAAGAGTTTTCCTGTGGCAGCTTGTAGCCTATTGTATAATCAAACATCATCTAAACCAGAAACATTTGTGTGTGCCACAAATGAAGACTTTTTAAAATTAAATATAAAATTAGCCTGCACGTGTCAAACTCAAGGTGCACGGGCCAAATGCGGGACGCCACAGCATTTTATCTGACCTGCAAGAGCTTCAAAGATGTAATAATGTCTTTAAAAGGGTATGGCTGCTTTAAAACCAGCGTTGACCATAAACTACACTTTCCTACGACGGAGAATTAGTGCCACACAACAAGATATTTTTTTTTTATTGTTACGAGAACAAAGTCATAATATTATGAGTAAAAAGTCATAATTTTACATGTCTGTTTTGCGTTCCTGATTTTTTACTAATTTCCTCATCATTTTCCTAACACCTACTGTGGACATTCATGTATCTCTCATGTGTTTATGAAGGACTCCATGATGACTTGGGCACTGTTAGTGTGAAATGCTTTCATCCAAATTTAGCTACGTGACGACTAAATCTGTCAATGTATCCATTACTTACAATACGGCTTGAGTTTATCATATGGTCGTTTGGCACACTTCCAAGTCATGCTACTGATAATTTGATGCTAATGTGCTAGAACGACAAGTTGCTCAACATTCCTCATTTTATTGCTGTGGTAAATGCTTTTTCGTGTAAAGGGTATAGAATGGCTTCAATTTTAGAATGTTGTGACTTTTTTCTCGTAATATTATGATATTAATCTCATGTTACAAATTTATTCTCACAATATTATGACCTTAATCTTGTAATGTTAAGACTTTATTCTCATAATATAATGACTTTAATCTCGTAATATTCCGACTTTATTCTCGTAATATTATGACTTTATTCTCGTAATATTACGTCTTTATTTTCATATGACTTTAATGTCGTAATATTATGACTTTATTCTCATGATTTAAAACATTTTAAAAAGTCTTATTGTGTGGCCCTAATACTCTGTCGTACTTTCCAGAATGCGTGTTGATTAATTTAGCTGTAAAATGATGGCATCCAACCCCTAGGTGAAGCTGCACAGAGTTTGAAAGTAATCTGTGAAATTTGTTGTGTACAATTATCATTTCATCATATTTTCACTGGCTACTTTTGCTGCAGCCCATTGTACTGGTTAAGTGGGAATTTCCCACATACAAGTTGTAAATTTAAACTGGAACGCCTCTCCAGTTGGAATTCCCTGTGGGAAAGTGGTAAGGTTCAGAATTCATGGCTACTCACCACAACATAACAGTGAGTAAAACTTTTACAGTACTTTTAACAGTATTTCTGTAGTAAGGTATTTTACATTTAGTCAGTCATACACATAATTCTTTTTGATGTGTATGCGAGGACTAGTTAAAACACTGTTTCTATGCAGGAAATAATACGTAAAACTCAGTCATTGTTTGTAAGCGTTGCTCAGACACGACACTTACTGTTCAGTCAAATTTAAACACAAAACATTTGCCATAAAGTTCATGTGGCCCTCTGTAAAAATTAGTTTAACACCCCAGTTTTAAAGCATATGCTTTGTCCTTGAGACCAATTTACTATACTATTATTAATACTAAGGATTCGCTGAGAAAATGTCTTTTGGATAATTGCAGAACAAGAAAGAGAACATCCAGAAAATGCTCAGTTGTTTTCTTTTTGTGTTTTTTGCTGAGTTGACTTGTCAATGTCAGGATTTTTGACCTCAGTTTTCTCCAGAAAAGAAATGTTTTATATTCTTGGCTACAGGAAAAAGACAGTAGTTCAGTTTCTTACTGAGCTCTGTATTAGCCGAGTCTCTGTCTGACACTTTTCTCTTTTACACACAAACACCTCCAGTTTGGCTGGGAACATGCTTTGCCTCAGGGCTTCTGTCTTACTGCGAACCCATTACAAGGCTAATGAAAGCACCAACAGGATCAAATCCAATGAAGCTGCTTTTCACATCGCTTAACCCTGTAGAAAACCTGTAACCTCTGTGCTACAACCTGAGCACACACACATACACACACACACACACACACACTTTTATCTTCGACTAAAGATGTATTTTATTGTTTACCAGGGGCCTCATGCACCACAGAGGGCTGTTTTCAGACTGAAAGTTTGAGTAGGGACAAAATGTGAAAAGTGCCTACCTAGTTGGTGTGTGGTGTCTGTGTGTATACACATTTTTGCTGGAAAATGGGGACCATTTTCCAGAAAAACAGAGTCTTGTGGTGACCCAATGCCCTTTATGGGGACCAAAGCTTGATCCCTATGAGTGTAGGCTAGATTTACGGTCAAATATTTAATTTGTTTAAGAGAATGATAAAGGTTAAATTGTTGAAGAAGTGTGAAGATGTATAATTTGTATTTGTAAGAGTTACTGTTTGAGGAGTTAAATATTTTTGTTTTATTTTTTGACTATTATTGTTGAAATTAATATGGTTATTTTTTGAAAATGGGGCAGAGATAAGATTCATGTCTTCTGCTGCCTTTCATTTTATTTGATTTGTATTTTTTTGTTGTATGTGAATGTGTTGTTTTTTTTTTTTTAATATGTACTGGGGTGGTTAGTTTAAGGGTAAAAAGTCATGATTAGGCTACAGAAATCACTGAACAAGAAATGGAAATCAATGCAAAGGCCCAACGAGGATTGAAAAAACAACTTGTGTGTGTGTGTAACATGACCTACACAACCTTTTTGTACATATACCCTGTTCATACATGAGGCTGCACACATAGATTCAAAGTTAAATGTTTAACAAATGTATTCTTGTTCTTCTAACGAGACCTTTAGTCGGGAAAAATTTGGTCTGCCTAAAATATTGTTCAGTTTTACAGACAAATAAATACTAAAATGACATTTTCCACAGTATTTCCAGCTTTTTTCATATAGTTTGAAATAACGTTGGGGTGTCTCAAACATGCAACATGATACAATGTGTGGCAGGTGGACCGGGACTGGATGTAAGTCTATGGTTGAGTCAACCTAAGGTAATTCAAGATGGCCGCTACACATAATTACCTACATGCAACACAAAAATGGCTACAACTTGGGGTTATTTCACTGATAATAAACCGAAATGAGGTGTGGTAGTAGCTGTCACTCGTAGGCTGTGGCAGCTGTGGTCAGTAAGGTCTTGTCGTCCTGAGGCTGGGGGGTTAAGCCTAGGTTTCATCAAAAAGTTCAGCCAGAGTGCTAACCTCTGGTATGAGTTTGCTGGCTGTGCTGACCTCTGCAGAGAGGAGCAGCAACAAGTAAAAACAACAAGCAGTAGCCGAAACTCCTCTTTAACAGAACCTGAACGGGAGTTAGTTATTTCCTGGGTTTGCCTGAAACGCCTGTAATTCTGTCCTTTCTCATCATAAAAGGATCTGAGTTTCAAACTGTGGTATAAAAATGTCAGGTGGGATAAATTCTTGTAAATACTGAGCTTTACTGCTACAATCTGCCCCAAACTTCACCTGCTTCTGCACTCAGATTGTTTCAGTTTGTTAGTAACAGAGATAAAGATCTTAATGAGAGTTTTTCATCCTTCTCTTTGTGGCACTGAGTACTTTTGACACATTTATTTTTAGACAATGTTTATACTTCGGTAGTTTGGCTGTTTAAAGTGTTTGCATCAGAAAAAAATATTTATTAATTTTATTTTTTCATTGTTAATCTGAGGCCAATTATTTCAATTCTTATACTTTTTTTATTATTTACTGTCAGGAAGTTTTATATTTAGGACACAAAGTGAAGTTTGACTAGTAGCTGCTGGATGATGGGTTGAATCTTGATGACCATCAAGTGTTTTCCACTCGTAAAGAATCTTTTCCATGTAAAACGATGGACTCCAGTTTAAAATGACTTTTGACTCTATCCAGATTGATGCACAGCAACAGTTGTTTCTCTAAACAGTTCTTACAGAAAAATATTGAGTCTAATTTTCTGTGTTGCATGCTTTTTAACGTTTCCCATTTATGGTTTTGTGCAAACCAGATGATTTTTTCAAAAGTACAATATTTAGCTGACTTTCTGTATCAAGACTGCATTGTTGTCAACATAATGCAGTATCTGGTGTAAGTAACTTCATGCAAAATGTTTATTTGCCAGTTCATAATTACATAACAGACTTTTTTCATTTGCTAAAACAAAAGTAATTTATTTCTTGGTAAAACCAGAACAGTACCTTGGTGAATAACTAAGTACAAAAACTAAGTGTAATTTATTTACTACTTATTTATACAATTTTCCCTATGTGTCATGATTGTATTTGTTTGCATTTGATCTCATATACATGTGGTGTTGATTGTCTGAATTATTCATTTCTTCATGAATGACTAATGTGTTGACTGTTAACTCTTCTGTCTGATTGTTAGCTTTAGAAGGTGGAGTGCGGCTGACTGTATGACTCTCATGAAGCTGCTGTGTTAACGAAAAAATTGAATTTTTGTAAATGTTTTGTGGAGCTATCAGTCCTCCTGTGTTTTCCCTGTGTAAAATGAGAATAGATGGTTTATAAAAGAAAATGGTCATATTCTATTGATTGAATGAACTTGATGTAAACTTTGAGTGAATAAAGTCATCATGACAAAGCAGCTGGTCACAGCTTATACAAGGTTTGTACACTTTTCCTACAGTCAAATTCAACACTTTGCAAGGTCAGTTTCAAACTTTTCCAGCACCAAACTTCAGAGCAGTCTGTATCTCTGTGAGCCTTTCTCCACTGAGCTTTATAACCACCACAAACCCAGCAATCTAAAAGAATCTCTCTTTAATCTGCAACTGATTAAATTTCTGGAAGTTTTAGTATTTATATGACATGAACATACCTGCAGAAAAAGACCACACATCAGAGGCACATTTTTAGGCCTTTTGTGTATTTAAACCACTAGCTAACCACCTTTCCTAGTGTTTTTAATAAACATGTTTTGTTGTTACACATTTTAAAGTACAGTCAATGTAATAAAACCCTAGCTCAATCCATCCTTCAATGCACTTGTAATTTACCTGCAGAGTTGTAAGTTAGATTACATTTAAGATTCTCTCCTGCTACTTTTGCAACATGGATCAAGAGCACAGACACTTCCATCAAAAACAGCTGCAGCTCCTTCTTGCCGGAAGCTACTGGAGGATTTGGTCGTCGTTTCAAACATGTTTTGTTTTTAGTGTTTTCAAGCAAGTGGTCATTAAAATGGCAAACTGTCATGCTGTGTTCTTCCACTCACAGAGATGTGAGCCACTAGCAAGACACAGTTATGTGCTCAATTCTGCTTAATAGATATGCCACAGTTTTGTTCAAACAACTATCTCTTAGTGTTAATATATATTATATATAATTCCAAGAACTAAAGCAACATAAAACAGCCAGTTTTACCAAAACAGGCTGCGCACTGATCCTCTTTCTTCTCCCCAGCTTGCTTTAGCTAGCGTTAGCATTCACCTGCACGTCCGCGGCTCATCTCTTTCAGGTGGAAGAATCAGTAAATATTCTTCTGCAGGTTTATCTTCTCTGCTGGTTTTTAAACACCTGTCAGTTTCAATGTGATCTCCAGTTTTTTTTTTCAAACTTGTTCTAACAAATAAATTATTTTATTTTGAGCACCACTCAAACTTCATCAGCTTGGTCTGAATCAAAGTTTTGCAGAGTCCCAAGTCCCGCCAACCCCCCTGTTTCTGTAGGGTAGTGTTTAAAGTTAAAGCTGCACCTCTGTTACTCCAGAGAAATGTTTGTTAAGTCTCTGGGCAAATGCTATTTATTTATTTATTTTGCTGCAGCTATACGCTGGAGACCCCTCATGGCACCTGATTGTTATCAGTACTGGTCTTTATTATAAAACTGTGCAATCAGAGAATCAAGCACTTTCAAGGATTTTACACAGAAATCAAGCACATTCCAAATTTTTTAAATAATTTGTTAAAATTGAAAAATTTTCATCCTATAGTTTGTTATTAAGTTTGTTTCAGATCTCTACTAAAAATATTTAAGCATTTAATTCTCTTTAAAGGTGCATTCAATTATATTCACCTACTTTCCAACACATCAAAGATGTCTTGTGTAAAAATCTTATTTACATCTTTGCTTGAAACAAAACTGACTATTTGACCTTAATTGCTTTCTTTTTTTGGAGTTGTACTAAATTTCAAAAAGATATCAATAATCTTTTTTTTTTTTTAATCTTAGTTGCTGGGACCCCCTTCACACATGTTGAAAACATTTTCCTTCAGTTTATGATGCTGGAGCAGTCTTAGTACTGGCCTGAAACCTGCACTGCTCTGCAAACACCTGCAGCACCTTCCCATGACTCCATCTGCACTTACAACTGATGTGTACCTCAGATTCTACCCTGCAGGACTTTTCTGACTTACATTCAGAAGCAACGGGTTAGAAGTTGATGTCATGCTAATGTGATGCTACAACCACGGGTGTCATGACTGCAGCAGATTATTTCCATAAACACATGCTCAGTAGAACAAATAAAATCAAAGCATGAAGTGTTCATTGGTTCTAATATGACCTCCATAAAGCATTTGCTACATTCTGCACCCACCTGCCAGTTGCTGATTTTGCACAATCATGATGAGAGAAATTACAGATACCCGCTAGGTGGTTTTGCAATTGTATTTATTTGTCTTGTATTTCAAGACAAGATATATGCAAGAACCACTGTGTGGCATTCCTCAAAGACCTTCATTACACAGAAGGAATTATTCATTCTAACCAGTGTTGGGTAAGTTACTTTAAAAATGTAATTCGTTACAGTTACAAGTTACCTTGTTTAAAATGTAATTGTAG
>JARVJO010000305.1:28289108-28301098 GCA_031762555.1 Cynodonichthys magdalenae
CGTTCCTGATAACTTCTCTCCATTGTCCTGGGATGTGTATTCCTGCAACTCCTACTTCCTGTTTACTACAGACATGCGTCTGACATAATTACTGGGTGATTTAAATTTTTATTATGGCAGATAGTTCAATTAATTAGTATGGTTTTGGTTTAGTTGTTATTTCCTGTCTAATTTAAGTTGGGCTTCAAAATTTGCTTTAAAGCTATAAAATATATAAATTAACTAAAAAAAAAATCAGTGTCTCCTTTTTTGTCATGACCTCCTAAGCTGGGTTGTGACATCTTGTAACAATGTATGTTACAATTCTTAAGGGGCAGACAGCCTGAACTGTCAGTAGTTCTGAGTGCTGTGTGGGCCTTAATTTTATTTAATAAAACTCAGTACTCACAGTATCACAGCATTGGCTCAAGGAAGCTGACTTAATGAAACACCCTCACAGCTTTTTTTGTAGCTTCTATGTTCTGCTTTAATCTTTATATGTAAATAAAAGTCAGCCAGTGGGTCCAGATTTGGGTGAACGTCAGAACAAAAGTTGTTTTCACTCACAAAATTTTTTGTTGGACTTGCTGATCATCAAATTTGTGAAAAAGAAGAAAGAAAAGGTTATGAATTCACAATGCTACTGGACATGTAATTTTATCAAATAGCTTTGTAAATTTCTATTAATGTCAGACCAACAGACTTATTTCAGTCAAAAAGAGATGAAGTGTTGCTTCAGGACTGCATCTTTTCAGTCAGAACAATATTTGTCAGATTCTTTACTTTAGCTGTTGGAAAGCTTTAAGTACCGGTAAAAGTGTCAAACTCAGTGACCTTGTTCACCTGCTGGTGACAAGGTGCAGCCATACAGTTTTTTTAAACCAATATTTTTCCAGGTGAGATAACACCTGTGGCCAAAAGTTTAGGGAACGGCACAAGTATTGGCTTTCATAAAGTTTGCAGCTTCAGTGATATGTCACATGTTCTCTGATATGCAAAAGTTCATTTACAAATATTTCATAAATTTCTAATAAGAATACCACATGTTTTCATTAACCAAATAAAAGTACATGTGAGTATTTGCTGATACGCAATACGAGCAGAGACAGTCGGGTTAATTAAACGAACAAAAAGACAAAAGAACGGTAGTTCTTCTCAGTAGTTGACAAAGTTTCTCTTTCCATCCTGGAATAGAAGCCTAGTTTTTTTTTTTTTTTTTTTTATCTACAACAGCATATTTTTACATTTTAGTGAAATCTGGAACGGCATCAGCACCAAATCTTTCTACAACAGCATAGATTTTATGTAGCTCTATTGGGTTGAGTGACTGATGTGATTATCTCGATTTGATTATTTTTTGGACACATTTTGTTCAGCCCATATCAGAGCATACATAGCATAATGTCCCTTCAGCATGTGTGTTTGTGAACCATAGTTTATGATGCAGACTTCTGATAGAACAATAATAAATACTCAAATACATACATTAATTATGTTTTGATCTGTTTGAAAAAATAAGAGGCAAGACTCATTCTGTGACTCCTGCTGCTTTCAGATTGAGTGACAGGCAGCATCAGAGCTGTGGAGTGTTTTCCCACGCATTTTTCTGATTTTTATGCATGTAAATGATGAACATTTCGTTATTGATTAAAAATTACTCAACACTCCACAGATACCCCCCTACCCCGATAATAGCATATACCGCAGTATTTTTGTAAAGGTTATACCTTGGTATGAAAATGATCAATACTGCCCAACTCCAATAAATACACTGGATTATTTGTGAAAAGGCTGGGGACACAAACCAAAAAAAACTCAATGGACAAACAGACAATTGAACTGAAATGGAAATTTATGTTTGGTCTACTGCAGCATTGTGATTTAATGTCCTCAGTGTAGCTTTAGAGGGTCTTAACTTAAAGTGATCTTCAAAGGGTTTTAAACACTGGCTGATGTGTTTACTGAGCAGAAAATCATTCACTGAAGCAAGATTAACTTTTTTTATTTTTGCATCTCAGAAAAGTCATCAGTGTGCTCAACTCAGCTTCTTTTTAGATCCAGTGTGCACTTCTTAAACGCATCATGTTTTGTTGAGTTTTCCAGTATTGTTTGTCTGTTTTGACTTTGGCTATTGTTTCAATTTGACTGTCAATAAAGTTTGATGCAATGTATTGATAATCAGTTGTGAAAATTACAGGCAGTACACACACACACGGTCAAATACAGCTATCTTTATGGGGGCATTTCATTGACTTCCAATAATTTCTACAGCCAAACCCTGACCCCTGACCCTAAAACTAACCTCAAAGATACACACCAGACATTAAATTTAATCTAAACTCAATTCATATTTTAGCCCTAAACATAACCCCCAACCCACCAACAACACTTCCCCTCATGGGGACTAGACTTAAGTCCCCATAAGTATCAGTTGGTCCCAACAAGTAGGTGTATATGCCAAAAACGGTCCCCACATAGTAGGGAATACCCGCCAATGCACACACATTTATTTCTGTATCTTAACTCAAACCATAATCCTAACATGTATATTCATTTCACACCTTAGTACTGTTCCTGCCCCCTGATTCAAACAAACATTATACAGCAACAGGCCTGGGCTAAGGACTACTGGTCCTGAAAATATAAGTGAACATACCAGAAAAAGTCCTAAAACAGAAATCAAACCAAAGTACACACACATAAACACACTGCTCGGCCTCAGGTTGGCCCTTACTTGTTTGCGCTAAATGGAGCATTTTTGTCCAGGTTGTAGGTCTTTTTTTGCACAGTTGCCTGCACAGGCTAAGCTAAGCCTTATGGTGCTGATAATGACAGCTGTGAAAGGAGTGGAGGATTGAATGAAAAGCAGTGGGGGGGTGGGGGATGCTGCGGATCTAGTCACTCTGTCCTGCCATGCTTGTATTTACTATCCTTCTGTGTCCTGCGGTGTCACACTGGGGTGCACACTGCTCAACCTCACTTCTACTCTGTTTACCAGTGTAAAGGGCTTATTTTATTCTACAAAGTCTGTCTCCATACAAAAGTGGCATTTGGTGAACTGGAGATAGCTTGCACTGCTTTGGTCTTTGTGGGCTGCAAAATTGCCTCAAAGCCAAGAAATTGTTTTGATAAAGGCTGTTTACAGTGTTCAGATGAAAAATACTGTATTTTGGCATTTTCATGTTAGTGGTCAGTAACTACAGATGGTCCAAGTAATGCAGTATTACACACATAACACACATCTATTTATGCAGTGGAAATATTTTCATATGAACATGAACACGTTTCCTTGTTCACATGGAATCGTTAAACTGATCATTTAGTGACATCAGACATGTGTAAAAAATGACACTGAAAAATCTATTTTGGGGAGTCTTTATTAAAATCATTTATAAAGTGTAACTAAAGCTTTCTCTGAAAGCATTGCCCCCAGGTAAATTAGAAAAATTCCAACCAAGTGTGCAGTGCCAAGAGACACTGAGGTGCAGGGGGATGACCAAGGAAGGAGGTGTGTTCAGGACAATGGAACATGACAGCTAGCTTAATTTGACAAGCTAGTATTTCTGAAAACATGACTAGTGGGATCCAAATGCATAAAATCTGCCAAAAACAGCCTCCTTTGGAAGTTTCACAAATCAAATAAAATGTTTCACAAATCACCAACTTGGTTTTAAATAATCAGCTACAAGTGTAGAATACCTAGTGCAGGTTAATGTGTCTAAGTATTCTAGTTTTTAAACTAAAGCAGATTGAAGATGCTCAAGGTAGTGAAAAATTAGGTGGAATCGCTCTTTACCCATTTCCTAAAGCTTCAGCTTCGTAATGATAGTGAGTTAATTGCCCCACTGGTATGAGTAAATATCAACAAACAGATTTATTGCTGAGGGAATATTGAAGATGTCTCAGAAAACCAACTTTGTAGTTAGTTTAAAAAAATTTAACCACAAAAATCGAAAAAGTATGCTTATTCAGTTTTTTATATACAAGGTAGATGTCTATGCATTGAGCTGCTCTTCGAACTTAGCCAATTTTTTTTTTCTCACTCCGCCTGCCTCATTTCACGTGTGGGGAACCAGCCGGCTTCTCCATTGAAACATGGTGAGTAACCAGAGGAACACAGGTAATTTAGCCGCGGTGGAAGATTTTTTTTCATCCCGCTCGTTACCGGAGGTTGAGTGGGTCTAAGCTTTATCGAATCGAGATGCTGGCTCAAGGCACTGACTCAGCAATGCATGAAAACAGTGCTGCAGAGGAATTGTGTGTTAAAGTGATGTTAGTAGCATCATTGCTAACATAATGCTCAAAACCGTAACAAACTTTCATAGCAGTGCTCTCCGTTCCAACTCCTGACTGGGGCAGGTCTGAAGGCCCGATCGCACTATAATGTTTTAGACAATGTATGCCAACTTGTGAAAATTTCAAAGACATCTATGTATGATGAAATAAAAAAAAAAAAAATCAACTGGAAGGCTCTTTTAAACAAAATGGTTGTGAGCACACAGATGTTGAAGATATAATAGAACCAGAAGATAATGTAAGTCCGGCCCCCTTTTTGGAACTGACCAGGAAACGTCCCATCTTAAAAACAAAACCACATCTGTCTCAGAGTGAAGAGGGGCGTGCGTGCGGGAGGGGGGGGGGGGGGGGGGCATTGAAATACCTTCCATGTTGAGAGCTGGACAACTTGGATAATTAGCGAGGTAACGACTTCCATTCTGATGTGTGGCTACATCTAAGCACAAGAAAGGTCATCGTCAAAAACTGGATTGCCTCTTCAAAATCAAAGATGGCCACCACATATAGTACATACTGTATACAAAACCACCCGGATCATTTGAGGACACTTTACTTGGTAGTTTTCATATTGTTTAAAATAATAATTTCATCAAACGATTGTGGTGGCCAAAGATTGGTATCTGGTGGGTAAAACCATAATTGGTCACCCCTTGGCTCCACCATTGTACCTGGTGGTGAATAATTTTTTTCTGCTAACCAACATCCATCACTCTGTTCTGCCTCATACAAGAAAAACAAACCGACATCTGTTCTTCCACAGTTTGTTTCCGACCTATTTGAACATGTTGCACAATAAATCTTAAAGTTTACTTTTATTCTTGTCAGGATAAGTAGGCAAAAGACCCAGGGCGCAGGCAAAAATCCAAAAATCCAACAAAGGTTTATTCAAAAACAAAACAAAACAAAACAAAACAAAACGCTGACGAGGCAGCTCAAAAACAGGAACTATGAATCAGGGAACTCACTAAGGAGGACGAGACAAGAACAATGATCCGACAAAGACTGAACACAGGACACAGAATTTAAAGCTGAAACTAATGAGGACTAACGAGAAACACCTGGGGAAGACACAAGGGGAAACAGGTGAGCAGGGGCGGGGCTGGAAGCCAGACAGCAGGGAAGAGAAACACAGAGGAACAGAAAGACACTTAGAAAATAAAGCAAAAATACACAGATCACCACAATTCTCTGTTAAATTCAAGTCCAGAAAACTCAACATTGGGACCCCTGAGATGGTTGTTGGGGGACTTTGGTGTGCTGCTTGTTTAAATGTTGACTCTTGTTGAATTCTGTGGTTATTTTCTTGCAGCTGTTTGAATATGTTATTTCCTAGCAGGCTTTAGTTCTTCATACCAAGAGAAGGCTGGTACACTTGGTCTATAACAAAATACACATAGTAGAAATAGGTCACTATATGTTATATCTTATGTTCTACAATTACTTATTAATAAGATAAGATAAGATAGAACTTTATTGATCCCACAATGGTAAATTAGCGCATTACTGTAGTTCAATACATGAGAGGGTGAGATAAAACAAAGAAGATAGAATAAAAGAGAAAAACACTATACACATAATATATATAACAATGCACATATATGCATATACACACATGCATCAACATATACATACACATTATTAATGATTTCTAATGTGTTTACAGCTAGTTTAATAACTGTATCATTAACCATACTGATGAATGTGATGATCTGTAAAGCATCAGGCAAAAGAAAAGTGCCACAAAAGTTTTCAGGGACACATTCTGTCTCTGCAGCGTGTCATATAAATGTCCTGCAGCACATACAGCAGTGTGCTGATGGTCTTTGGATCCATTTGATCAGTTTTATCGAAGGCTCTTATGTCCTGCCCTGTGCACCAGCTGCACCTGCATGTTCCACACAACCAGAGGGAAACTACACCACACCTAGGGAGGCATCAGGGCTTTCCTGTGAAAACCGAAGAAGCTGTGTGTAAGTGAGCGTGATGGTTCTAATGAAACAGGAAATTCACAGTTAAATTCACAAACTTTATTACAGCAGCTGGTGAGAGATCATTACAGAACTGTCCTGCTTCCTGCTCCGTATCACTTTCTACTAGTCTCTTCTGTCCTTCGCTGTCACAGCAGCACCCTCCGGTGACAAGAAGTAATAACTCCATTAGAACAGAGCAACCATGCTTTGCTGGTTTAAACCTGAAAACTCAACACCTCAGACACATGAAGCTAGTTAAACTCTCCGAGGCATTCCGACTCGCATTAATAACACGAACTGCATGAGATGAGCTGTCAGCTTTAAGAAGATGATGCAAAGATTCTTAGCATTAAAGAAACGTTTCAATTAAGAGCTTCCTGTTTTGTTTGGCTGTGTCAGACTGACAGCTTGTAAAGGCATGTGATGATGGTGTCACTGTCACAATCAGCCCTAAATCCACTGAGCTTTATGAGTTATGGAGCTTATTTTTTTATTCTAGTGTTTAAACTCTGTGGTTTTAGCTTTAAAAAAAAAACACATTTTGTATTTTGTGAAGAGCACCTTTACTGTAGAAAGTTAAATGTAACACCTTCACAGAGTTTTGCTCTGGTTGTATTTGTGCTGCAGACAAGGAGCGCTGAGGTGACATAATGTCCAAACTGTGGGACTGATGAGTGAAAATAAGTTCTCAGTTCAAGCCTCTGTTTCTATTTTGTTAACAATTTCAGAGACCATCACTAAAAATGTCTTTGTACAGTTTAGACCGAGTTGCCGTAAAACCAGCCTCTGCTGCATTTTACAGATGATTTCACCTCATTTCACGAATGACCTTCTTCTGCTGGACAAGCTGAAAAGCAAACTTGAAGTTAATTTTTTTGAAAAATGTTTGGGACCTTATTTAATCTTGGAGATACAGAACAGCAGCCTAATATTTTCATATTTAGTTTAAAGTGTAGAGTTAAATGTAGAATGTCATTGAGCTCTGAATGGGACCAGTGAGCCATGTGGTTGGATTTTTGTGACCAGTTGTTACAGCTTGTTTTAGCCAGCCTAATTAGCAGACACCCCGCATTCATGACAGAATCCACTGGAGTGCCACTTTAAATGGGTTTAGGCAGGGACTTGTATCACAAAAGTCAAATTTATAAATCCAGGATAGCAGCTGCAAGCTGAGCTTGAACAAGCCTTGAACTTGTAAACAACTGGAATCAGTTGCTCTAACACCAAGCCACGCTTAAACGAGGCAGCTCATTCAAGCCAGTGTGTATCATTTAGGATTAATGCATGTTCATGGTTTGCTTACCAGACCTATTAGATGGATCACAGATTTCCTGATCAGACATGAGCCGTAAGACAAGTGATCATCATACACTGCCTGGACAAAAAAAGTTGCCACCAAGATTTAACTAAGCAAACAGATACAAGTCTCCTATTGGATAATTACTGCATAGGCAATTATCTTTCAGCTGCAGTTATTTGAGCCCAACTGGTGCAATGAGTTGTTTCTCATTTCTTAAACAACCATGTCAAAAGACATCCCGTGATCGTGGAAAAGATGTCTGTTTGAGATGGGTAAAATCATTGGCATCAAGCAGAGAAAACATCTAAGAATTGCATAAACTACTAAAACTGGCTTAAGAACTGTCCATCACATTATTACAAACTGGAAGGATAGTGGGAATCCCTCGTCTTCAAGGATGCACCCATCACACCCAGTGCCTTAATGCCTACTGTACAAGCCTGTGGGGGCAGTGCTGTGATCTGGGGTTGCTGCACTTGGACAAGTCTAGGAAGCTTATCGAAACTACGCTACAGCGAATGCGGGCCCTAATCAAAGCTAAAGGCAGTCCAAAGAAATATTGGAGTGTGTGACCTTTTGTTTTGTCCAGGCAGTGAAGGGTGGAGCAAAACACCAAGGTTGTCATTAGGCAGAGAGAGCGGGGTGTGGGGGACTGACAATTGAATGTTGAAATAATTTCACAAGTATAAACTTGTTGTGCCACTGAATCGGTTTCCAAGTTATCTTAAAATAAACAAAATGAACAGCTGATCACTTTGTCTTAAACAGACGCTGGATTTTCAGGAAATGATCAGAGGGACAGATCAGCTGAGCTGCAGGGAGGAAAACGGACAATGAACTGAACTTGGTCGTAGTTGTGTGTTTTGGGGAGGGGGAGGTCGTCTGTGCAGCATGGAACACAATGCAGGGGGAAGACTTATCATTTCTTTACAGGCTCTGAGATTTAAAAATAATTTGGTGCAAGCGGCCTCATGACATTCAGAGCTGAAGCTTCAGATGTTTTCTATCAGAATGCAGCTCTGCTGATGGGTTGGGTGACTATTTTGAGAAAAATTTTCTGAACAAGCTTAAAATTTAAGCAACAAGACTGCAAGCCTCTGCAACAGGAGAAACACTACAGCCTCTTTGAACATTTCAGACAATAGACCCCCAACACACCCCCGATTTAAAACTGCTCACCAACAGTCAAGAGGGTCTGATTTATGTCAAGTTCCATGATGACTCTTGTGTTGGATCGGGAACAGGTTTGAGCAACCAAATAATCAAATATCTGAACCAAATCCAGCACACTAAGATTAGAGGAGTTGACTTATGTCACTCGCTGTTGTTTTATTTTAAATGAGGCGAACATGTGAGTTGAAGACAACTGGACTTCCTTTAGATTTCTATAAACATTTTTCTTTTCTCAGTCAAGGATTTTTGTAAATTCAAATTTAACAGATCAAAGCTTTGAAAGCTTTAAAACTGCTCCATTTATGTGAGCTGAACCTACATGCACATCTCTGTCCCTCCCCTCACTGCAGAAGGTCACCCGGGTTTGTGTTTGCCTCGTCCACAGGACAGATATGTTGATCGTTCATGTTTGGCCGCTGTCATAGCATTGTCGTTATTGTTCATATTTTCTGTCATTACCAAACTAATAATCATGTTGTGCTGTTTGAGAACACTGAGTGTTTCAGGGTTTGATCAGATTTGATCATGTGAAGTTTATTCCAGTGTTTGTGGACAGAAACCAACAAGGGGGGCATGCATGTCCAAACATCAGACGGGCTTAAAATCAGGCAGAGTGAAGCTTGTTTGTGGACTGCCAAAAGTAATTAATCTTCTTTCTCAATGTAAATTAATCGGATTAAACCTTCTCCTGGCCCACTGAATCTGTCTCTTGTAATGTGCTGAGTCTCTGGCTTCAGCCCTGGACTGACTCTGCTCTAAGCTGGATTCACTGGCTTCTCTGCAACAATGGGTAGCACAGGGAGTCGGGGGTGTAATCACATTCTCCTGCTTGTCTGAATGCTTGTTTTTCACGGTTGGGGAAGGAGCTTTGGCCACTTGACCAGCATCATATTCTGACCTTTGGTAGACATTCTGAAGAGCTCAGGGAGGCGAGCCGGCAGAGATTTGTTGATGAGAGCTTCATCTGTGTGTCTCTGGCCGCGGGTCAAACACATGTTCTCATGATGCTCTGACCTTTTGCTGAAGCATTCAAATTAGTATTCTGTGTCCTCTGCACCTCTCCTAGTGTGGCTGGCTTCTGGGTTAACATCCTAAAGTGGACAACTGGGAAATATATACTTGTTCCTTAAAGCCCCGGGTTACTCTAATTTTATTTGTTCTAGAATAATCCGCGTGCACGGATAACGGTGACCTTGCAGTAATGCAAATATGTTTGAAAATTAACCACTGACTAATTTGTTTATGGAGTCATGTGTTGACCCAGTTCAACATCCAGTATATCCAGTAGATTTTTTTAAAATTATTATTTTAATTACATTACAACAGAAAAAACATGAGAAGATTTAAATTCCCCGCATTCCTTGAAGGAATGTATATCAATTCAGATCAGCTGCAAAGTTTAATGTGTTAAAATAACAACCAGTGGTTATTTTCTAGAGGTTTCAATAAAATGCATCCGGTGGTTCATGATGTTTTTGTTACAGACAGTAACAGTTTTTGCTTGCCGAGTAATAAACAGCATCAGAAATTGGCAGAAAGCAGACAGGAGCTTTAAACTTCCATTACCAGCCATCCTCCAGCGATGCCATCTGCCAAAGGTTTAAATCTTAAGACACAATACAGCCCATATTTACCTTCTTCACTTACTGTCAGAGTGAGTGCATTCATTTTAAAGCTGGCAGTGTGAAAGTGGAAATAAATTGTCTTCTCTTGTATGATTCTTGTCATTTTTCCCTCTGCAGCTGACACACCACAAAACATCAGGCAAAATGTCGTACGGGTCCATAGACAGAGGCTCCTTTGGCAGCCGGAACCCATTTGGAGGCCCTACGAGTCAGGGCTACCAGCCAGTAGGTAAGAAGGAAAAACTGCTCCTTTTTGAGAAAGTTCCATTTCAATCTGTGCTGTAAAAAATTAGCAAGTGTCATTTTTACAATCTTGGGATTCAGGCTACAGTTTTATAAATAAACAAAAATTCAGTCAAGTTACAGTAAATCCTCTTCCACTTTTGAGAAAAAAATATTTATTTATTTAGATAACTTTGAAGCTAAAAAGGTAAAGAAGTGTTCCACAGGTTATGAAATCAGAGTTAAGATGATGACTAATTACAAGAGAGACTTGCTTCACACTGACAACCCTAATCAACCAGAACACAGTTGGTTATTGTAAGCTCTTTAGTAATGTACTAGGACCCCCACATCCATGATGAGGGGTCGGCACACAACAGCATGGCTCAGTTGTTGAGAGTTTAAAACAGGATGGACCATTCTGACCGTATGCTCTCCGACCATGGGCATCTGATTATTTCCATCATTAAATAGAGGATTTTTATTTTCTGTAATGGAGGAGGTTGCATGCTTGGTGAGCACACAGACTTTCTGATAATATGTGGGTGTTTATCCAAATAAAACCATTCCTTTTTTTGGTGCCCTAAAATGCCAAAACTATTGCGTGGACCCTGATACACAGTATAAACAGAACAATTCTGTTATGTTTGGCAGCACTGTGAGGCAGCAGCAAGTTGGAATGAACCATCTACAAGGTGATGCAGGGGGGTGTTTATGGGGAGTGGGGTTCTCCTAAGTGGGCCCATTACTCTCCCCCAAAAAACACTGGTCTATTTTCAAACCTTCACGTCCCTGATGAAGGACACAAGATTAGAAACACTCAGTGTTCTGAGCTTCTCAGGATCCATGAAGGGGTCCCCAGGAAATCTTTCCCTTTGACTGCTCAGAGCCAGATAGTGGCCTAAGTAGAGCAAAGAGGTCTCTAATTCAATGCCACAGGCATCACACAGACCATTGTCATAGAGTCTCATCACCATTTTGTGGCAGTTGAGCAGGTTGTGCCCAGTTAGGACTTCAACCAGTGTGTTTAGAGTTATCCTTGTCAGGGCGATGAGAGCTTTCCTAAACCTATGATTTGGGCTAATTGTCAATTCTTGTGCCTGTCTACAATCCGTCAGCTCCCTCCAGCGGATTGAGTATTGACGTCTAATCCAGGCCTGAAGGGTAGTCCTACAGACTGTTGTTGAAATACCTACAACATGTGCTCCTTTGAAGTGGTCCTGACTGCCAGCTTTTGCAAGGTAGTCAGTTCTCTCGTCATCATTAATACCAGTATGTCCTGGCACCCATTTAACAGTAACACTGTTATCTCTCCCCAGTTGGTTGACTGCTTCGGCACACTCCCAAGCAGTGTTGGGTAAGTTACTTTAAAAATGTAATTTGTTACAGTTACAAGTTACCTTGTTTAAAATGTAATTGTAGTGT
>JARVJO010000305.1:28331659-28342382 GCA_031762555.1 Cynodonichthys magdalenae
CAGTGGGACGTGCCCGGAACACCTCACCAGGGAGGCATCCTAACCAGATGCCCGAGCCACCTCAACTGGCTCCTCTCAATGTGGAGGAGCAGTGGCTCTACTCTGAGTCCCTCCCGGATGACCGAGCTTCTCACCCTATCTCTAAGGAAGAGCCCAGCCTCCCTACGGAGGAAACTCATTTCGGCCACTTGTATCCGCGATCTTGTTCTTTCGGTCACTACCAGAAGTTCATGACCATAGATGAGGGTTGGTAGACCGACCAGTAAATCACCACGATGGACCGGTACAGCGCTCACATCACTGCAGACGCAGCGCAGATCCACCTATCTATCTCCCGCTCCATTCTTCCCTCGTTCGTGAACAAGACCCAGAGATATTTAAACTCCTCCACTTGGGGCAGGACCTCCTCCCTGACCCAATGGCGGCACTCTACCCTTTTCTGGCTCAAGACCATGGTACTGGATTTGGAGGCACCGATCCTCATCCCGGGCGCTTCACACTCAGCTGTGAACCACTCCAGAGATGTGATCCTAAGGTCACCAAAACGGATCCACAAAACATAGAAATAGACATGTCCATTTTCCGATTCCTATTTTTTTCCTCATTTCCTCCTCATTTTTCTCACACCTATGGAGAGCCATGCATGACTGTGTTTATGAAGTTGTCCGTGATGACTTTTGGGCCACTGTTACTGTAATATGCTTTCATCCAAATTACGTAACAACTAAATATTATAACATCAACTGCAATACAGCTTCAGTTTGTCATATAGTAATTTGCACTATCGTTTCAAAGTCCTACTACAGATAATTTGATGCTGATGAGTTAAAAGTTTAGGTATTTCTTTTAGCTGATATTAAAGAACAACTTTAAGTTGCTCAGCATTCCTCATTTTAATGCAGTGGTAAGACTGCTTTTTCATGTAAAGGTTCTTATAACATGATTTTAATCTCATGATATTACGACTTTATTTCAATAATATTGACTTTTTTTGTATTATTAAGACTCATATTATTACAACTTTATTCTCGTAATAAAGACCCTAATACTCTGTTGTACATTTCAAAGTTTTTTAGATTAAAAATGTGTTACAAGAAGAAAATGTGTTTTGAACGATGATCTCTCAGAGCATAATAATGAGTAAATTTGATCATTTTAAATTAATCAAGACTTTAAACAACTATTTATGTGAACAATGATATTCAAACTTTTAAACTGTGCCATTTTTGCATTACATGCTATATTTGCCATAAATAAATGATTGGCTTGTTTTGCATTTTTTTTATTCCAATCAACATAAGTAAAATAGGGATTTAAATCCAGCAGATGTAGTTTCAGAGGGGGAGGACAGGCTGCTGAGTTGACATTGGTAAGTGAAAGACCTTCAAACACAATGATACTGAACATTTAACCTTCAGTCCTGCACCTTAACTGGCTCCTCGGACCACAGAGCAGAACTTTTTCTGTCCTCATCTTCATATTTTGGTCAGACTCATAAGTAATTACAGAGAGACAACACAAGCACAGCTGCTAATTATTTTCTTTTTCTTGTTCCATCCCTCCAGTCTCAGGGGAAAACCAACCACAGCATCTTTGTGCCCTTGCCAATACTTTGTGGAACAAACAAAGTTGTAAAGCAGAACCAGGAACTAATTTCATTAGCGGCTGCCATTTGTGACTGATTACAGGGTGTTCTCAGTGGCAGGCAAGCAGGTCTGCAGTTCTGGAAGGTTAATAACCAGTAACAATCAATTTCTTATCCAATCTGATATGATCAATGGGGTTTCCAATCAGGCCGACAGCAAGATGAGCAGAGGAATGCAATAAAAGCTCAAATATTCTGAATAACCTTCCTGTAGCCATGAACTACCTCTGAATTATTTTTGTCTCCAAACAGGATGAATGCAAACACAAATGAATAAATAAATAAAAAATAAATTAATTAAAAAATGCATTTAAGAGTGCCAATCCATAAGCAATGAAGCAATCCTTTTACCAGTCAACTGTTAATCAGCTTATCACATTTACTGATTTTTAATCCCAGTTTCATTTCCTTTTTTAACATTTGAATGCTTCATTTCATGTCATTGACAGTAAGCATTTTAAATTTTACAATTTTTTTTGTTTGGTTTGACAGGACATCAGGTCATACTTCACAAACTTTCCTTGTTTTTTTTCAAACTTATTTATGCAAACATAAAATGAAAAAGAGGCATGGAGCAGAACACAGCTGCACTGACATGAAGAACCACCATCTATGTAAGTTTACACATACTGAATATACTACCGTTCTTTATATTTTCATATACTTTAAGTACAACCCTAATTCCAATGAAGTTGGGATGTTGTGTAAAACCTAAACAGAAACAGACTATGATGATTTGCAAATCCATTTGACCTTTATTCCATTGACTACACTACAAAGACTGTTTTTTTCAATGGTTGCACCGGTACGCCTAACGGTTTTTCTTACAGGTGCACGGACAATACGTGTACCAAAATTTTCAACAATTTCACATTTAGAATCCCAGTTGTGACGTTTTGTTCTTTTTTTTAAAATCAGTTCATTAAGGCAATACTAACTCACAAATATTTAGCTAATAATCTAGTAAACATAAAGTTTGTTTCTGAACCCGATTTGTACAAGACATATAACTTAATGGAAAAGTATTTAAAGTTATTCTATGTCCTGAAATTTTGACTGACTTTCTAAAACAGTAATGCAAATGTTTAAGGGCTGAGCATCTAATGCTACGTTCACATTGAACTTGATTTCAGCATCAAAATCGCGTCCAACGCTTGAAGTTGTACGCTTGTGCACTTTGAGGTCAGACATGAGTCAAAATTGCTCTGGAGGCGCCTGACGCGCGTCAAGTGCGTCGAGAGCATTTTTTTCCCTCCTCTGCTGGTCTCTGTTTAATGTTGGATGAAATAAATAAAGTGACTTTGCTTTATTTACTGAGATCAAGAGAACGTAGCGCTTACCAGATTATTATACAATTAATTCACCAGATAATTCAGAGACGTTCTGACTGAGTTTGGTGAGTTTCACCACCCAGGAGCTGCGAGCTGAGGCGGCTCGCTTTCAGAACTATTTATGTCCCGAGCTCAGTTTGATGAGCCGCTGACCCACATCGGTGCCTGTACCCCTCCTGCCAGGACACCGACTACAGGCACTGGATTTCAGCTAATGAGCTCCTTTCAGTCTGTCTCAGGTTAGTGGATATCATTCAGGAAACTGCCATGTCGGAAAATCTGCCACTACGTCACACAGTGGAGTCTCTCTGATTGGTTGACGCTCCGTGTCGAGCTTCAAAAGTTCAGATTGTCGAACGCTGAAATCGCCCCGCTCTAATCTCGCTAGACGCGCTGCAGCACTTCCTGACGCTGCTTGACCATCATAGACTTTGCATGTAAACCTGACACTCAAATCGCATTCAGTGTGAACACAGCATTTTAAACACCTCAAACTCAAAATTATATGGTTAAATGTCTTTTATACTACACATGCCCCTTATGATGAACAATTCCTGTAGTTTGGCCTTCTGGATCTTTGGCCTTGGGTAAACATGCTTCCTCACTCTCCCTAAATCCAAGCAGCAAATATCTGTTATTGCAAAGTGTGAGGTGTAGGCAGGCAAAAAACCCATGGCACTGTCAAAGTCCAAAAAGTAACAAAAAGTTTTAATAATAAACCAAAAAGGCTTCAAGTACAGCTCAAAATACTCATGAGAACACAGAGAGATCCTTCAACACAGCACAAAACAATGATCGGACGCAGACTGAACACAGGACACAGAATATAAAACCAAACTAATGAGGAAAAACGAGAAACACCTGGAGAAAACACAAGGAGAAACAGGTGAGCAGGGGCGGGGCTGGAAGCAAAACCGTAGGTTAGAGAAACACAGGGGAACAGAGAAACACTAGAAAGTAAAAGCAAAAAAACACAGATCATGACACAAAGCACAAAATACAATAAATAAAAACTTCTTTTTTTTTTATTTATTAGACTGACTATTTGATTCAAACAAATTATATTATTTAGATGGTTTCAGCTCATGTAAAGGGTCTGTCACACTAAAAGGTTTTATACAACTTATACTAACTTATGAAATGTTTGTCCAGCACTAAATATGTCTAAGCTGAAGATGACATTTTAAAAACACCTACTGAAAGCCTCATTTGGACCTCTACATACTGTAATGGTAACAATTAGATCAAATATTTAGCCAATATGAGTAAAATAATCATGACAAAATTTCCATAAGTTGTCAAACACATAGTGGGACAGGACCTTAATAATGTTAATATTTGAGAATTTGTTGTATAACGTTTCTGCCAGATTAGTTCTATCATAGTATGGTTCTAAGTGTACATAAGCACATCCAAAACCGTGTTATTCCATTAAATTCTGATTGATTCTGATGATAAATTACAAAAACATCTAGAGAACATGGTGTTTTTTTTTTTGGTTTTTTTTTGACGGGTAGGGGGAATTAAACGTCAAACTCTAAACATGTGTTCTTTTAAACGTTCCTCAGTTTCTCCAATCTTTTGTTGGTCCTGTCCTCGATTTTTTGGAACGTGTTGCAGCATCAAAATTAAAACGAATATTTGCAAAAAAAACAAAAAAACAAAAAAAAAAAACAGTTTTTCTGTTTGAACATTTGAACATTAAATATCTTGTCTTTGTAGTTTATTAAGGTAAAGGGAATTGCAAAATCATCATATTCTGTTTTTATTTGTTTTACACAACATCTCAACTTCACCGGAATTAAGGTTGTAAATATTTTGGCAGTAGCTACACTGGCACCTTTCAAAGTATATAAGACACATTTTAGTTTAACTTTTTTAGTTAAGTTGACCACTGAAGACAAACACCAGCTGCTCAACTCAGAGAAAAAGTGAGTAAAGTAAATATAATAAAAGGAAAAACAGACAGAAGGACAGAATTGAGTTTTCTGGATTAAAACTCTGCTTCAGTAAAACAAAATTCAAACAAGCAAAACTGAATGTAATAAAAAAGAATAAATAAGACATATTTTGGCAAACAAAGAAAACAAAAACAATAAGAAGCAGTTAAAACTGTTTGTCAGATATGATCATAGTACACGTGTGTGTTATAGAGAGAAATGTTGTAACAATTATGTTTTAATTAAAGCCATTGGTATGCCTCTTCTGTAACGCTGTTCATCTCCATCAGCTCTGATTATTCTAATGATGTCTGAACCTCTGTCCAGCTATTATTCACACATCACAGAGCCTGGCCTTGTTATCCTCTAAAGCTCAGCCTCTTGTCTCCTTGAATCCTCAAATCAAATGCAGAAAAGGTCTTCTTTCCATTCTCTTCCTTGGTATTGTTAATAAAAAAAAAAAATTATAACCTCCCCCAACATTGAAGTCATTGCTTGGGTAATTATGCACTTTGAATGACAGAACATGTTTGAATCTTTGCAGCAACAGATCCCAAATCTAAAACTCTTAACCATGGTGTTTCTTTAAACAATTAGGCATATCTTTTTTATGTTAAAAGTGTAATTTCTTTAAAAGCTTTAAACATGAGATACTTGTCTTCAGTCTGTTTGTTGGTTATGTTAGTTATGTTATGTCTTTGAACAAAAATGCTTAAATCTCATCTGTGTGGAGGTTTTATGTTCTCTGATTGCATGTGTGGGTTTTCTACAGGTACTCTGGTTTCCTCCTACAGTCCAACACCATGCATGTTGGTTTATTGGAAGATTATGCAATGGTCAGTCAGCATGGCCTGTATGTGGGCTGGCAATAGAATAACATACAGTAGCTGCTTGTGGTAGACCCTGACACCGGCTCCCTGCAACCCTGAACTAGATCAAACATTTTTTTATGTATGTGTGTGTACATGTATACATGTATGGATAGATGGTATTTTTATTTCCACATGAGGGTAAACCTCCAAGACCAACTCAACCAAGACAGATCCAGATACAAGTTTGTTCAACACACCTCTCAGAAAATACTGCATTTATATCCAGTACTGATCCTTCTGGTCAAATATTACTTCAATAAAAGTAAAACTAGCTCTGTCAGATTATCACTTAAGTTAAGGTAGTGTAAAATGTGCTTTCAAAAATACTTAAGTACTGAAAGTACAATTTCACTAGAGTGTACTTGAAAAAAATGGGAAAATTTTCTGCTATTTTGAAAAGATCAGGAACTCCAAATATAAAATAATGTTGCATTAGTCTTATATAGGATGTTTTTAGACACTTAAAAACACTTCACATTTTCCTGCATTATCCCTTCACTCCTCAGTCACTCCTCAGTGGAAGTGTGGCTGCCATTCTGCACCTACGGCCCCTCCAGACCACCACAGTCACACCAACAGATTTATACATGGGGAGGTTGGGTTAAGTGTCTTGCTCAGAGAAACGACAGTATACACTCAGGCAGGGATTTGAACCGGCGACACTCTGGTTGCAGGGTGAACACCTATCCCCTGCTCCACTGAAATCTAAATCTTTTCCATTAGACCCTTTTTACAAGAACTGTCAGCTCATTTATTCTTTGCCACTTCAAGGACAATCAGTTTTTGAAATAGCCATGTGTTAATTGATTATTTAGGAGCTCTGAATCTAATCTTTGAGGGAAGCATTTCACACGAAATGTTTTTGTTTGTAATATTTCTACTAGTTTGCTGTATTGAAAATAATATTTTTTACAATAAACTAGAAACACTTTTGTACAAAATAAAATAAAGTTTATTTGGTAGAAATCCATTTTTGAACAAAGAGAATAAAAATATAAAACACTCTAACTTAGGTCTTAAATGAGGTGAGTCCATGTTAAACTAGGAACAATCCGGATTTAAACAAAGACCTACAATTGTGCTGAAACATGTCTAGTATACCTAATGTATCTATAAGGAAACACTAGGACAAAAATGATACTTTTTCTCCTCACCTTTTTAAGCTGCTTATCACTGTATAGGGGTACAGTGTGTATGTTTTCAATATCAAAAATTTACTCATGTAAAATGACTTTGATACTGCCCACTTCTGTTTATATCTGACCAGTTGACAAGCAATGTTTAAGCACCATGAGAAAAAGAGCCATGATTTTTACAATGTAGGAATAATACAAATATATGTATTAATATATTAACAGCACCACCCCTACGGTGCAGTTACTCAGAAAATCCACTTATTTACAAAGTGTTTGCCAAAGGCTGAATAAACAATACAAATATGTAGAAAGTAAGAGAGTAATGTGTAAATAGGTTTTGGATGTCATGCTGACACAGCTGAAAGGCTGGCTGTGACTTCACACACTTTACATCATACAAGTGGAAAGAAAGAATCAAGTTGCTGTAATTATTATAATGTTTATGCCTGATGGTAAGATGTACAGAAACACAACACAGGGTCAGTGTTAGTTGTGGATCTGTTCCAGTTTTGTGAATTGACCCCAGGTCGCCATGATATAGACAGAACTGACCTATTCTCTCGTGCCCTTTCTGAGTATCTGCATCAGAGTGGCAGTAAGAAAATAATGTTTCATCATCTCTTCATACACATGATGCTTCAGACCACAGTGTCGACTCTTTACATTTACAAACTGTATATATATATATATATATATATATATATATATATATCTTATTTAAAACTCTAAAGCAGTAAGATGTGAGTAGTTAATGTTACTCCTCCTGATATAGCGCCCAGTCACACCAAATGTTGTCTCAGGGCACTGAACAATAAAAAAAAAAAAAAAAAAAAAAAACAATCCAAGGAAAACAACAGCTTTTTTTTTTATTACTTCATCACGCTCTCCCATCCTGAGCTGCAGTAGAAAGGAAAAAACTCCTTTAAAAAATGTGAATCCAACCTGCAACTTATTCTGTAAGTTAAAAGCTTAGAGGAACTCCATAAAACTTGATTCTCTCTAGAGGAGATATATCCTGTTCACTTCTAGGTTCCATTCCTAGGTCCACTTTATGCTCTCCAATCAAATAAATATTGCTTTACAAATATGTAGGGCAAATGATAGGTACCAGCAGAGCAATTAGATCCAAAAACATGGCTTGAAAGACTTTTAGAATTAAACAAAATAATGAAGGCCGAACAAAACAGGAATAAAAGACAAATAAAAATTAAGCCCAAACATTACCCACATGAAGACAACACAAATAAAATAACTAAAGTTTATGTTTGGATCTGCTAGAAGTTGAGTAAACTTGTGCACTGACAGGAAGTGGTGATCAGGCAGACTGACACGTTCAGCAACCTCAGCACCACTGATACACATCGCCAGGGCTCTCAAGTCTCACGCATTGACCGTGAGACACACGCATTTCAGGACGTGCACACACTTTGCATTTCTCACGCTAAAACACATGCACGCACAAATGCACACACACACAACAGAAGTGCAGCTCAATGTTTTTCTCTTTGTCTGGACAGACCCGTTCAGATGAACCGCTTACTTTGCCTAAAAAGATCCATCTCCACATATTTTTGTGTTTTCATTCCTGCATTGGGCGTCCTGCACACGTGCACGCTGCATTCAGAGGAGATCCCTCCTGTCAATCACCCATCAGCGCTGCACGTCATTATAAAAGCTGCAGCAGCGCAAGACAAAACGATTGACAACCCCAGCTCGGACCGATCCTTTACACCTGTTGCACGAATGTTTTTATCAAAGTTTAAAAAAAACTTTGTTCTCACGAGGATACGCTGCACGTGCAGCACATCACCTTTAAATAGCTGGATCAGCCGTCAGAGTTATGGTAAATAAAGGGATAACCCGGATATTTTTAAAGCAGGTTAGCAGGTCAAAATTTATAACAAAGACCTCATAATGTCCTCTTGACCCATAGAATACTCACACCAAGTGTTTACTTGTGTAGGTAAAAGTCTGTTTAACAACCTGTTAAAATACACCAGAATGCAGGAAATTGCATCTTTTCATTCAAAATTTTCTGGGGGAGGACCCCCAGACCCCCACCAGTGATTTTATACACAGTTCTCTCTTAGCGTTCATCAATTCGTTATCTCACTCCAAGCTCAGGTCAAAATTTGAGAGCACTGCATATCGCTCTATACTCAGTAACACGTGCTATCAGGCTGAGACAATGACAAACTAAACAAACAGAAGTTATTATTCATTTATTATTAGCAAATGTAGAATTTCAATGTCGTATTTGCTTAGCTATTTGCTTAGCCTGGATGAAGACTTCTGTCTTTTCTTTGTACTCTATGGAAAAGTAAGGCACCAACTACTGACGGTAACTTACAGAACATCAACTCAAAAAGTACCAAACTGTCCTTTTGAGCATTTAGGAAGGAATAAGTTAAATATATCTTTAGGTGAAAAAAGTTCCAACAAGTGCTAAAACACAGGTCAGCTTTGACTAAATGTATGACATTATTCCTTAGCTTTAAATATATTTTAAATGTTATTCAGTCACACACTACTTTAAAAAATTATTTGGAGAACATGCTCAGTCAAATGATTTCCCTTTGGACAGAACATATTTAAATGTTCATGGCCCAAAAGAGGGCTTTTACAATAAGTATAAAATGATTCCTAAAGCTAAACTCCAGAATTAACAACCTAAATGTTGGCCAAACTAAAGAACATGTCCATTCAGATTATTATTAATTTACCGTCCTTCTGTTTTGTACAATCAAAGTTATTTATAGAGCAGGAAGACTGAGCGACATTTCTCTACAGGCTAAAAACATGGTACTGTTACGATGAAGGTTCCCAAACTGAGATGGTAATGTTGTTTAGTAAACATCAGAACTACAGCTACCATCTAAAGCCTCCCTCATCACACACACTCTGCGAGCACCATGTGTTTACAGCAGATAAACTTCTACATGTGGATGTCTGGCCTCTATTGTCTACAGAAAGCATCTCTAACAGCCTCCCATCCCCCCTCCTTCTCTCCCCATCTCGCCTCCCCTCTCCTCCTTCCTCTGCTCTCTCAGAGGGAGGCTTCTGCATCTCTCTTTAAAGGCAGAAAAAAAAAACACGGAGAAAAAGAACAAACGCTCCAGCTTTACCTTTCAGTGATTTAACTGAGACGTTGCTGCTCCTCAGCCTTGGCTAATAACATCATATGACCATAAACCACCTGCTCCTGCTGCCTGGTCATATGACCAGGATTAGCTCTGGAACAGAACAGTGGGATTTGTAGTTTTTAATAGTAGAGGGTTGTGAATGTGATTTGTAAGGAGCATACATCCTAGAGATGAATACAATTTTATCTGATCCTGACAAAATCTTAAAATTAGATGAAATTAAGCTTAAATTACCAGCAGCAGATGAAATATAATGTCTTAGTTTTTATTTCTTATAAAAATATAAAAAAATAAATAAAGGCCTAGCATTCATTAAGAACAGAAAGGCGAACGTGTGTATGTTGGATGGGGGTAGGGGGCACGTGTGGGGGGCTATTTTGGCTGATTTCATTTCCCATGATGTCACGCTAAGATGCAGAGTGTTGAACATGTGCCTTAAAAAGCATCCACAGGTGTCTTCAATTAACACAAATGTTGCCAAATAACAAAAAAATCTTCCAAATGATGACATCACCATCATATAGACTTTTACACAATATTTAAAGGCAACATAATCTTAGTGTATGTAAACTAGTGTTTTAGTCAAGACCACCTAAGCCGAGACCAAGTCAAGACCAAGACCACAGTGTCTCGAGACCGAGACAAGACCAAGACTT
>JARVJO010000305.1:28353336-28363836 GCA_031762555.1 Cynodonichthys magdalenae
GCCACTTGGGCCAGCTCATCTGGGGGAATCCCAAGGCGTTCTCAGGCCAGCTGAGAAACATAGTCCCTCCAGCGTGTCCTGTGTCTTCCCCTGGGTCTCCTCTCAGTGGGACGTTCCCGGAACACCTCACCAGGGAGGCGTCCAGGAGGCATCCTAACCAGAAGGGAGAGCCCAGCCACCCTACTGAGGAAACTCATTTCAGCCACCTGTATCTGCGATCTTGTTCTTTTGGTCACTACCCAAAGCTCGTGACCATAGATGAGGGTTGGAACATAGACCGACCGGTAAATCTAGAGCTTTGCCTTCTGGTTCAGCTCTCGCTTCACCACGACAGATCGGTACAGCGCTCACATTACTGCAGGTGTTTCTGGTCGTGGAACGCTGGACCAGCTCTACACCCTCAGCAGGGTTCTGGAGGGTACCTGGGAGTTCGCTCAACCAGTCTACATGTGTTTTGTTGACTTGGAGAAGGCGTTCGACTATGTCCCTCGGGGAGTCCTGTGGGGGGTACTCTGGGAGTATGGGGGGCCAAGCCCTTTGATACGGGCTGTTAGGTCCCTGTACGACCGGTGCCAGAGTTTGGTCCACATTGCTGGTAGTAAGTCGGACTTGTTTCCAGTGAGAGCTGGACTCTGCCAAGGTTGTCCTTTGTCACCGATTCTGTTCATAACTTTTATGGACAGAATTTCTAGGTGCAGCCAAGGTGTTGAGGGGATCCGTTTTGGTGACCTTAGGATTTCATCTCTGTTTTTTGCAGATGATGTGGTCCTATTGGCTTCATCAGATCGTGATCTCCAGCTTTCACTGAAGCGGTTCGCAGCCGAATGTGAAGCGGCCTGGATGAGGATCAGTGCCTCCAAATTTGAGACTATGGTCTTGAGCAGGGTCTTGAAAAGGGAAGGGTGCTCTCTCCGGGTCTGGGAGGAGGTCCTTCCGCAAGTGGAGGAGTTTAAGTATATTGGGGTCTTGTTCGCAGCTAATTCACACAGGCATAAAATATTTTTTTAAATGCATGAATAAAGAATTAAGTAAATTTTAAAGCATTTACAGAAGACATTTTATATTTTTATAAAGACTTGTTTGATTGTTCATTTGAATATATTTCACTTACAAGAATTTACTTATATTTTCATTTTAGTGTGCTGTGCAGGCAAGCGCTCTCATGCACACACACACATACACACACATTTGTTCTGCTATGCTATGACTATGGCTATAAGTAGCTAATGCCTCTTTCAAACTCTGGTGGATAAACAATATACACAGCCAGGAGGAAGATAAACTCAAAACAGTAGCTCCTATTGTTACATCCGGTACCTGCTCAAAATCCTATATCCTCATCTTTTCAAGTAATTACGAGATCAGAAGTCTGGTGTACGCAATGCTCCTCTGTATAAAAAGGTAATCTCATGTGATCTGTTTTCAATACTGCGCCGACTATTGAATGAAATATGGACATAGTTGCTTGCTCTGGTGCTGCCTAGAGTGGGGAGAGACCCATCCAATATGGCGGCGACGCAAGATGCACTTAAGACCCCTTAAAATATCTAGCCTTTATATGAGATGCCTGATTCTATTTAGAACAGTACCTAAGTCAAATCTTTTCATCCGTGTTTGGAAAAATTCTACAAAATCTACTTTCAAATCCTAGTCAGAGTGGAACTAAGATTAACAAAACTAGTCAACCACAATGGTACTTGTATATTATTATATCAACATAATACCTGCTAATACTGTTAAGACGCCACAGGACTGCACACAGCCTGTCTGTCTTGGTTCTTGAATAAAACTATTAACACAGAAAGATGGAAATTTGTATGACCAAGACTATAACCAAGGTGTGTCTATGATTACATTTGACGTCTACGTTTCCTTCCTCCTCCCAAAATGAAAGTTTTCTCTGTGAGATTGAAACGTGGAACATCACCTCCCTGGTGGGGAAGGAGCCTGAGCTTGTGTGTGTGAGGTACCGGCTAGATATAGTTGGGCTCACATTCATGCACAGCATGAAGAATTTACCGTCTTGTTCAGAAAATTAATTGACTCAGATGCAGTTCTATATTGTATAAATGGACACGAGGATAGTGTGCATTAAAAATATCTGGAGTGATAAATCAACAAACATTGAAAGGTTTTCTGCTGCCTGTCTCATATTAACCAGTTCTTAGCATTCAGGCTTTCAGCAATAATCATAGACATGAGGAAGATGCAGAATCATTTAATCATTCAAATTAGTGAGTCCATAAAAATTAAGGAAGATGACAGAAACTAATATATTTTCAACAACAAAAAAAAAGTCCTAGCATTCTTTGGAGGACTGCATAATGTCTGCTGCTCTGAACTTCATACTAAGAATATTTTATGTGAAAAATGACAGAGTTGTACTCTCTAAACCTTTTAAATCATGTTTTGTATATAATTGGATGTGATATATCCCTGGATGGCACTCCTATTCTTTTTTCATGTTTGCAGGTGTGAACAAAGACCTCTAGACCATACACTAAAAACTGACATGGTGGAAAATAATACCCTAAACACTTCACTATGGTAATTGTGTACCCCTAAAAAGGGACCAACAACAAAAGGTACCTCTAAGAACCTAACCTAACAGAACAAGCATAAAAGGTACCTCTAATTGCAGAAATCATAAGAGTGTCCAATCTGCTTGATGCATTTTTATCAGAGGTTTACACAAAAAAGATTATCTGAGCTATAATGTCTGCAAGAAATATTAACAGAAGACTGTTTGTTTCAACTTTGTGCTGTCTAGGACCAAAGTAAATCACAATGTTTTTACAATCACTGTTTTTTGACAAAACAAAAAGTGATCAACCTTTTAAACACGAGACCTACATTAAGTCTTAATACTACTGAAACTAATATAATACAAGGATTTCAGTGTTCATATAATGCATTAGTGGAGTTCATGAAGGGTACACATAAACTGAATTCCTGGACACTTTAGCATTAAACAAATTCTTTTTTACCCCCAGATCCTGTCCATTAAATATGTTTTGTAAATTTTGGAATATCCTGCATAAAAAACCTTAAACATTTGTTTTATTAGGTCAGTTTTGTCCTGCTTTCCTGAAAGAGGAGCTAGCCTCATTAAACTAGTTCTGCTTTTCTAACCACCAGAGCAGAGTTGTAAAGCAACTAAGTACAAATACTTACTTTGGTAATCTGTACTTTACTTGAGTGATTAATTTTCAGCCTACCTTTTACTTTTACTCCTTACATTTTTATCCAGTTATCTGTACTTTCTACACCTTACATTTAAAAAAAAAGTAATAAGTAGAAAGATGTTACTCTTATTTCGTTCCGGCTCGTTATTGTAAAAAAAATACCATCCTGATAAATTGTGCCTCCTGGGTAGAGTGAATTTAATTGTAGTTAGATGAGAAGTATAAATATATACCATTCTGACATCGTATTAGTTTGTACACAATCCATCACAGCTGCACGCCTTTAAAAAAACAAGGAACATAATTGCTCTTTTTGCTTTTGGCAGCAGACAATAAACATAAAAAAGTATTAGATTTCAGCAGACAGTAGATAAGAGAGTGCTGATACAGAAATCCATACTTCTGTTCTAAACCCAATACAGCTCTTATTTGGTACCAGTAGCTATTAAAACTGATTGATTTTATTATGTTTACTTGAATTACATGGATGTTTTAAATGCTCTGTCTGAGACAGTTTCGTGTCTTCTGGGGCTTCAGAAAGAAACCTTGAGCACTTGTTGTATTTTCTTCCCCCAGAGTTTGCTGACATTACAGATATTTAGATTAAAACCCAACAAATACCCAGCAATGTCTGAGAGAAGCCTGTTCAAACCTGACATAATCACACACAGAAGTTGGATGTTGCATTTTCAATGTACTGAATCTGTATGAACATTGTCCGCCATCAAGACAATGGGCAAAACAGTTAGATTTCTCTGTGTGTGTTTATGTTTTTGCTACCTGGTGGGGATGATTTTTGACTATTTTCTCAGTACATACAGCCTGGCAATGACTCATGTTTACATGGGGGTAAAAAAAAATGTCGTTGGGTCAGGGTTAGGACTAATGCCAGGTGCATACAGCAGGATAATTGTGCCAAATTTTGGCCCGATTTTACCCTTCTGACAATCTTAAGGATGCTCCAATTATTGTGATGGCTCTAAAGATAATCTTAGCAGACATTCCTGCCATACAGTATGTGGTGAGTAAAGAGGGATCTGTGCCATTCACCCGAGAACAAACGAGCCCGCAGCCTGTTGGATGGGACGTGTAGCCAATCAGAAAGCGAGGTGACGTAACACAGAGGGGACTCCAAAATACAGAAGACATAAAAAAACTGCCATGACTCTGGATGTTGTAGAAGTCTTTTTAGAATTGTTTTTTCTCTGTTAAAAATAGTCAACAAATGCTCAACATTGCTTCTTTCTTGTCTCAAGTGTTTATTTACTCAGAACTCCCATGTGATCAATGGAGGTCACGCAAGATTTTTCCTCTGACATCTTAATCCTCTCAGGATCTCAAAAAGCTCATGTGATTTTATACTTGAAATCTAAATGTTCATGAATGAAGTCTGTGTGTGTTGTCTCTTATGAGAGGTTAGTCTGTGGGCGGAGCTGTCTCCACTATCAGCACACAGCACAGCAGCCAACAGGGACTCCTCATGACCCACAGGTACTTAAGTCTGAGCTCAACCACTACTCTCTTTTGGATCATTAAACATCACACGGTGGTTGTTCTACTTCAACCTCTAGACATGTTCCTGTCGGCCTGTGAAAAAAAGTGTTTAACTCTTTCCTGTACTCCTCTGTAGGATCTTTGTGTGCTCCAAAAAAACTGTTGTTTTTGTTCACATACCTCTAAAAAAGTGAGAAAACGTCAGCTCAGTCTACCATCAGTTCTGCCTCCTCACTCTCATCTCATCCAAACACACGTCACCTATCTCAGATGTTGGAATCCCCCTCCCTTCCCTCAAAAACCTGCAAACAAGAAACTTACTTCTTAACCCCAAACACTTATTTTTACTTTCAATTCAAAATGAGTTTTATGTACTTCTTTGTGTTCTCTGTGGATATTTTTAATATAAAAAAAACAACTTGAACCCTGTGAATAAAAAAAATGACAAGTTGATCTTGGTTTAAAAGTCTTTCTAGAATCTGTTCAGTGTTTCATGAGGGTTCTGGGTACAAATAAATACAAATACATATTTGCAGTACACCATACTAAAGCTGACTGTGTTACCTAACCCTACGTGTTTGTAGAAATCAAAGTGAGCTCCAGGGATCAGGTGCAGCTACTCATCAAGGACTTAGTTTATGTGAGAAGATCTTCAAACTAAGTGGATGTTTCCATATTAAAGAGAGAGATTAGACAACGCTGAGGAGCTGCTTCATATTGACTCTTCTGTTTTGGCTTTTTCTTTTTCCAACATCACAGCTTTCCTCAGTATTAGTATACAGAACACAGCTGTCCAGATGTATCCCCCTCCCCCAGTTTTCTCTACTAATGAACCTCCAGCATTCAGACTTTAGCTGTAAAATCAGCCTTGTGACTTCCTGTCTGCATAGAATTCAATTTCTTTTGGAAAACACGGTGAAAAACTCTGTTTTTAAGCTATTCAGTTCTCTTTTGAGTCCTGCCATCAATCTGGAAAGGAGTCCAACAACTTTACATTGAGAAAGATTAATATCACGTAGAAAACAACACAATTAGAGGGTAAGAAGTTTCACAATGAGAGCAAGTGAGAAATATTTGCACGCATGAGTACACAGGTATGCATGTAATGTTACGTTCAAGGCTGTTGAAAAGCTGGGAAATCTGAACTTTACAACATTTACTAGGTTTTTGGTAAAAAAAACAAACATTTCCGACTTATATCTCAGAAACTTGACAGTACAATAAAACCCATACAGTTACAATGACATTAGAGAGTTAGACCTGTGGATTCTATGGCTGAAATAACCTAAAACGAGTAGGTTAAAAAGTAATCAAATTTAAAAATGCATGTTACTGGTTGTTTTTCCACAAAAACATTAACCTACCCATTTAGGGATATTTCAGGTGTACATTCCAGACAGTTAACATAGTTTTTGTAGAAGAATAACAGTTTAATTGTAAAATAACCTTATATTTACATGTATTTTTTTTATGTGGACTGTACATTTGATGTAAATACTTAATATTGTATTTTTCTGGTAGTTCTTCCACAAAAAAAAAACAGTTAATGGCAAACGTTTTAAGCATGATTCTGAAGTGATCAGCCATTTTAGTTTTGTGTTGTGGTGGTCTGTCAGCTACTACCACAGTGAGTTTAAGTCATGGAGGTAAATATACCAGCTTAGAGTGCTCAGAAACCATGTGATCGTGTGATCGGCTGTAGGAGCTAAGAGCTAAAGCAAAATGGGCTGAAGTCTGATTTATCATTACTGTACATGTTGGCAACATAACAGAAAAAAAGGACTGACGATGTAGAAATCAAAATAACTATTAATAATATTATTAACAAATTTATTATTAATATTTGACAGTTTATGTATTTAATGTTTTAAATAATGCCAGAAAAGCTGTGTGTTATGGATTTACCAACAAGATAAACAGGAAAACGCCTAATTTCACAACACAAGTAAACTGATTTGATCTTATTTTTCTCAACGTGATCTGACCAGAACTCAAGCTGATAATATAACAGTTAAAAAAATTAAGCTTATGACTTTATAAGCTTAATTTTTTTAACTGTTATATTATTGTTACTGTTATATTACACTGTTATTTATTGAACTGGTTAGCAGATATTAGCTTGTGTAGCATATATACAGAGTGTAGCACTCTGCTGAATCATGCTACAATTTAACACAAACTAATAAATAATACAAGCTGATTTGTGTATTGTGTATTTTCCTGGTACATAGTTCAATTCTATACCAGAATTGGTTATAAAAAAGTTGTATATATCCCAAATAAATTTGACTTTGCATCATAGTCTATCTAAATGCATAGAAATTGGTCTCGGTCTCTTTAAGAACTTTCTACCATTTCTGACACTCCCACTTCAGCATGCCTTCACGGCAGTGGTTCGGGGAGAGGGGTGCTCTGTGGGGCGGAAGTTTGGCTGCAGACTGAGCTCCATGGAGGAGCTATGTACAAATAGGTGAAGCTTTATACCAGCGAGTGTTTCTGACAGCTCCACATGGCTACCACAGGAGATTCAGGGATTTCTCAAACATGCATGAATGAGTCAAACCAACACTCTGGGTATGTTTTGATGAGGGAATGATTTTATAATATGATATAAAGCTCAAAACAGTTCATTTTGCATAATACCCCCATCCCCACACACCCTTTAACTGCTTATTTAATGCTGTGACTTTCAGGTCAGACTTTTCAGTGAATCTGAAATATTTTACTAAATGACACATTAAACACAAACAAATCAGCAAAAACAGGATTATCCGCATGTCACCTACTGGCTGAGTGCAATAATACAATAATGTGTGTACACTATATTTCCAAATTTATGCAAATATTGTACAAAAAGTCAAACTGCAGCAGTCCTCAGTGATGGAAACATCTGCTCAGTTTCACCTTTTCTTCCAGTTTTATTCTGAAGCTGTGACATTTTCAGTCTGGCTCTTAGCTGTGTACGCAGCAGAAATGTTGGGGCATGCAAACAAGAAAAATGACTCTGTAGCTGAGATGTAAAATATCAGAGGTGGAACTGGCTGTAATCTGGGCTATCCCTGTTTCAGATAGAAATATCACAACAAGGAATTGATGCTCGTGCTGCTGTGTCACCCCAGTGAGTTCATAAAATCCATGGATGAGATTAAAGTTGTGAACATTTATTTACTGAAACATCAAACTGTGCACTGAATGACATGACAGCTGCAGTGAAACGTTCTCTACATACTGTAGCTGTAGGGAAGCTGTGTCTAACAGGGCGAAACAGCACATATGCTGTTTGGGTGCACATATGCGGAATGTCAGTGTGTGTGTGTGTGTGTATACAAACTAATATTTATTAGTGTGGTCTGCTGAATGTGGGTCATTTCTCCAACACATTATTCCTCTCTAAACAGAACCTCCAGGCTTCCTGACATGTTTGCTTTCAGGGCTATAAAATCTTACAGGGTTTGATAAAGTTTGTTCTTCAGATTCAGAAAGAACAAAATATCAAATGTGGCACTGCGTGAAATCAGCTGACTCATAACCTCACAAAAACAAAATAAACCTGGCTAATTCAGCTCTGTCCACAACACACAAAGAAACTTGGTGTTTGCAGCTTTTTTGGGGGGTTAAAGGGAAAGTTTGGCTTTTTGAATATGAGCTTTTGTGTTTAAGTTTTGAACAATAAATATCTTACCTGTCATGGATGGCTTCTTGAATGACCTCAATTTGAAGAAACACTTTCATTCAAAAACTCCATGTTTGATTTAAAAAAAAATAGCTAGCAATACTGGAACAAATGCATATCATCCACTGTCTTTAAACCAGAGCTTTACACAAAAACCTTGACTGTTTTGTTAGAGCTCAGAGTTTATGTTGAGGATGACCTTCAGCTACTACCACACCAAACTCACTAGCTGTAAAGTGATCTGTGATAGATGGTAATAGATACTTTTGTGTTTGCTAAAACTCATTAGCAGTGGTAGCCATCGTTAAGCAGGTTGACTCTATAAGGGAATCAGTTGTTTCTACAATTATTACTTTCTGAAAGGCTGAATACAATTTTGCTAACATACAAACACACTCAGGCAATAGGAACTGTTACTGTAGTCTTTGTAACTACAATTATTGAATCTTTTTAGTTTCTATTTAAGAGTGGGAGATTTCTTGGTCCAACAGGGCCTCTTGAGGAACACAATGGAAAGTGATTGGTCCATATGTATGTAAATGTGTGCTAATTACAAGGGATGTAATGATTCACTCAAGCCCCAATTAGATTCAGTTATTGATTTTGAGTCCACAATTAAGATTACATTTTTTCTTTAAAAAAAATGAGTTGTAGCCATATTATAGCTAAATATGTTTCTTTTGTTTTAATGTCAGAATTGTTGTCCTTGTATCAAACTGTAACTGTCTGTTGTCTTAGTTACAAAATATAACTTAAAATAAAATGTCATCACAAATCCTTTTGTGACCAAACGTGTCAAGTATCAAACTGAATTTGTCTTAAACCTTTAACACCTTTGCTTTGCAAAAGCTAGCAGTCAGGCCCACTTCACAGGACCAGAGTCTGTTGTAGGTATCTCAACAACAATCTGTAGCACTGCCCTACAGGCCTGGATTAGACGTCAACACTCAATCTGCTGGAGGGAGCTGATGGACTGTAGACAGGCACGGGAAGTGAAAAATGGCCCAAATCTTAGATTTGGGAAAGCTCTCATCGCCCTGACAAGGAAATCTCTAAGCACACTGATTGGAGTCCTAACTGGGCACAATCTGCTCAATCGCCACAAAATGGTGATGGGACTCCATGACAATGGTCTGTGTGATGCCTGTGGCTATAAATTAGAGACCTCTTTGCACTACTTAGACCACTGCCTGGCTCTAAGCAGTCAAAGGAAAATAATTCTTGGGGCCTCCTTTCTGAATCCTGAGGAGTTCAGAACACTGAGTGTTTCTAACCTGGTGTCCTTCATTTGAGGGACGTGAAGGTTTGAATAAAGCTCAGTGTCTTTTTAGGGAGAGCAATGGGCCCACTTATGGGCCCATTGGGTGTCAAATGCTGACCTTAAGAGTATGAGAAGTGATAAAAGTTCAGTCAGCAGCAATCAGGATATCATTGGGGATTTTAATCAAAGCTTCCTCAGTGCTTTGGAAGGGACAAAAACTTGAGTGAAGTTCTTCAAACAAATTATTATCGGAATGGTGAGTGTGAACCTGGGCTTCAACTGTTTTTTCAAGTATTTTGGATATGAAAGGTAAGTTAGAAAAGGGTCTAAATTTATTTAGGTGATTGGAATCAGCACCTGTTTTTTAAGGATTGCAGTTATTGCTGCAGTTTTGAGTGATGGTTGGAAAAAACTGGAAAAGAGAGAAAAGTGAATATTTTTAGTTATTAGATTAGACAGCAAAGGTAAACAGGCATTAAGTAAGTGTGTAGGAAGTGGATCTAGCTGGTGGAAGACTTGAATTTAGGAATCAGACTGCAAATGTCTGGTAAAAAGGAGAGTTGAATGAAAACTGGGAATAGGTATAGCAGAAGGGTTATAGGAAGATACAGAAAAAAGAACAGATGATGTGGATTGTAACGTTGACAATTTCTGATGGATAGTTTCAATTTTAGCAAAAAAGTCTATAAATCTGTTGCAATAATCACTGCTCTACATGCGCGATGCAAGAATATCTATAGAGGTCATAATATAGTGCTGATAGTAGAAAACAAAATTCTGGTGTTCCCTTTGCTTATGATGATACTTTACTGATCCCATGAAGGGAAATTACAGTTTGGAACAACCCGTTCAAGGGATATAGACAAAAACACAACAGACTGGGAGAA
>JARVJO010000305.1:28386589-28399755 GCA_031762555.1 Cynodonichthys magdalenae
CATTCATTCATTCATTCATTCATTCATTCATTCATTCATTCATTCATTCATTCATTCATTCATTCATTCATTCAAAGACCCCAGATCCAAACTGGGGATCGAACTCAGGACCTTGTTGCTGTGACGCATCAGTTCTAACCACTGAGTCATCGTGCCGCCAATATGACCACTATATTATGGCTCTTTGTTATACATAACACTGTGTTAGAATAAAATGTTTTAAAAACAAAACTATATTGTGAGGTTATGAAATAGAAATATTGGAAAATTAACTCATGTTAAATTAGAAATGGGACAAACACTGACTAGTACTGTATTATAGGGCTGCAACTAATGATTATTATAAAAATCGATTAATCGTTCAATTTAAAAAAAATTTTCTTGATTACTCAATGAATCTGTGAAAAAATATATATATAGTTTGACCTCTTTATTCCAAAGCAAAATATTTGGACTGACATAGCAAATCGCCGTTTCACAATTCTGTTCTATAATTTTAATTTGTAATGCATAAATAAGTAAATGTTTGTCAAATAGCTCCAGTAAAAAAAGAGGAATGTACACGAAAATATACATAACTGTGTGTTATATCGTTGAAACTCTCTTCATATTTTCTCTCCATGAGCTTTGTAAAATGTGTTCTTGAGAGAAGTGTATAACCTGAAAAAAATAGTAAACTATTATAGTGAAGTCTTTATCTCTGACCATGGACAGTCTCATGTAAGTGACGATCGTGTTAAGAATACCTTCAGTGATGACTTATTCAGAGATTCTCTGCTTATTACAATAATTCAATAAATACCTTGTTTTATTTGCAGTATTGAGTTAAGGCAAGTGTCTTCACTCAAACATCATCAGCAAATTAAAACTAAAAGCTTAATCATTAAATTAATACAATCATAAAATGCCCAACCTAACAAATTGATAATGAAATTTGTTGCCAATACTTTCAGTAATCAATTTTTATGAATTTTATCAATTAGTAGTTGCAGCCCTTTTGTAACACTGAGTCATTGACAACTGTTTACCATGTGATGATGTTTTTTTTTTTTTGTATGTGTGTAATACACTCACTATCAGGCGTGCAGCCCAATGGTGGAAGGCATTGCGGAGCAACTAATGCTAACCCTACAAACATGTTTAGTGAAGTGAAACACCATCATAAACCAGAGTACAAGGACAGCCAGAAAATGGGGACCAAGGCCACAACATCAGCTACATACAAATGCAATTGTCATCTAATAATTGTCGGCTAAATTAATTGTGACAATATTTTTTGCCAATATATCTGAACCCTAGTGGAGAGCTGTGTTTACTGCATCATCGGTTGACTTGTTAGCTCAATAAGCAAACGGATGTTGGTGAAGGTCAGCAGGGATGTCAGATCTGATAAGAGAGATGATGAGTCTCTCCAAACATTTAATGATGGCGAGAGTTAGAGTAATCGAGCTGAAGTCATTTAGGCAGCTCACTGTGTTCTTGGGTAATGGGACAATGGTGGCTAACTTGAGTCCAGCTGGAAACACCATCTGGTCTTGGAGCTTTGACAAATGATGCTCTAAATTGTTTTTCTTTTGTTTGAGGTTGAGTGGTGGGCAGTAGACATTGTGTTGAAACAAAAATAGATTGGAAAAGAATTGTTAAAAACAACTTCATGTGTCATTTGGGACAATTACTGTAATTCTTCATTTTCACTCATTTTAACCAGACTTGTTCTAACAATATTTGCTCGTTCATACAACTTATACTCCAAGTTAAAAATTTCCCATTAACTGATATAATTAGATCTGTCTGTTAGTAAAATATCTCATGACTCACTGAATAGATTTTAATGAGACCCTCAGACAGTAGTTATTGGGTAAACACCTATAACTAATTAATCTTTGGAGCAAACCCAAATCAAAAATGGCCTTCACAGCTAACTAACCTTAGAAAACACATAACAGAACAAACTCAACCAGTAATATAAATATTGAGCAAAGATTTGACATGGTAATAGCATGGGGGATCAGTGGTTAACACTGATGCCTCACAGCAAGAAGGTCTTGGGTTTGATCCCTGGTTCAGACCTGTCTTTTTGGGAGGAGTTTACACGCTTGTGTGTTTTTTTCTGGGTACTCCAGTTTCCCCCACAAACCAAAAACATGAACAATAGGTTGCCTTCAGGTCTTCCTTTCAAATGAGATCTGTGATCTCAATGGGATTAGACTGGTTTAATAAAGGACACCATTCAATAGAATATTACTATTAACTCGTCACACTAAACCGACTTTTCTGTTAGGAAAAACCTCTTGAAGCAGTGGACAGATTTTCATAAAACTCTCATAAAGTAAGTAATTGATGCACATTTACATCTGATTAAAATTTGGATTTAACACTTTTTAGGGTGGCTGTCAAAACTAATTGACAATTGGCAACTAACAAATGGCTACACTATTTTAAAGACACTGAGGAAAAAACAAACAAAAAACTGACAAGTTTGTAACTGAGAGTTATTACCAAATTTTTTAGCACCATTAATCTTTGGACGTCTAGATATGCTTTACAAAGTTGAACCAAAACAGCTGTAACTACATCATTTCTCATCATAAGATGGTCTTCGTCTAAAGCCCTGGCATTAAGGTGACAGCTGTGTGCATTTCTCTAAGAATGCATTTTTTTTTAAGACTATTGCAAGTTGCTTTGGTGCAACAGTGAAACTAAATAGTAAGTTATTGCGTGTGTGCACCTGTGTGTGAGAGGGAGATGTCTTTGTTCTGCTTATTAGAAACGCCTTGACATTTAGCGCAGTAAACACATTCATCAGCAGAGACAGATGATTATCTGTTTAATTTCAGAGCATCACAGGTTTTGTTGATGTAGTCATTAGCGTACAGATGTACAGAAATGCCAGCAGTTGTTGGTGAAAAAAAGTTTATCACAAATGTTTTGATATTGGCCTTTCATTTTCAGGAAAATAAAGTAATCTGTCAAATGTTTTTTTCAACTAAGATAAGTTTTGAAAAATAAAATGCTTTGCAAACTTCCCATCCCATTAACACGCTGCAGTAACACTACATAATAAATGATCTTAGTTCTTATATAAAGGTTCCAACACAATATTGTGGAGCTCCAACAAAACCAGGATGCAAAACACAAGAAGGATTGTTAATATGGAAATCTGAGAAATAAATCCAAAAAATAATCTGAAAAATAAACAATTGTTAAGTTTACGGCTTCGCAAAAAGATGTTTTTTAGTTTATCGGAGGTAATTTAAACTGTACCTTTCTAGAGATTGCCCAATTCTCACTCTCTGTAGGTACCCATCTTAACCTTTACATCATTCTTTCGTTGCTGTTTCTTCCTTTCACACTGCGTCCACTGAAAAATTTGCCTCGGTGATCAAATTCCACAACTAAAACCAGCTATATGTTTTATTCCTGACACATCATTTTACACAGAAAGGAGCCAGTGATGCAGAGGAGTCGTTTTGTACAATTTGTGCCTCAGAAAGGAGGAAATCCATCTATTTGTTGCAAAGCTTGTGTTTTCTTTTCTTGGATCTTCTACATTGCAGTAGAGAATCAGGTCCCTGAGCTACGCTGCTAATCAGTCTGTAATCCCCGAACTGCTGATGTGACAAGTGATGTGCCATGTGACTCTATCATTTTCTCATCAATGCTGTCTTTGTCTCTGTCTGCATGTGAGTCTCAGTGTGTGGGGGACTGTGGTTCCTTGTGATTGAGCCATTGTTGAGACTGACTCACATAGACGATCTGCTGGGCGTGTTTACATGGATTCATTTATCTGGTCTGTTGATGAAAGCAACCTGTCCTCTCAGGCTTAAGGGGATGAATAACTTTAAACTACACAGCAGATATGTCTTTTAACTGCTGATATTGATGTTTTAGTTACCTGCTTGATAAACATTTAGACATTTAGAAAATAAAAACTTATCACCACTGTCTTTCACGCCAGACTTTTAGACCAAGATAATTTATCAGCTGTTGCATCTTGAATTGGACTGGTTTGAAATGTTAAACAGTTGTAAATGTATATCAAATATTAACTGTCCGTCTTCCTCTTATCCGGGATCGGGTCGCAGGGGTAGCAGCCTAAGCAGAGAGACCCAGACGTCCCTCTCCCCTGAATTAATTAATAATCACATAATAATTAGTGCTTGGCACGTTAATGCGTTATTATCGCGTTAACGTAGCCGACAATTAACGGCGATACTTTTTTTAACGCGCGTTAACACAGTTTCTTTATATTTCTCCGTCCGTTCTCTGTTCTGTCTATGAAGACGCACACACCCAGACACACACAAACCCAGTGATCGCCACGGGGAGGCGGGATCTTGATCACTATTGGCTTTAGACAGCCTTCATCGTGTGTCTCATCCAATGAGAGCCTTTGTTGTTGAGCGCGGCAGCCGCGCGCTCACATGAACCAAAGCTGAAGCGGGGAGAAAATATGCCTGAATCGGCTGGATTCTTCAGGGTATTTTTTTTATTAAAACTTTTCTTAGCGGTGGGCTGGGACGAAGTAAAGTTATCCGTAAGAGCTGCAAAGCTAAACTGTCTCACCACTGGAGCAGTTCGAACCTCTTCAGTTTAAAACCAGGTAAACAAACAGAGGGAGGTTTTACTGACCAACGTGAGAGAAAAAAAGTAAGACTGGCTTCGTTTGACTTATTTTTGATAATGCATTGCCCCTTTTTTAATATAAAACAGTACCTAAAATGCTCTTAACATATTTGAGTCAGTTAAATGTTGTGTAGAATAATGAAATTAAATCAAGAATTCCAAAACTTTTTTGTCATTCTAAATTAGTATTATGAGGAATGAAAGATAGATGAGGCTCCTGTTGTCATGAAAAAATACAATAAGCAATAAGAAGTTGAAATAAAAAAAAGAAAAATGTACATAGTGTGTCACACATGTATTGCAACATATAAACATAAACATTCAGCCATAGAGGAATTGTTTCTATAAAAATATAACTGAGATTAATCTAGATTAATCGCAAAAAAATCTTGAGATTAATTGCGATTAAAAATTTTAATTTGTGCCCAGCACTAATAATAATTAAATTATAAATCAATAAATAAATACATTTTAAAACATAATCAAATAATAACATTCTGAAATATTTTTTAAAGCTGTCCAGTGGTAGATGAGATATTTTGCTAACAAACAGAGTTGACTCCAACAATTAATGCTAACTTTGAATGATTTTAAGATTTTAGTTCAGTGTCCATAAAACTGACTAACGCACTCTAAGAAATTCAGTATCACCAAGACCGTTTTAAGACCTTAGACTCCTTCACCAACCAGTCTCCAACAATTTTAATTCAGTGAGTCACATTTCTCTCATTTTTTATTGTTTTATTGCCTGCTCTGTTTGATAGCTGCTCAAACACAAAGATCAACTGGGACGATTCAACATGACTGATGTGCAAAAGGACAACAAGTGTCATTTTGTTTTACATATGTTAATGTGTTACGCTTCAATGATCGCTCATTTATTCACGAGTTTAACCGACAGTGGTTCAGTCCTGTGTTGTGGTTGGATGCACAGACAGGTGGGAACAGAGGAGGAGGATTTTCTGGCATCATATAGTGAGTAGAGATAACCCAGAACCATTTGCTCTCTGCCATCAGCAGGATGAGGACTGTGTCTGTGGTGTTCATTTCCTTTCAGCTAAACGTGATTCTTCATTTTCAGGCAGATGAAATTCTAGGATCTGTCTCCTGTTTGCAGGTACAGCTGATGTTCTCCTGCATTCCCACTGAGCTGAGCTGAAAATAAAGAAAATATATTCATCTCAAAAACTAACCTGTTGAGTTTATTTGATTGTATTATCTAATCTATTATAGGCCAATCAAATGAATAAAACTCTGCAATAGAAGTCTTCATAAAGCACCAAAAAGTCATAGTGGTCTCTCCTGAAACACAAAAGGCAGTCTGTCTGTGTTCTGGGTTTTTAAACTGGGCGGTAACAGAATTATCCAGTAGAGATGTGCTGCTGGAAGTAGTGGTGGCGGGGGAGGGGTTGAAGACGAGCTTTTTGACTGAGGGTCTGGTAACAGAAGAGATTGAGCTGTCGATAAGGAGCAGCTCTTTATCCGCTCCTAAAGCTCTGTTCACTTCATAACTGTCAGTTATCAGGTGAGAAATGTTTGACTCATGTTTTCTGCAGCAGGTACAGAGCTGCTGGATGGGGCCCAGTGAAGGAAAGTAAAATAGGATGAGACATGAAACAGGCCAAGATGAAATGAGACAGGATGGCTCATTGAACTGGAAGAAAAACTATTTGGACATAAGTGATATTAGGCTGTGTGACTTGACTACAGCTGAGGCTTCTGAAAAATGAGAATGGTGAAGTTATTCTTGCTTCACAAACACAAAGGCTTCAGAAGTTCTTTACTGATGCTGAGATAGCAATAAAAAATCTCATGAAAATCAGAAATGAATCCTTACATGTACAAATACAACTGATTAGGTTTTGAATTCATCCCCCTTGAACATTGGCCGCAACAGCTGATCAAATTTTATCTGTATTGTATCTGGTACAGTTAACTTTGAAGTATACCTTAGTCCCTTTAATTATTTGAAGTATGGGTGAAACTATAAATCTGCCCTCATTTCCGTAATTTTGGGAGATCTGCGATCGTCTGTTACTTACACGAGAAGCCGAACTTATCCACCAATCTTTTCTACCTCTGCAAAGGTCTGAAAATCAGCCACTGTCCTCTTTTGCTCTGTTGTGAGCATTATCTCATGTTTAGTTAAAACAAGTTTGCATTGTTTCAAAGGTATTGTTCAATGTTTTTCAATAAAATAAGATTAGAACATTGAAGGAGACCTTATAACACCTGACAGCGTCAGTTATAAAAAAAAAATCAGTATTGACCATAATTGAAATCGGTAGGTCAGTCTTTTTACAGATTGGTGATCTGCCAAAAAACTGCAGTGGGTAAGCCCCTACTTGAAAATACTTCTTTATGTCATGGTCTGTCTGTGGGTGTGTGTATCTTCTATGTGAGTTTTTGTTTTTTTTGTCACTCTTCTGGTTTCTGTACTTTGTAGTTTTTCTGTTCAGCTCCTCCTATGTCTCTGCTCCAGCCCCGCCCACAATCACCTGCTCCTGATGTTTCTCTCCCAGGTGTTTCTTGTTGTTGCTTGTTAGTTTCCCATCGTCAGCCTTAGACTTACTTCGACTTAATTCCTCCTGAGCTGTTCAGCGCATTGGGCGGCAAGACATCTCCATTGTGGTGAATCTCTTGCGACCACTTTGGCCTTGTCTGAGCTGATATCTAAGGCCTTGAGGTCTTTGTGGAAGGTACAACACCAATTCCTTTGGGGATGCCTTTGTTTCCGCTTCCCCTGTGGTGGTATCCTTTAGATGGCAGTTTTCGGTAGACGTGTTGCTTTCTGACGGAGGACAATGTCCAGCAAATCTTAGTCGGCGCGCTGTCACTATGTCATTCAGTGGATGGGTGGCTGTTCTGCAATGGATCTCCTTGTTAGTGACACAGTCTCAGTATGAGACTCACAGGATCTGTCACCATCTGTAACCATCGCTGCTGAGCAACATTCAGTCTTCTTTCAGTCTTTGAAGACATAGTCCATGTTTTACATGCATATATGGCTGTTGGATTGACTATAGAGTTAAAAAGGCAGATCTTTGTCACCATGCCGATGGTCGTGGACTTCCAAATTGGTCAGAGCTGCTGGAAAACAGCTCCCGCCTTCCCAATCCAGCCCACCATATCGTGTTCTACATCACCATCATTGGTTATAACGCTGCCCAAATACGTGGACCTTTACACTCCTTCAATATGATGTGGCCCGATAGTGGCAGGGACGCCAGCTGTGGCGTACCCGATTCGCATGATCTTGGTCTTGTTGACCTTTATCCATCGTCTGACCCATCGTCAGTTTGTCTTTTAGAACTTTGCTGTTGTTTTTGTTTGTATTATTCATATCCAAAGTTTGTGTTCCTTCATGTAACCCATTCATGATCCAGGATATGTTTTTTAAGCACTTTTTGCTGCCATGCCACCCTTTTGTTTTTTGCTAAATAAAGGCAATTACAACTCTTTATTTCCAATAGTCATTCAGTCTGCACAGAGTTCAATCCTTTCAAGCCATGTTCCACTACAACTATTTTATGAATAAAGTCAATCTAATTCAAAATGACTGCCACAGCTAAATGACCTTAACAAACATGGCTCAAATTCACTCTTACAGATACTGAGATAAAAGTTCAGGTTGTAGCTTTGAATCAATATGAATCTGAGAGCGCAGTCTTGTCATTATTACTCATTAAGGTTTGATTAAAACCACTCCAACTCTCCTCCAAACCTCTGACATGCAAGCAGTGGGTGATATGCATTCCATCAATGGTAAGCTTTTAAAGATCTATACAGCTATTTCACCAGCCAATAATTTTACTCAGATAAAAACATCGAAAGTCAATGTTACACATTTTTATTTTTCAGAAATATTCTCACAAAATGCAGTTTGAATAAAGGTTTCCAAAAATGTACAACTCCTCTGGGTGTTTTTATTCTTTCTCACAAGAACAAAACCAGAATGTATAATTAAACAGATTATTTCTGTGAGTTAAAGGTATACAATTTTACCAACAAAAACAAACTATGAAAAATTATTATAACTGGATGGTTTTGAAACAAACTTCAACATCAGGGATATTTAATGTCCCTCAGGAAGCTGCCTGCTGTCATTAAATGATGTGTTAAAGAACAACTAGTGAAATGTACTGTTTGTATTCTTTTTAGTTTTAGAGGGTAAATATCTACTGATTGTTTTTTACTTTAATAGACAAAAACAACAACTGGAGCACAGCCTCATAAGGTAAAGTAATGAATAGCTGCAGGTGTTGTTTTTGGTAATTAATAGTCCTATAATTGGGCAAATGATTTTGCTGGCAGATGAAGAATGAGAGCAGACATGTGATGAAAACAGTCTTCTCTCAGGAGAAGACCAATCTGACTTTGCATAATGAAGAAAACTCTAACTAAATGGCTGCCTCCCTCCTTCCATCTGCCTCTATTCAACTTGCTGTCCTCCAGAGCCCCCCAGTCTGGGTTGTTGCTCTGCGTAAACGGCTCAGAGCTAGTGATTTCTCATTGTAAGATAAATAGGACGTGTGTAATCCTGTTCAATTGTCTGATCCGATACAAAGTCTAATCTGTATCTTGTTTTTCCTATTTCACAGGTTCTGGTGAATGGAGGGGCTGACCTGCACAGCTATGAATTTATCTCTGGATCTTTGAGAGGAACCAAATTTTCCATCTTCTTCCGCATTGCCTTTGTTTTTTTCCTGCAGTGTTGGGAAACGGAATCATCCAAAGCTAACAGCCATCTACCTGTGATACTGCCTTCTTCAGTGGAAATCATGGCAAACCAAACCAAGTGTTTTTTTCCAGCCCCACTCCGGTGTTTTACTTTTTTCTTTTTACTCCTCACAAGGGGTCTCACAGCCCCTTCAGGGCCTGAGTCAGACTCCTGCTCCACCTTAGTTCAGAGCCGCTTTTTTGGCTTCTTTTTGTCTTCGTCAGTGTTTCCTTCTGTGCCTTGTTCTTGGACCCTGCAGAATCCTGACCCACGACGGTACACCACATTTATCAAGGTGACCAAACCCACAGGGAGCTGCGTGCCGTCACAGCTCCGCACCTTCCAGTATGACTCCTTCCTGGAGACCACACGCACCTACCTGGGAATGGAGAGTTTTGATGAGATTGTGGGGCTCTGTGATACCTCTGCCCCGGTGGCCTTCCTGGAGGCCGGGAAACAGTTCCTACAAATGAGGAAAGGACCTCCTAGGACTGGTAGGCAAGTCCCTGATGAAAATGGGGATTTTAAAACGGAATACCTTGTTGTGGGGAAGCGCAATCCCAGCATGGCAGCCTGTCAGATGCTGTGTCAGTGGTTAGAGGACTGCCTTGCCTCCAGCACATCTAAGCGGCCCTGTGGCATAATGCAAACTCCATGTTTGTGCTGGGACCCACCGCCACAGCTCACTCAGGCTGAAAGTTGTTACCACAATGGAGTTTACCAGGAGAGCTGTTTACTCAGCACCAAGGAGAGTGGGAAGAATGCTGGAATAAATGGTGAGTACAAACTTTGTTTAAATGAAAAATGTTCAAATGACTGACATCATCAGCAGCTTTGCTTCAATAAAAACAGAAATTAAAGACAAAGGATTTCTTGGTTGAATGCAGATTATTTATAACTGTTCTGGCTGAGTTTAAGACTGAAAACCTCTTCTGTGGAAAAATGAGTTAGAGCTGTTAAAATGCATGCAATAATGTCAGAGGTTACACATATTTATTTTATCTGGAAAAGTGACTGAAATATAGCCACTTTGGTGTTTTCTAATGTTAACTGGGTGTAGTGGCCATGTTGACATGAGTTGAGTAATGACCTGATGCAATGAGCAGCACTTGAAAGTTTGTGTTATGAGAAACTTTCAGTCCTCAGTGTGGTTGTAGAGCTTAGCTTAATAACTTTTTTTGTGCTTTCATTAAAATTAATTTATTGGTTGTTGAGGTATTTTTCCAGTAGAGTTACCTCAAAAACTGAATGTCAACATTTTAAACAAAAATCTTGTTTATTATGTTAGCACTTTAGAAAATGGGTTTGAGTCAGTCTAAGGTTCAGTAACCTAGAAGTTTAGGTCACTATATTTAAAACTAAAGATTTGGTCATTTTTGTGTTTTAGAAGTTCTGTTGAATAAAGTTGACTTCACAAGTTAATCAACTAAAGAAGTCTATCCATTCATTACTTTTAGCAAGCTGCTATTAAAACTGTCCAGTGGTTCATGAGATATGGCTGAGTGGTTAGAGGAGTCGTTTTTGTAATTCGCGAGTTGGCAGTTAAATTCCACTGCTATTCAGTCACATGCTGAAGTGTCCTTGGGCAAGACACTAAACCCCCACTGCCTCTGATGTGTGTCCCATTCGTGTAAGAATGTGATTTGAAGGACTGATAAGGGTAAATGAGGACACAGATTATTGTCTAAAGAGCTGGTTGGATAGAAAGGCGCTATAAAAGCACAGTCCATTGACCAATTTGCGGACCATAACAACCGGATTTTTTTTTTTACTATGTAGAAAAGATTTTGGTGGTGGTTCTCAAGGTCACTCTTTGTAATCAGCTGTCAGCAGGATGATGGTGTCTTCAGTGACAGTTTAGAATGAGAACAATTTGTGAAACATGAGGGTGACTGTGTGGCGTGAGCTCGGAGGAGCATGGAGTTCCTTGGCTGCAGGAGGCAGAGCGAGGAACAGAACCAGGAGTATGGAACGTTTAAGGTTTCCTCTGATGGAAGCGAGCTCTGTGACCTTGCTGTGTCGGCAGCAAATCCGGTCCCATCACACTTGTACTGACACCAGATCAGCCTCAGGGAAGCTTTTGGAAATGGAGGAGAATCAAGTGGTGATATTGGATATGTGTGTGGCTGCTCGGCACCAAGCAGGGAGGGGATGTAAATAGTAGCCTGGTCCCACAATCTCTGCAATGCGGGAAAAGGGAATGGAATCCTGGAGTTGGATGTTGAAAGTGAAATTTACTGTAAAGTGTGAAAATATTGTATTTGAAAGTTTGGAAGAATGGAAGTTTGTTCGTTTTTTAGTCTGAGTGCTTTTCACTTTTGACATCTATAGTGACGGAAAATATTGCAGCCTCCTGTCTGTAGTTGCTTGTGACACGAGGATGGAAGGCTGAGTGGTTGGATGGCTGGCTGGCAGGTTACTGAAAGCTTTAAAATGTGCTACAGGCATCCAGAAATGACATTTACCATGAAGTGAATTTCTAACAATTCAGTACACAAACAGCTTCTCACTGATTTTTATCAGAACATGACTGATTACAACAGCTAGAAAACAACCAAACTGTTAATGTTGGGTGAGAGCCCAACTGTAGACTGAGCTCCAGAGAGGAGCTTTGTATAAATAGGTGGCGCTTTGTACATACAGTATAAAAAGCTAAAAAATTCTACTTTAAATTCTACAAACCCTAACCTTTATTTCAGATGAACAAAATGTTGTCACCAACAAATAATGCAGGACCCTTTTCCTAATCATCATCTATCAGATAAAAGTAATGAAACAATGGTTTTGTGCCCTTCATGTACTGTACTGTACATGTCATTTCAATAAAGAAACAACTGTTTGTTTTTTCCACATTAAAACATGTGAGGAACTTTACTTTGAAAAACATTTAATACGCCTGTGAATACCTTACAAACAAATTGTTCAGCACAAAAAGTTCTTAATTCACTTGTAAGACACTTTAGGGTGGGTAAAATGTGGTTACATCAAAAAAGCATGGAATAAAAACAATAATTTTGAGACAAATGAAGAAAAAAAGTTTATAATCGAGCCATGAAAAGAAGAAGCTATCAGAACAGAAACATTGTGAGCTAATGGTCTGCTCAGGTCCCCTCAGTGGACAGGATGTGGCTGGACATCTCTGGGTCAGGACTGTGGTCAGACACAGGAAACATCTCTCTCTAACCTTCTCAGCATCTATCTTAGAGTTAGATACCTAATAATTCTGTGGTTCCATTATCACCCTCACAATATTGATTTTGTCTGTGTTTGTCTGTGGGTTCCTGTCTTCTGTCTGTTAGCAAAATATTTACTGAGGCACTGAATGAATTTTAATGATCTTCCCAAGGAGCAATCACTGAATGCACATTTTCAGGCTGTAGAGTCATTCTGATTCACGGTGGCTACCACAGCCAGTTGTTTCTAGCAATCAGTCAGTAAGAGTTTATTCACACCTAACACATTTGGTCCGCTTTAAACGGACCAGAGTTCGTTTAAAGCGTTGGTCCGGACTTTTTGTGTAGGTGTGAATACACTCACGCACTCTGGTGCGGATCAAACAACCAGACCGAGACCCGCTTTTTAAGGTGGTCTTGGTCCACTTCCAAACGAGCTCTGGTGCGGTTCGCTTCTGGTGTGAATGGTAAATGGTAAATGGCCTGAACTTATATAGCACTTTTATAAAGTCCCTCCAGACCCCCAAAGTGCTTTACACTACAGTCATTCACCCAGTCACACACTGATGATGGCAAACTACCCTGTAGCCACAGCTGCCCGGCCCTCTGACCACCATCAGTAGGGAAGGCAGGTGAAGTGTCTTGCC
>JARVJO010000305.1:28408960-28420204 GCA_031762555.1 Cynodonichthys magdalenae
TACAGTGTAGTTTGCCACCATCAGTGTGTGAATGTGTGTGTGACTGGGTGAGTGACTGTAAGTGTAAAGCGCTTTGGAGGTCCGGAAGGACTTATAAAAGCGCTATATAAGTTCAGGCCATTTACCATTTACCATTTAGTGGAAAATGTTGACATAAGTTGGTTAAGTAAATCCAACAATCTGTTTTTTGAGTGCACCTCAAGCGAGCGTAAAAACGTTTTTGTGAAATTGAGAACGTTATTTTTTTTTTTTCAGATTTTGCAGTTTCTATCAACCTTTTCCAATGAAATACTTTAAAATGCACATAAAAAAACATTGATGGAAACACAGCTAGAGACCGAACCCCTGCATTCAGCCAGGGTTTCTGGTTCGGGTCACAGTCTTTGTGATAGTGATGTTCTCTACACACTTCTCCATATAACCTTAATTTAGTCAGTAAAATTTGTCCAGTATGTCATGAAAGATTTTGCTGACAAACAGGGTTGACTCCAACAGGACATATTAATGTTTTCATGTTTCAGCAAATAAAAGTACAATGAATCACACTTGATATAGCTCACTTGAATTACTCTCAGCTATACATATACTGTATACAGTGCATATATATTGTGGTACCAAAATATATTTGAAATGAAGCCATGTCTGTTGCCGTGGCAACCTGTTTGAATCATGTTGACCACAAAAGTTAGAGTTGTAGATCCAATCATTAGTTACATTAAATGTTGTCCAGTGGCTTGTGAGATATTTTGGTAATACACATGTTTGTTTTTCTATCCTCATGGGGACTTTGAATGGAGGTGTACTGGTCATTTCTATAACCTAACCCTTACCCTAAACCTAACCTAAAATTAATTCACATCTTAGTCCTAACCCATGACCCACCACCTGACTTTTGAACCCATAAAGAACAGTGGGTCTTCACAAATTGTAAATGGACTGTACTAGCATTTTTCTATCCAACCAGGAAACTCAAAGCAACACTACAATCTGTGCCCTCATTTACTCATAAACACACACATTCATTCAGCAGTCTACAAAGTTAATCTACGTAAATCATTCTATAGAGACTAATCAGTGCTTTATATCACATTCATAAACTGATAGGACACACATCAGAGGCAGTGACGGTTCAGTGTCTTGCCTAAGGACACTTCGACGTATGACTGATAGCGGTGGGATTGAACCGCTAACTTTCGCATTGGAAGACCAGGGTTCCCGCGGATCCTTAAAAGGCATTGATTTCATCAATCCAAAAAGAAGGCCTTAATTAGCCTTAAAATGTCTTAAAAATGTTAACATACTGTAAGTAGGATGATTGTAACTTGTCTCAAATATTAAAATAATTGGTATAGCATTAATTTTTTAAAAATAATTTACTGAATGCCTCTCGCAGCTAGTTGTTTTGATTTAAAATAAACATTTGAAGAAAATTGTTGCTGTTTTTTTACTCATTTTTTTAAATTGTGTTTATTGTTAAATTGGTCTTTAATTTCATCTCAATTCAATTTTACTTGCCTTAAGCTGTAGGAACCATGAAGACACACACACAGCCGCCCGTTTGTACCGGGAAAATGGTCAAAAAGCGTCCCCACCAGGCAAAAAAAACATGTACACACAGAAGCAAAACCATTATTTACTGCCTTTGCTTTTCAGTGGTGGGTGATAGTAAAGCTGAAATCACAGCAGACACTTTTAAAATAATTACAGAATTTTTAGGAAGCAGACCCACAAAAAGAGTTGAAGTCCTGCGGTCATCTTTGTGGCCTGAGGTCACAGGCTTCATCAACAGCCGTCTCCGATAAAGACGGATGTGTGCTGGGAAGGAAAAAAAAATGTTAAAAGCCTCATTTTGGTGAGCTGTCAGTCAAACTAAAAAAAAGGTAAGAAAAGCATCTGATTCCTGTGGCGAAAGACCTCTTGAGCCTTTTTCTTATCGTTCCTTCTAAAGTACTGCATCCATCTTCAGAATTGAAATGTCTGGTTGGCTGACCCGCACCTGAAACTGGAAGAGGTCCAGTACTCACACAATGAGTTTGGGCAGAAAGTTTTGAAAATGGAGCTGCTGTGAAACAGTGTCACGGTTTGTTCTGTATGGAGTGACACAATTATACACTGATGCTAATTTGTGAGGCTGAATGGCTGGTTTATCTGTCAGTGGATTACAAACAACAATCAACCATTGTGGGTGGCTCCTGGGGCTGCACAATATATTACCAATGTATTGTTATGTCAGAGCAATATTAAGGTTTCAAAGTTCATTTCATGTATAAGTATCATGTGTTCATGATCTGCTAATAATATGTTTGGTCCAGCTGATGTACTCTCACTGTCCTTGATGACCACACCTGGTTTAGACGATAGAAATGACAGAAGAGAAAATGAAGAGTGAAGGAGTTGTGGGTTTATCATTATTAATATTGTTATTGCAAAACTGTAAAAAACACTAATATCTCACAAAATGAGTTTTATCTGATTTTGTGCCATCAGCTGTTTCATTTGTGCTGTTAGACATTCATGAAGCCACTTTCTTTTGTTGTGTGAGACTTCTGTGAAAAAAAAAAAGGTTATTGATTCCAAATAACCTTTGGAATATTTGTGTTAATTGCAAAACACATTTCGTCTTTGTTAATCTTAAAATATTGACTACTTGAAATAAGAGTTTTATTTTGACTGCAGGATCATAACATTGTTAGCTGTGATTTCTGCTGTGGGGAATCAGGCAGAAGCAGGTTTCTGAGAGGCTGCTTGGCTCCTGCTCAGAGATTGTATGAAGGTTAAAGAAACCTTCTGTTTTGTTTAGTCGAGCAGTAGAATAACTGAGCTCTGCTGGACCTGCAGTAAACCATATAATCTAATCTTATTTTCATTATTTATTTAATTATCTTTCAATAAATTGCTATAAAAGACTTACAGGTTTAATTTTTGAATCTTCCATTCTTTCAGCAGGTCCACCACACTTCCTTCATTCATATGCTTCTCCAGTTTTGTTTAGTCTCGGGTCTGGGTGGATCTACTCTCATGGTATTTCATTATCACAGAAAACATGTTACAACCCACTGGCTCAAATATAAGTAACAATGAGAACCAAACAACAAAAAAAGGTTGCGTTCTCTCCATCTCCATCTTCTTCTGCTTATTCGTAGTCGAGTAGTGGAGACAGGAGAGACATCCCTCTCCCCAGTGACACTTTCCAGCTTGACCTGGGGGACTCTGAGGCGTTCCCATGCCAGAGAGGATATATAATCCCTCCAGCGAGTCCTGGGTCTTCCTCGAGGCCTACCACCAGTGGGACATGCCCGGAATACCTCTAAAGGGAGGCATCCAGGAGGCATCCTAATCAGATGCCCGAGCCACTTCAACTGACTCCTTTCGATGTGGAGGAGCAGCGGCTCTACTCTGAGCTGTCTCCAGATAATGGAGTTCCTCACCCTATCTCTAAGGCTGAGCTCGGCCACCCTACGAAGGAAGCTCATTTTGGCCACTTGTATCCGGGATCTTGTTCTTTTGGTCATGAGGCGATGACCACACCTGGTCATTAGGATTAGAAAATCATTTTTAAACAGACAGAGATGATGGTGGACTACTGGGTAACAATATCTTTAAATTGTTGTATTGGTTTACAGACTTGACAGATGCTGAATCTCTTGTTTGGAGATCTTTAGTATGTTCTCCTTTACCATTGAGCGAATGTTATTGGACAAACAATGAACAATTCAAGGTTCGTTGAGGACATAGTTCCAGCTTAGGACTCACTTTAAATGCAGGCAGGCATTTCTTGCATTTTTTTATACAAGCCAACATTCATTTCACCCCATCTTTGATAGATCTGTCCTTTCAACAGTGGAGCAGGAGAGGAAGAATGTGTGTAAACAACCTTTTTAAAAGTGGTCAATTCATTTCTTTTGAACCGATAAAAAGGGACTTTGGTATCCCACAGACAGACATTTTTAGATCTCTTCAAATACATAGTTATGTAAAAACTACATTTTCTCTAACACTGCCTCTAATCATCTGATGGGAGTAATCTGACAATCATCCCCAAACCATAGGCTGATCACTAAACACTGTTAGTTAAAAATATCATGAATCATTGGAGGAGATTTAATGAGACTTTGAAGAAATAATCAGTGGATGTATTATATCTGCAACTGATTAACATTTGTAGTCAGTCTGATTCAAGATGGCCACATTAACTAACAGGTCAGAACTCTGCTATCACCACACAAAAGAGTCATCATGAGCAGATTTTTGACTGAAGTTTTGGCTTTATATAATTTAAGTAATTACTGCTTTAAAACCAATCAATCAGTAATAATACAGTATATTCACAACCTAAAGTATGGACCCCCTCTTCTAAAATCCCAACATATGTCACATGTTCAGAGTTCAGAGAGCTCAGAGTTTGCTTTGTCGTTGACTCTCAGTTACCACCACACCAAATCCTAGCTCAGTATGTGACTAACTGACTGAATACTAACCATTTTATTGCCATCTTGCATTGGGCAGACTCCAGGCTTGAATCGGTTTTAAATGTAAACCCACAGATATCAAAATTCATCCAGTGCTTTCATGCCCCCCAACTGTATCTCATTGCCCTCGCTCCCCCACAGCTCAGTTTCTTCCCTCCACTCCCCCACACCTCTGTGTCCTCACCCCTCTCCCCCACCCACTTCTCCCCCACTCAGCCTCCTGCCTGTTATCTGGTGCGTGCAGCTGCCTGCCTCTGTCCTCTGGGTGTCAGCACTCGCCTTATCCTTCATCCAACACACAGCTCAGTGTGCGGCAGGCAGACCCTGTTTCTGTCTGCGAGTGCTTCATCTTTTCAGGATTGTTCTCTCCCTCCCATCTTGCCCCTCCCCCATCTTCATGTCTTTGTGTGTGTTTCTAAACATTTTCCTTTGGCCCCCCCGACCTCCCAGCTGTTCCCACAGCAGCTGTCAACATCATATTTCTGCCCTTTTTTTGGTCCAAGCTGCTCATGTGCACACATTTCTCAATCGATACATCTGCAGTAACCCTACCTGTTAGTGTCGGGGTGTGTGTGTGTGTGTGTGTGTGTGTGTGTGTGTGTGTGGTAAGTGGCATTTATTGATCAAAAGTGCAGAAACTGGAGCTGAAAGAGGAGATTCCTGCTCCAGTCATCCTTTGGCTCCTAACAGAAGCTGAAGGTGACTTTCAGGAAGTCGGGTGGTGAAACACCGGCATGAACCCAGTGAACCCCCCCACACACACACACACACACACACCAACCTCCTCCCCATCAGCCAACACTTTCAAACCATGACACCTTCAAATGCAACAACAGCTTTTTTATCATTTATAGAACTTTTTTTATTTATAGAAAATATAGTGAAACAAAAGGTTAAAAACACTTTCAGCAGTGTGAACATTTAGGCACCTTGACCTCATTTACAGTTCTGTCAGCTGACAGATGATTATAAAACACTGTTTCTGAACTTTTTCCACTAAATAAAATTGATTAAAAATGGTATTTATCCAGAGCTGCAAAACTTGCTTTAAAATTAAAATAACACAGTTTAATATATACATCAAATCTGAAAAAAACTATAGGTACATTATGACAGAACTAAACATAAACTGTGGATTTCTCAGTGTTTCTATTTTTGGACAAATAAAAAAAACATTTGAGGAGGAAAATATTTTTTGTACATTATTTAAAACTGTTAAATTCAGGAGGACTTTGTGGCTGGTAGATTATATTACATAACATTCAGGGCAGTTTGTTGGAAATTTTGGGGGAATATCCTTTATAAATGACAAATACCTTTTATTTACATAAACTTGTCTGAAGAAAAATCTTTAATTTACTTCTATTGTTGCCATATTTTACTGAACTGCAGAGCATCTCCTTATGATTGGGTGGAGCTAAAAGTTTTTACTGTTTGTCACACTTTACTACAGCTTTGTTGAACAGTTGTAGATCAGTTCACACACAACTGTACTAAATGTAAACTGTAAGAGATCATGATTCCTCAACCTTTAATAAACAAGAATTTTAACCAAATTTAAAGCAAGACTTTGAGAAATCATTTGAAGCCTCACCCAGCAGTCACTACAGTATGTGATTTGAAATGTGTACCTGCTCCTCTCAGTATATTGGATGGTTAAATGTGTAGCGAGTTGTTAGGAGAGAAACAGAAAGGCTGATTAACTATTTCTGTCCTACACTTCACTTTACCAAGTTGGGGCACCAGGTCAGTTATTCACCAACATTTATTCACACTTTTTCTCATCAGACTCATTTACTGAAGTGACATTCATATGATGTAAATGTGAATTCTTATCTCAGGTCAAAATATTCAAAGAATAGGAACCAGCTTTGTTATAAAATATAGCAAGAATTAATTTCATTGAATCATGACTAAAACAGTAAAAATAACAACATGAAAGAAGAAGCAATAAGGTTTCAAAACAGTTAAAGATGAAAAGGATTGTAGTCTTGATGTTATATGTCTAGTTAAGATAAGGTCTGGATGTTTAAACATTTATAGAATGAAAATAGATTTTTCCTAAAGGAAATAATTTTCTTTTATTAATTAGTTGACAAGAGACCCTGGTTAAAACCTATAAGTTCTTGAAATTCAGAAAGGTGTTAAGATTAGAGCCAGATTATTTTTAGTAACTTTTATCTTACTGCAAGTTAGAAGAATCTCATCAAAGTTTGCATCGGCGATTTTAAACCAGAATTGTTCTGCAAACCATTTGTGTAATGCCTGATTAGGTACAGTTCATTAACTCACCAGGGTGGAGACTTCCCTCTGTCTCATTGAAGGTGAAGGCTTTAATGCCAGACTCTGAGGTCCAGACGATTCAGATCTGCCCTGAGGTCATTACGGATAGGTGCAGAAAAGTAGTATGGCTTGGTTCACTGTAACAAAACAGCTTTCAGACACCTCCGGGTTGTCCCAAACTTCTCGTTTGCAGTAATCAAAAATGACATTTTCCCAAAATGGTTGGGGTCCAGCTCAGATTCTGAAACTTTCAGCTTCCTCAGCTCCACACTGTCTGAAAACCAAAACTGGACTCATCCTGTTTGGCACAGCGTACAGCTGTGTGACTACTTAGAAAAACAAAAGATGACCAGGTCTCTATTAGAAAAACATAACATTTCTTTTTGGGAGAATATAAAGTGGCGTTGTCACGCACACACACAGGTGGTGTTTTACCTTCTCTGGAAAGAAAAAAAAAGAGAAGTCACTCACAATTAACACTGGATTTTAAAAATAATGACATTTGAAATTATTAATATTCAGATCAGAGCATGATCATTTGAAAAAGAAATACCTTCAAAAAGGAAAATCATGTTAATGATTATTTTCTTTTTTTGATAATGAATCTTAAAAGAGCAGTATCTGCAGACAAGGTCATATTTTGAAGCTAAAATAGAGTTTTGTCTCTAAGAAACCTTTTCAAAAACATGACCATTGGTAGTCAAAAGGTCACGTCAGGGGTCACGGTTGTTCATGCTACAAATGTTTTAAAAGGCTGAAATTTTTACACATGAATAATTAAATACTAACAGTTTATCTCTCTCGGTTGCCAGGCCAGTTAGTCATTCATCATCAGTAAGCAAAACAATTCACTCTTCCAGACAACAAAAAAAGTTTATTTTATGTCACTGATTTATTACTTGATTTTAATATAATTGAAATCTTTCTTCTGATGGCATTGATGGTCCTCATCCAGCTTCAACTTCTGGGATCCCGTATGGCGTTTAACTTTGTTACATGTGGATGACACACATTCAGACTGTGTGTGGAGGAAAGTGAGCATCAGGGCGGAGCAGGCAGTGAAGAAGGTGAAAGGCGTGGATGAGATTAAGAGCCTCTCTGAATTAGGAGCACAATGAAACGTCCTTGCAGAGCTTGGAGAAGACGACGCTCCGATCCATCCCTCTCATTTTCCTCCTCCCTCTCCTCAGCGCTGTAATTATGGGGCAAAAAAGAGAAAGAAAGTTCAGTCTTGTCATTTCTCTCTTTCCTTTCTGTAAAAATCTTATCTTTAAATGGAGCCACACACTCTCTTTCTCTCCTCCGCTTTGCCAAATCCTTCATTTAATGGAAGGAGTTTCTGTCCTCTGCTCCAAATGGCACTTAATCTTTTTTTTTCTTTTCTGTGTTCATAAAGCATTTTTTTTTGTTCACAATAAAGCCTGGATGATTCAGGAGAGCAGCTGAAGGTTATTCTGCTGCATCAGAATGACTTTTTAGCGCCATAAGAACAACACACTAGAACAACAAAACAACAGTTAGTCTTTATGCTTTGCATGATTAACATCTACTACCATGAAAGTGGGCAATCATAGAATTGTATCAATGGGTGGTTGTCTGTTAGCAAAATATATTATGAACCATTGGTTAGATTTGAATGAAACTTTTAGGAGTTGATTATTGGAACTACAACTGACTAATGTTTGGAGATTAGGGCACCAGCTAACGATTAATTTAGTAATCGAGTATCCTATTCATTGTTTTGTCGGTTAATAAAGTAGTCAGACAAAAACATATTTTATCAGGTTCTGCAGTAAGTACGCTTAAGCTTATTTTATAATAAATACAACAATTTATTATCTACACTTACTGATGACCCTGCTCCAATCAAAGTAAAATGACTACCAGTTTTATTTGATTTATATATTTTATATATTTAGACCATTTTAAGCTCCAGTTGCTTGTCTTTATGTGTGTGAGGTTTGAGAGTACATTATTAAAATCACTCTGTCATTGAATCATTTTTAACCATCCCAAAGAAATCTAAATGCTGTAAATTCATTTTGATGGATTGGATAGCTGCATGTGATTTTTTTTATGTTTCGACATTGGATAAGTAAAATAGATAATGGAAAAGTGTGTGGTTTGTATATTGAATTCTGTAGAATTCACTTATTGTTAGTAAAAGTAAATTCACATTTTCCTTAAGACTATTATTATGTTGGTGCAGTGTTTACAGTTCACATTTTAGGTAATAAAATATTTAGTCTTGATTTAGCTATAAACAAATATAACAATAGTAATAAATGAAAGCTGACAGGTTTCAAAGTCATATAAAGCAGCAGCAGAAAAAATAAAATAAAATAAACAAATTAGAACTGCAGTCTGATGAAGCAGTTATGACCTGGGTCCAAGCCCATTCTTGCATGTCGACCTTGGTTTGTGTCATTTCCAGCACTTGAAACATTCACTCCAAGTATCTCATTTAAGTCATCATAGAAGCATAGCAACAAATAAATGTTTCAGCTCATGCTGTCAGTCTGTTTCCGTGCTTTTATCTTTATTTGACACTTACAGTGCTGTTTTTATCACACTTACACTGTGTTACACAGTACCCTGCCAGGTAGCCACCATGATTAGTCAGTACAAATAATGTTATCCAAAATATACCTCCTTATACATCTGTAACATGACAGATTGTCACAGAATTAGGTAAATGTTTTTTTCAAAGGGAACATAAAGGACTCTGGATGTGTTTGGTGCATGCAGCAGCTGTTTTTTTGCTCTGGTGCTACAACTGGGTTGTATTTTCATCTTAGTTTAAAATATTTCCAAACTTTTGACAATTTCTGTTGTTCTCTGTGCTTTTTTAATTTGGGACTCGTTGTCTCACTCCATGGCTAAAAATAGCACTTAGTATTCAGTGTACCCATTAGCAAAAGTTATGCAATGCAAATAAGATTCCGACTGGACAAAGGTGTGTTGAATAGTTTAACAGTATGTTTTAAAATATTTTAACAAAACTTTGAGACAGATAATTTGCCTTGAGAATTTTTAAGTGCTTAATTATCTGAGGAATTGTTTCAGCCATAACTAGAATTAACTTATTTCAAGATGGCTGCTTCCATTATTTGGTATATGTGGGGCACTACCACATATTGTGAAAAAACAGAATATTTTAACTGCAAGGTGATGGGTGTAAGGTATTCCTTCAAGAAATGCTAGTTTTTATTTTCTGCAAGTTATGTTGTTATTTTTGTTTGTTTTGTTTTTGCTGTGATGGACTTGTCCAGGGTGTACCCCGCCCCTTGCACTGTGACTGCTGGATATGGGCACCAGTGACCCCCATGACCCTGAAAGGAAGAAGTAGGTTTAGATAATGGATGGATGGATGTTTTGTTTTTGTTTTTTGGTATGTTTGCATAGAGTTAAAGAACACTAATGAAGGAAATTTTGTAATTGATTAACTGAATGTTTGATGCAGTTTTGTAATTTTATACTTTCTGATCATTGCAGCACTAAGGCTAAAACAGAGAAAGCGTTGGTGGGTGTGTTATCCTGTGTTCTGTCTGTAAACTAAACATAAATAAGTTACGTTTTACGTCTGATGTAGAAGTAACCACCTTGAGGGGTGTAACCAGGAAGAGACTGAAGAGGTTAAAAGGTTGAATCATTGTGAAGTGTTTTTTAGAAGTTGTTGGTGTTTAACAGAGTCTCTGTTGGATTCAGCCTGCTGGGCTGCTTTGTTTGGGTTATTAGCGCAATGCATTACGCTGAGGCCTGTGCTGAATGCTGTACAGTGAAACTGGAGTCAGAAGACGAGAATAAAGAATTGAGAAGAAATTCAGTGAGTCCTGCTATTATTCAGAGATACCATGGCTCATCATATAATACATGGTCGGCAGCACCAGATAGTAGTTAATGTTGAACACCTCAATGCTGTGTAAATTCTCCAGATTATATAACAAGTTTTTTTTATTAAGACAATATGGATCATATCCTAAATGTATGCACATTTTTTCGCGATATCTCATCTGCACCAGCCCAGTTAGGGCATTAGCATATTTGTTGTGATCCATATCCTTGTTCTGAACCAGAGCAAATCACTTCCTGCCCCCCATCTGACATTCGAGTGTCATCCTGGTCACATGACTGCAACTCAGCAATACAAGAAAACTATATAATTTAAATAACACTGATCTAAACCAGACATGAAGTCAGTCAATGACTTAAACATTTTAGCTAGTCTTACTGTCATAAATAATAATAATAAATATTTACCAGTTAACACTTACAAAATGTTCACTTCATACCCAGTTAAAGGAAGAAACTTGTCTCTACTGATATTACCTAACCATCTTCTCAGCAAGTCAGGTTCATCTAACAGAAACCTAAAAATAATTCAATATATATTATTTTAACTGTATAAATATTACCCTCTCCCTGGGCTGCCACCTTAACGTGGTGGAGAGGTTTGAGTGTCCCAATGATCCTAGGAGCTATGTTGTCGGGG
>JARVJO010000305.1:28427677-28441692 GCA_031762555.1 Cynodonichthys magdalenae
GCAGATTTGAGCAGCCTACCCGGCCCAGCTGGGCTATGTGCTCACGAGGACCCAGCCCCTGAATTGAGACACAGCCTCTGAGGGTTGGTCAGGAAGGCTGTCCAACTAACCTGCAGATCTACGACTGCCTGGTCAGATCAGTCTGGGGTCGATACTGTTAACCAGCAGGGTTTCAGTGGGTTTGGAGGCAGGGAATCCACGTGGTGACACGTAACAGCAGAGCATCCAATTACTTTCTGAGCTTCATTAAAATCTGTCCTGTGGTTTATTAGATATTTAGTTAACAGACAGTTGATTTCAACAGTTAATGCTCCCGTTTTAAGGAGAAATGTGAAGCACTTGCAGTATGAGTTAGGGATTATGTTATGATTTACAGCCATGTTTGTCTTTTCTACGGTCACTTTGAGCCGTCTCATTGGGTCAGCTCCAAAACGTACTCGTCTAATGATTCCATTTTTTCTGTGTGTGTGTGTGTTTGTGTGTGTGTGTTTCCAGGTGGCTGGAGTGTGTGGGGACAGTGGATGCAGTGCAGCAGTGACTGTGGAGGTGGGATCCAGACCCGCACTCGGACCTGTCAGTCCCCTCCAGAGGAGTCTTTTTTGTGTGAGGGGGTGGTGGAGGAGGGCCGGCCATGCAACTCTCAGTCCTGTTCGGGTAAGACCCTCATGCTCTGTCTTCATCTCTCAGCTGAAACATGTGGCGTGTGTAAAGTGATTTTAGTTTTTGTGCTGTTCCACTCTGTTTTAATCAAAGGGCTCAGGTCAGGGCTGTTTGTGCTCGTCACATAATGTTAGATAAAGAAAATGTCTTTCAGTGGTAAGCACCACTCTAAGGCCTGGAACAATAAATGAAAATCCAGACAGGAGAGTAGCCATCTGTTGAGTTTGTAAAATAATAATTTTTAGTTTTTATACTCTCTATTTATCAGTCTTGTAAACCCAGGATCACGTCTCATTGTGGTCACAGCTCTGGCCCACGTGTGTTTACCATCCAGCTGAGACTAGTTGTGACTCAGGTCTCCTGTGTTGAGCCGTGCATCTGTGGACAGGTGTTTTAGTTTCTCTGAACATTCCTCACTGCACTGACCTGCAGACACACTCAGTTTGGTTTTACGATTACAGTTTTGGTTTTACGATGGACCAGCCTCTGTCTGAAGATCCTGTTGGGTTCAAATTGTACCGGAATTATGTGTTTGGAGAAAATTCTGCTGAGTTTTTCAGATCCTCCAGCAACAAATGGGATAATGATGTTTTTTATGTTTGTTTTTCTCCTTGTTCTGTTCTGAGGAGTGTTTGTGAGTGAGTGAGTTTTTTCCTCACTTGATGGAGACCCAGTTAGGAACTTAGGATTTTGTTGACATGTTTTTGTTTCTTTTCTTCACGTTCAGGTTGGGCCTGATGGTGTTACTGTAAGTTTTGATGACAAACAGTTTGCGTTCCAGTGGGTGCTGACAGTCAAACAGAATGTTCTGATCTTAGTGAACAAGTTTCCTGTAAACTTTAATGTTGAGCTGTCCATGTGTCTTCATGTCCACCAGACAGTCCAGAAAAGACAACTTGCTGACATCGTCTCTGGTAAACCTGATGTTGGTTTTGACAGAGTAGACATGTCTGGTGAATGCTTCTATGTCATTAGCTTGAATTTAGACCCAGTATTGTCCACATTCCAAAACCTGTAGCTCAGTGTTGTTCTCTTCAAGTTTATCGTTTAAAAATATAAGGACCTGATCTCCAGCCAGGTCTCCTAGGTTAGATTAATGTTTTCAAATGCTCTTACCTTGTTCTGTACTAAAAAATGGAATTCTTGAACATGGAATAGACATGATTTGTTGGGTTAGGGATGGGGTTAGGGTTAGGGTTAGGTAAGGCAGCTGGACACTCGGCAGACATCCTGCCTTTTAGACTTTACAACACAACTAAAACTAACAACCAAACTCTATTTCTGTTTGATTGTTAATGTTTTGCTATAATGATGTAAAGAGAATCTTCCTTTGTCTAAGATTGACCCTTTTAATTAAATCTAAGTTTAACAGCACCAGAAATAAAATCACATGCAATCTACCTAAAATTCCATCACATAAGAATATTAATTTCATTAGAAGTTTTCTTACTAACTCTGTTTCTAAGTGTAGGATGTATCTGAGCAAAGGGGACTTTGATAGATGAAAAATAAGAATTGGTCTACCTTTATATGACCATAAATTCACAGGTTTTTCAGTCATTACACCCACAGAAGACTGAAGTGACTCAGTCAGTCCATGTCTGGGTGTTTTAGTCGAGGAAGTGTTGGTGCTTTCACTGAGCTATTAAGTTTTGTGCAGAATGAGTGATACATTTCTCTCCTGCAGCTGGAAGTCCTTACATGATGGGTTTATGTAGATGTGTTTCCCATTAGCTGTGCTATTTGAGGCACTTAAAGACTAAAACACATCAACACATTACAACCAACAACACAACACAAGTCCCAAGTTTGGCTGATGCTGTTTTGGGTGACCGATCTCGTCACGTTTGTGTCCCAAATGTAAGCCTTTGATGAAGGATCTCTGGTTGCTAACCCACACACCCCCTCCCCCGGCCTTGCCTCATCCTCCTTTAGGCAAAGGTCGCCATCTCTCTCGCAGCCAGTCCCTTCGTTCGCTGGACAACCGCAAGCGTGATGACGCAGACAAGCCCCGCAGCGGACAGCAGAGTCCTCAGACAGGTAAGACAACGGGACGCAGAGGGATCCCATGCATCAGTCACTGTGGCAGCTTGGGTTACCACCAGACCACCTAATATTCACATCTATCAAAATCTCCCATAGCCATGCTGTTTCCACAGAAGTCTACTGACAAGTACTTTACTAAACTGGGTCCTTCTGCTCCTATAAAGTGAGAAAACAGCTAAAGTCAGTACTACAAATTAGACCAGATACTTTTTCTATGTTTAGTTTTCAGTCAGGAGTAAATGTGCAGCGGAGCTCTACCAAGACTGACAGACAACTGGAGCTCTAAAGTTTCTTTCTGTTCACAACACATCAGGAACAGAAGAACTACTAAACTTCCTGAAGAAATGTTGAAGGGTGCGAGTGCAGCTTCTGCCTAAATGATCCAACTTTCATTAACTTTCTTTTCTAAAGACGAATAGTAATTTCAAACTTTTTCTGTAATATGGCTAATGATCATTTTTATGTTTATATAGTGTTGAATGTAGAAGATATGATAAATTGAAAGTAGCCTTTCCTTCCATATTAGAAGAGAAAATAGAATGGAAGAAAATGAGACTTTGGATGATAGTACGCTAATTATGTTTTTATGGAGAAATCGTCACAATTTTAGTCTGCATTGTACAATGTGCTGTCTCAAAACATTCTGATAAACCGCATATTTTGATGTATTAGTGTAGTAAATCAAAAATTGTGATAGAAGTGGAGGAACAGTAAGTGAATAGTAAAAAAAGGTTTGATTCGGTGCTTAAAATGTGGAACCTTTCATAAGAATTTGGCAAACAATAGTTTATTTATCTGTTTAGAAAATAGTCTCATTAAATCAGGTAATCTCAGAACTTCCTTCATCAGCCAGCGATGAACACGATGAGTTTAAAAAACAAAGTATTACTGCTCAATGCGTAGCATACAAACAGTCTTCTCATATTTCTCTTTTAAACGAAGCCTAATTAAGAAAACGTGTTGCCAAACGTTGAGAAGCATTTTTAGTTTTACTCATGAAAAGAAACTGAGCTAAGGTAACCTTATTCCACCTTCAATCTAATCTGCATATTTTCCTTTTTTGACACTTGTGCCATTTGCTGTAGCAGTTGAAATGTTTGTGACACGGCAGCAGCTATTAGTTTAAATGGTATGAACAGTTACTGGTCAAAATCATTGTAAGAAAACAGACACTGAGTGAGGTGTCACTCCACTTATCAGTTGCCTGGTTCCTGTTTAGGATTCCCCCCCTTCCTCACCCACCCATGACATCCCGTTTTTTTTCCTTAATTGGTTTAGTGACCCGTTAAATCAGTCTGAAAGAGAAAATATGGCTGACATATCCTAAGGCAGTGGCATTCACTTCCATGTGAAGTCGATGCAAGGGATATGACATCAGGAGACATCTGAGGTCCATTTCAGTGGCTGCCTTCTATAAAATGGGGTAATGACCAAATTTGGACAAAACATTCGAGGTTTGGTCTCTGTGGACTCCCCAGATGAGAGGGAATGTATCTAGGCTTCTTACAGTTAATATTCAAAGGTCAGCTGCTTGTTGCTGGTTTCAGACCTTTGAAACAACCAGCAACAAGCAAATAAGTTTCATTACATTTGTTTACAACTTGCAGCTAGAAGAAATAGTTCTCATTGTTGTTGTTCTGTCTATTGGAGAGTGGCTGGTATATATGATGTAGTCCTCAGACACACCAGCATGTGGTGATTCTTAGACCCATCTTTAGTTGCAGAAATATTCAACCTTTGATGAAGGCAGCCTCTAAAATGTAGCTCATACAGAGGCTACCATTGGAGGCGTCTCAGCCCTTCCTCCACAGAGAGTTCGTCCTGCATGATAATTAGCTATGGCCCCCTTTTCCTTTCCTCTTTTCTCCCCCTGCCCTATCCTTTACTTATCCCTTCTTGCCCAGTAGACTCAGCTTCAGGTGAGGAGTGGTCATCGTGGAGTGTGTGTTCTGCCACATGTGGGGAGGGCTGGCAGAGTCGCACTCGTTTCTGTGTGTCCTCCTCCTACAGCACCCAATGTAGTGGGCCACTGCGAGAGCAGAGACCTTGTAACAACTCAGCTGTTTGTGCAGGTAAGCCCTCGCCCCTGCATTCACCCTGTCCCCTTTAAGCGCAGTCCTGGTCCTCTCCCTGACCTCGCCTCACTCACAGATAACCTACCTGACTCAGCTCTACAGTCCACAGGGATGCAAGGGATTTACTTTCTGTTTACTCGCAGTATCATAACTGACAAATGGATATTCAGTTATGGAGGGTATCCTCAGAAGAATGTCTGCAGAGTAATGAAAGTGTTATATCCAGTTATTCCCTGTTGTCGTCTGGATTCCAGGATCATGTGTTTGTCTGACAAGTTTGACTTTAGCTGCTCTGTTGGCAGTGCATGGTGCGTGGGATGAATGGTCACCATGGAGCTTGTGTTCGTCCACCTGTGGGAGAGGCTACAGGTCCCGAACACGAACCTGCACACCCCCGCAGTTTGGGGGAGAAGATTGTGACGGACCAGAAAAACAGACCAAATTCTGCAACATTGCTGTCTGTCCAGGTGAGCAAACAAGCAGAGAGGGAATCTTTCAAGGATACAGTTACATTTTTATACAGTAATCTTATCTGGACATTTTTGATCAGCTTCAAACACTAACCTTTTTATTTGATTTGTAGTTAATTTGCATATTAAATATCACAGTGAATTTTATCTTTACTTTAATAATCAAACCTTTAAAAAAAACTAAAAACAAGAGTTGATGACTAACTAAAAACCTCTAAAGGAGATCAGAATAAATGTCATTGTTTTCTACATCATCACACTGTGTTGTCTCTGTCCCTGCTGCTGTGACCTGGTCAACTCTCAGTGGATGGAGTCTGGTATGAGTGGTCCGGGTGGAGCTCCTGCTCAGCCTCTTGTTCCAATGGGACCATGCAGAGAACCAGAGAGTGCAGCGGCCCCTCGTACGGTGGCTCTGAGTGCCGGGGAGAGTGGATGGAGACTGTCGACTGCTTCCTGGGAGACTGTCCTGGTATGAGAACATGTATTTTAAAAGAATGGGCTTTGGTGTCTCAATGCGGGAAGGTGGGGGTGTACTAAACTGTACCCCCACTTTGTACCCAGAGGTTGTTATGTTGTCATCATGGTGGCATCATTTATCCAAGCTGTGGAACTTGAATCCATTTTATTAAACTTTTCTATAGACCGCTGATGGTTGGTGATTACAGTGGATGAGTCTCAAGTGGGCCTGACTGAAATGGATGGGCCACCAAATATATCACAACTTGTACAACAGTGGTTCCTGAGAAAATAAGTACACCTGAAGTCTTCCAAACATTATATTCTTATCAGAAGAGGTGGATTCACTGCCACCCAAAGAAACTCAATCCATATTAGTTGCTCCACTCATGCCCCTGAACCATGCACGTGTTTATGAAGTAGAGGCACCCTCTCTACTTGGTCCTCCACATTATTAGAATCACAATGTATTTTTCTTGCTAATTAGTATGATAAATAAGTAAAAGCAGAAACTTCAGTGCAGAGCTTTTTCCCTTCAGCTCCACAGGACGTTTCCTTCTAAGGTCGCCTTATGACCTCTGCATAATGGTTTGCCCAATATAACTCCCCACCTGCTACAGTCACCACAGAGGGTCACCTAACTGAAACCCACTCAGGACTCGTGTTCCCACTTCATGATGAAATGAAAACTTGGTTATGGTGACTGAACAACAGGTTTGTGATTCTCTGAGTTTTTATGGGCTTTAGGTGCCCAACATTAAACATAAATTCATTTAGTTAATCATTGCTAAAAGCTGATTTAACATCTACGGAGCCTGTGAGGGAACATAGGGAGATTTTTTTTTCTTTTGCATTCCCATGTAATACTATTGCCTTCCCTCACAAAAGCTGTTTATTACCGTTGTGCCGGCCAGTTTATTAACAAATTCACATGCTCACTATTATACAGAAATGGACAGAATTTCTAGGTGCAGCCAATGTGTTGAGGGGATCCATTTTGATGACTTCAGAATCACATCTCTGCTTTTTGCAGATGATGGAGTGCTATTTGCGTCATCAGATCATGGTCTCCAGCTCTCACTGGAGCGGTTCGCAGCCGAGTGTGAAGCAGGCGGGATGAGAATCAATGCCTTTGAATCCGAGACCATTGTCTTGAGCCGGAAAAGGATTGGATACCTTCTCTGGGTCGGAGAAGAGGTCCTGTGCCAAGTGGAGGAGTTTAAGTATCTTGGGGTCTTGTTCACGAATGAGAAAAGAATGGAGCGGGAGATCGATTGGCAGATTGGTGTTGTGTCTGCAGAGATTTGGGCGTTGTACCTATCTGTCGTGGTGAAGTGAAAGCTGAGCCAGAAGGCGAAGCTCTTGATTTACCGGTTGGTCTACGTTCTTACCCTCATCTATGGTCACGAGCTTTGGGTAGTGACTGAAAAAACAAGATCACGGATACAAGCGGTCAAAATGAGTTTCCTCCGCAGGGTGTCTGGACTCTCCCTTAGAGATAGGGTGACAAGCTCGGTCATACGGGAGGGACTCAGAGTAGAGCCACTGCTCCTCCACGTTGAGAGGAGCCAGTTGAGATGGCATCTGGTTAGGATGCCTCCTGGCCGCCTCCCTGGTGAGGTGACCCAGGACACACTGGCCTGGGAATGCCTTGGGAATCCCCCTGATGAGCTGGCCCAAGTGGCTGGGAGAGGGAAGTCTGGGTTTCTCGGCTTAGGCTGCTGCCCCCGCGACCCAACCCTGGATAAGTGGAAGAAAACGGATGGACAGAGCATTATACAGGAGTTAGCCTACTACTTTAAATCAGCTTTAGAATCAATTTATCACAGCACGCAGGGATGTATTTAATATGTAGATATTTTAACTCTGTGCAGCCACGAAATATCACAGTCAATTTCCCGAACTTGTGGCGACACAGCCTGTTTTGATAATCAGATACTTCAAAATAAAAGTCTGATTTAATTCAGTTTATACAAAACTTTAAACTTTTGCGTGGGAACTCAAAACAATATTGTGAGGTAAAGCAACCGTTTACATAAGGAACCTCTCAAATGGATCAATAAAGTTGTATCGTATCCCATTGTATCGTATCGCATCACATCATATTGTAAAGTATTGAGAGGTAACTCAAAGGTATTTTGTGAAAATGCAAATGTTTTCGAGGTAACGCAAAAGTATTGCATGGGAACACAAGAGAAAAAGATCCTCCATGTTCCCTCGCGGACTCCGTAAACATCCCTCCTCCAGCAGTAAAATTAGACCCTCAGCTCATAATGGTTCAGACTTGGTGTGTAAAATACTTGGGCCAGCAACAGAGCATGGACAGTGCAGCTTAATTGAAGATTATGCTACTTTTAGAGTAACAAAATCTGTCATGCCTGTGTTTTTTATTTATTTAATTTATTTTTTTTTAATGTGAAATCATTTATTGTTTTAAAGCATAATGCCTGATTTGAATGTAACTGCATTTTTAAGGTTTTCTATCTTCAGAGCCAGAGTTGTTCAGAAAACATCCAGGGCTTCACTCCAAAATAACCAGGCCCAAATATAATAAGGATAAATCCTTTTAATAAGCTCTAATCTGGTTTTGTTGTTTCACTTTTAAAGTGTACTCCATTAAATTATTCCCTGAACAGGACTGTCTGCTAATATGGGCAGAGGTGGGTAAAATATAATCAGTGGCAGATGACCCTAAAAACAAAGGGATGGGTACAAATTGACCAAAAATGACAAGGTACAGTTTTGTGGAGATACAAATTGAGCCATCACAATTTGTACATGAAGCAGTCACAGGAGCATCACAAACTTTATTAGATTTAATGTTTAGGTCTAATTATAAAACAAACTGCATTAAAAAGTGTTTTTAAGTCAGTGTGTGTTTTATTATTCTGTATATTAAAATGCTAACTCATGTTGCATTTTTACTTTTAGTGGATGGAAAGTGGCAGCCCTGGTCCTTGTGGTCTGTCTGCTCTCAGACTTGCGGAGGGGGGAGTCAGAAGAGAAACAGGATTTGTTATGGTCCTTTTTTTGGAGGACAGATTTGTCCAGGAGAACGAGAAGAGGTCCGTCACTGTAACGAGAAGAGATGTCCAGGTCAGTGAACGAGAACATGGTTTGTTTTTTCAGACAGCAACCCTGACATCTCTGACTCACACAGTTTGACCTGTCTGATGTGGACAGGACCTCATGAAATATGTGGTGAGGACAATTTGTCTAACGTTGTTTGGAAGATGACTCCTGCTGGAGACACGGCAGCCGTCCGCTGTCCTGCAAACGCCATGGGTGAGTGTTCAAGCACTGATAGAGAGTCCATTTTAAAGGTTGTAGAGAACTGATGGTCTTCAGTGCTTTGCTATTCCCTTGTCTTCACACAGGCCTAGTCCTGCGCAGATGCTCATTGGATGAAGAGGGCAACGCCTACTGGGAAACTCCCACCTATATGAAATGCATTTCCAATGACTATCGCAGCATACAATCTTTAGTGAGCATCAGTGTTTCACTTTTTATGTTCCTGCTACAATGATGTGCAGTATAGTGGCAGAATCAGATTCACACATGATGCACATGCCTCATACCATTCTTCACAAGCATATTTTTAATGGCAGAGAAATCTTGGTGCCACACAGGAGTGCTATGATTTTTGTTTTCACTGCAGCCCACAGCTTAAAACTGTTTGTCTGTCTTCTGCACACATCTGTGTGCATCATCTTTATAATGTATTCACATCAACGCTTCATTAGCTCAGATTAACTTTCAACCAGACATTTTAATGCAAAAGTAATTTGTGCTATCCTGGTTTAACCAGCGTGGATGTGTTTTATACGTGTTGTGTCAAACTGTAGCAAACAGGCAGCTCTCAGTTTAAACACTAACATTATGAACCACTGTTAATCACAAGCTGCTTACCAACAGTTAGCATAGATGCTAATGTGACAGCATTTAGCATTATGTTCATCTGTAAGAATTTTTGCACAAAATCCAATCACAGATACCCAAAGATTACACAAGTTTTCCTACAAGAATCTACGGTAACCCGAAGAGGACAAACAACTTTCAGTAACTACTCTGACAAAAGAGGAAATCTATAAAATAAGTAATTTTAATAGTTAAAATTGTTCACAGAGAAATTACATTAGAATCAAAACAAATCAGATTCACTTGACTGTTTTTTTTTTCATCATGGTGAGACTTACTTTAAAGCAAAAAAAAAAACAAAAAACAAAAAAACGATCGCCTTGATTGTGACACATGGTGTAGAATTGACAGACATCTTTCAAACAAGCTGCAGTGTCAAATCCAGCTAGATGTGATCCTGCTAACATTCTTACAAAACAACAATAAATGAAGTAAAGTAGAAGATGAACAATGTTGATAAATGTTGACCCTAATTACAGACCTGAAAACAGAAGCTAACTGAAATCATTTTTTCCATCAGACTCGAGAACACTTGAACAAAGCACAGCGAGGACTTGTGGGAGATGGAGTTTCAGAAGTGATGACCAAACTGAGGGTCACATCCAGTGATGGGACCAGCTACAGCGGCGACCTGCTGGCCATTCTGGATGTACTGAAGAACATGACAGAGATCTTCAGGAGGACATACTACAGCCCCAGTGGGGCAGATATTCGGGTAAATTGATTAAATGATTTTTGATCGTTTTGAAAACATCGCAAAAGAAGGTGTGTGAGCTAAATGATTGATAGCTTGTTGTATGATGTAATTCTGTCGGTTATTATTCTGCTTAACCTCTGTAATTGTCTGAATGCTTTTAAACCATTCACACCATTGCGCACATTTTTTCTTCCGTACATTTTTTGCCACATATCTTGTTCCACAATTTGTGTGCTACTTTAACAATTTATATATCAAAACATTCAGCTCCTTCATGACATTCCAGCTATGACTTCTGGTATTTCAGCAGCTGATACTTAGCTTTTATTGACTTTTTTTTTTCTCATTACAATTGAATTGATTGTTTTTTAACATTCCTCATAACGTTAAGTTCTGAGAGTTGTAAGGAGATTCCTACAGCCTTGATATTGACACATGTGAAGAACTTGGTCAGTTTTACCCTCATTCATGACCAGCACACTGTGACACAATAAGCTGAATTGTTTAAGCATTTAAAATGACCGAAGTGGCTGATGAGTAATTTAGCTCTTAAAGTGTGCATACTGTCATTTTACACTTGTTGCTGTTTGGATTTATGTTTATGAAAGCTTTATTTTCAGGGCAGCACATTTTGGAGGGAAGAGAGTAAAATATAAAAGTTAATCTGTAATAATAAGAATGTATTTATTAACCTTTATTTAATCTAAATACCATTGTTATCACAGAGGCTTGGGTCTGAAGGCAGCCTGACATTAAATAAAGGTTATAAATAAATAATAAATAGTAAGAATTGACCATTTTTACCAGTATTTTCTGGACTAGAGGACTAGAAGGCCCCACAGTTAGTCAAAGTTATCTCAGGAAACCAGTGCTGAGTTATTTTTTATTGCTGCTGATATCTCCCTTTACCTGTTTTTATTTATCTTGAAAAATACAGAAACAACCACTCTTACAGGTTTGGATATATTTTCTCTGTTTTTCAGAACTTTGTACAGTCAGTCAGCAATCTGTTAATGGAGGAAAACCGAGATAGATGGGAGGAAGCTCAGCTGGTAAGTACCAGCCTCTCTGTAGAAAACAGCCATATTGTTGGTAAAGTCATCCTGGTGAACTTTGAGTTTAGGAATAAAACTGAAACTGATGAGTGAAAAACTTGACAAAGACACAGGTGGACAAACAGCCCACCTGTGTCTTTTCAGACAGACAGTGGTGAGGAGAAAGGACAAAAATAGCTGTAGCTAATGAGCAAACAAGACAAGGCAAACACCCACTCCTCCATCTGCTGCACATCCATTTGTACATTCCTGTCTGTACCTTCATCCAACCCTCCTCTCAAAACTGTCACCATGCAGGTGGAAAAGAAATGCTAAATAAACCAGCCTGTTGTCCTCAAAGCTCCTAAAATGCCTTTAAATCACGGGACCTTCGTTAGTATTACAACAGTAAGTAAGAATGTCTACAGGAACAAAGAGATTTTAAATATTATTGAAATAATCGTTAATATTAAAGTGGCAGTATAAGTTAAACTAAACCTTCTGTAAAAAAATCGAAAGGTGCCAAATCCCAACATCCCTTTATAATAATATGTTCTAGGAAAATAAAACCTAAATTTAGATGAGGAACTATATAATATGCGTAAAGAGAAGCAAAATAGAAACTAAATCTGTTATTGTCACTGAGATAACTACACACCTCACTGCCAGCTTAATTACAGACAGTAAAAAGGCAGGCTAAAAAGTAAAAGTCAATTAAAAGATTTGATTCATGAGTGGCAGAACATTCAGTTTTTAAACAGGATTGTTGTGTTTCATCAGTGTTGTTGTAGGGGAAATGAAAAATGTAACAGTTCAGTCAGCTTTGAGGTGATGTTTGTTGCAGCATCAGACAGAACTGAGCCTGTGTGCTGTGATCCTGAGACAGGCAACGTTTTCGTACAGGCTAAGCTAACGGCTAGCCAAACGAGTGGCCCCTATTTGTGCTTTTTAGGATAACAAAATAACTCTGTCAAAGACAACCTACTGCTGTGACTAAACTTCTTGTTTAGTTTGTCTTTGAGCTGAACATGGTCAGTGTAACTACATGGATGGATGTGTGCAGAGCATTAATAGAATGTAAATATCCCCATGGTGCAGTCAGTTCAACAGTTTTCTCAGCTCCTGGTGGTCCAGCAGGCAGTCACTACATTCAGAAAGTAACACTGACAATGTTCAGTAAAGAAAGCGGCAACAAGCTTAACAAACAATGTCAAGGTTTTATGTTTTGAAAATACAATTTTGTAGGCTTAAAAAATTATTTAAAAAATGGGCACTTGTTTGGTTAGCAATTAGGTTAACCAGTTGAAAACACCTTGTTCTCAATACTTCATCAAGTTTGTTCTTTAAAAGTTAGTTTTACAGCCTAACTTTGCACAACATTATCATAAAACAAGAAGAGAAACTTATTGATTATGGTTTTATTGCAATTTTGTTGACCAAATAGCAGTTTGATGACTTTGTGATGTTTGGGCACATGCTGGTGAGGTGAGGAAGAGTTGCAATACCTAAATGTTTTCTTCACATCAGCCATTCCATTCTCTTCAAGCTCAGGTCCTCAACCAGAGGCCATTTCTCATCAGATGTCCTGGTAGACCAGACTACACCAGATTAGACCAGACTAGATCTATCAATTGATGAGCAATTCATTTAAGCTTTGTTGGTCTGTTTGTGAATCTACTAAATTGAAATGAGGACTTTGCACAGAATCTTTGGTAAACTTCAAATGTTCCTCAGTGTTGACATTTTGTTGTTGAGTAAAAACATCACATGAGCTGTTGTGTACAAACTGTAAATATTTGTGTTGGATATTGCTCTGAGGAGACGCTGAAACATTTAATCAAGAAGCAGCAGTGGGACTATGTTTGTCTCCAACTAAGCTTGTGTGGAAAAAGCCTTTTGTGTATTTTAGGTTTAAAAATCTTCATTTCGACTCCATAATCCTTTTTCCTTCATACTTGTGTCATGTTCCTGTTTTCTCAGCTGGGACCCAACATCAAAGAGCTGTTCCGTCTGATGGAGGACTTTGTGGATGTCATTGGTTTGAGGATGAAAGGGTTCCAAGACATGTATGAAGTCACCGATAACCTAGGTCAGTCTTATCTATATTCAGATTATCTGTCGTATGAAAAAATGTTATTTAATTTAATTTCACTACCAACATTTAGTAGCATTGTTATCATTTCTACCAGTTACAGCAGTACAAGAGGATTTCTACATTTATTTCGTTCTGAGAATTTTATTTAAATTTTACAGGACATCAACAAAAATACATTTATGTTACAGCAGGATACACAAGAAAAGTGTGAAATACAGGCAAATACACTCATGGCAACAGATTTAGTTCAGGGTTTTCTATACAGTAGTACCAATTCACAGTAAAAGTGACGTAAGAACACTAATTAAATGGAGAAAAAACAAGTCAGAATCCTCAATCCACTTCAAATCCAGATTCAGATTATATTGTAATGATTCTATGTTTAAAGTTCTTATTGTGGTTCATGTTGTTATGTGCTACAAGTTGTAGATTAATTTTGAAGCCCATATCTGTATGTGTGGAGGGTTATGGTCTGCCCACACAAATCACTGTACCTGTCAGGTGGGCGGGAGTTAGGAGGGTGGCGGGACCAGGAAAAAGACAGGAAGTGTGTGTGTTTTTTTC
>JARVJO010000305.1:28462046-28474389 GCA_031762555.1 Cynodonichthys magdalenae
ACACAACGACTGAGACAGCTGGAACGGGGGATCGAACCGGTGACCTTCTGGTTCCAGGACGACTCCCCTAACCACTCTGCCACAGCCGCCCTCACTAAACTAACTGAGCTGAGTAAAACTAAAGCAACTTGCACAATTAGATTGAAATAAATTGTGAAAGTTACGTTGAACTTACTCAACTCAGTTAAGCGGAAATTGTTGACACAACTGAATTAAATAAATCCAACAATGTGTTTAAGTGAGGTTTTTGGATTTACCAAAAAATAATTGATTTTTTAAATTGGAGATGGAAACACATTTGCCGAAAATATTCTGACGTGGCGAACATTTACCTCACATAATGGATAAGCTGTTCACACTGCCCAATATTTGTACCGGCTGCAGCTAGACCCTTCTCCTGCTGTCAGCGTCTTACCGGATATTCTCGTAACGTGAGGAGAATTACATTTCTTTCTTTATGTCTCCAGACAGCATGTAACATGGCCATTACTAGTTGATATGACAAAATAAAAGCAAATTGCCCGATACCAACACATTCCTGATAACTTCTTTCCATTGTTCCGAGATGTTCCTGTGTACTGCAGCCATGCATATTTTTAACATTTGAAGTAATTACACTTTGCATAGATTTGTTCCTCTTCAGATGATGAAAACATGCCTGATTTGCATTTCATTTTTGTTTTTCATTTTTGCAACTTTTTAAAAGTTTACTCAAACATTGCATTAATATTGTATGCAAACATGGCTTCTGTTGAAGACTATGGTATGTTCAGGTCTGGCAACGCACAGTCACTCAGGGAAGCAATTAAGGGTAGATCTGACTGCAGGAGTTAAACGGGCAGAAGCTGCACATGCCAGCAAAATCCACAATCACTTCACCTCCCAGGATCCGCACAACATGTGGCAGGGTATTAAGTGCATTTCAGACTACAACATTAAAGGTGCACAGTGCCCCTAAAACCCTTTCCTGCCTGATGTTCTGAACAGGTTCTACATCCACTACGAGGACCCCAATACCCCAGAAGCATCGTGTTAAGAAACAGCTTCTACCCTGAAGCTGTCAGGCTGCTGAACTCAGGAGGGACCTGTAGCCTTTTTGCTCCTTCTCCAGCCCCGTTACACAGCTGTTGTTGTTTTTGTTTTATTTTATTTTATGTATTTATTTACTGCTTGTTTTATTCTTAGTTATTTTTAATATTAGTTATTCTTATTCTGTCATTGGGACCTGTGCAACCACTTTGTTCCATTTCGTGTTTTTATTTTACTAAAATGCTCCTTACTGGTTCTTTAAATACCGGTGACGACAGAAGAATCTCAAAACACCCCAGAAAAATTGGACAAGACTCTTAGTTATGTTTTATCATCGACACCATGTGACCAATGTTTCATTTAAAACGAACTAAAAGACAAATGACAAATAATTGATTAGAAAAGAGTTACATGCTTTTAAGACGGGTGATTAACTTGAAGCTAAATAGTCAAAAACTAAATCAAAATTATCTCTAAGCAAGCAGGACAAAATCACTTCAATGAACGTTTTGAACTTTAAACCCAGTGAGTGTGTGTATATGTATGTGTTTAAAAATATATGTGTGTGTATTTAACTATGAATATGTGCGTGCATCTGTAGTAGGAGAGAGAGGATAGAGAGGCATAAAGACAAGTAGGAGAAGAGTTTTATAAGATAAGATAGTGGGAGAGCCAGGATAGTAAAGTTATGTTTTAATTGAGTGAGCGCATGGACGGAGCTGCGGGTTGGAGAACCAGCTGACACCAGATAGGAAGCATATATATTTTACCGTGTCGCCAGATAGTAGGGTAGATCAACAGCAAAGCAGGTTTGGATCTTAGCCTCAACCCGATGGGCAGTCGATGGCAGGCAGGCTTTGACTTGCTGGTCACCACTGTTCAACACGGAGTGCAGCTTACGGCATGGGCAGACCAGAGCCGGCAAGTTGTCCAACAGGGCAGTTAATCCTCTGATGGAGGGCCGTATTCTCAGCGTTTTGCAACTTCAACACAATTCCAAAAGGAAAAATTGTAATTCCAGAAAAATAGTTTTCTTCTTGTGAAACCAGCTTAAAGCAGGAGAAAGACTGGACAGCGGTGAGGCTGTATTCAATCAGAAGAACAACACAGACTACAGTGAGCAGAACAGAACTGAACAGAGCAGAACTGAAGTTCAGACTAAGAGACCAAACTTTTGCCAGTGAGGGAACGAGATAAGAGAAATATGAAAACATAAGCGTTTAGAACAGGTGGTGTCCGTGTGCTGTGAGAATGGCAGAACACTGTATCTGAGAGCAGACAAGTTGCATCTGGTCACACACAAACATCTTTTGGGTAAAAAACATGATTCGTTAAAATATTGATTAAGAACAATTATAACTCAGTACAGAGTGAACCACACAGCATAACAATTCTAAAACATGATAACCTATTAAATCTAAATCCCTATTCTGACAGGATAAGTATTATCTGGGGACCCCAGGTAATAAATAAATTATTACCCAATGTCTGCTTTTTATGTGGAGCATTCGCACGGGATAACCGAAGTCTGAGATTTTGCTGAATTTTACAGACATCTCCCGGATGTGACGTTAACGCGTTGCGTATTGCGTAACATCTGTTCACATTGTGTGTTCACAGCTCAGCGCTGTTTTACTGCTAGCGTTAGCCAGCAGTAGCTATAATAACAGAACTCTACCAACAACATAAAATTATTCTTACCGCACTGTGCAAAGCATGACGTAAGCCACCATTTTACATTGGATTTTACTCATTCTCTTCAGTCTTTTCTTTCTGCTGCCACACGTTAGTGGTCAATGGGGTTTTGATGGACCAGGACTGAAAAGGTCATCAATGCAATCCAATACAGCCTCCATTTTTTGCCAAAACAAACGCGCCCAGGAAACACAACCGCCTAAATACGAATCAGGTCCCGCCCATCTCTGTTTAAATCACAGACATGCCTATTCGCACTGGATTAGTACCTCTGTGTTCAGCAAATTATAGTAGGTAATTTGCGGGGAAATTTTTATTTTACAAATCACAGACATGGCCAATTCACACGGGATTAAAAACACAGACAACCTCCGTAATTATTACAAATTACCTGGGGTCCCCAGATAATACTTATCCCGTCAGAATACGGCTAAAGACTAAACTAAATGATTACTTATTAAATCACTTATGCAGAATGCAAAGTATAAGCATAAAATTGTAAGCAATAATTTGTGAAACAATTAAACAAACATATTTGAGTTGAACAAATAAAAGAAAAGATAAAAAACTTTGGAACATATATGAATATGAACATTACATTGAGTGGAACATTTTTTTTTTCTTGTTTTTACATAAAGTTAAAAGGACAGGTGCAGAGCGGGAAGTCCTTGGGAAACTTAGCTAAATAACTAGGGACAGACAGGGAAAATGTTTAGTATATGATTTAGAGTTTTTAAACTTAGGAAGAAAGTTTTATTTTTGGGGAACCACTTTAATATCTGGGCTGCAGGGGAGGTCAGGAAGGTCAACCCCCAGGGTCAGCTTCACCATGAGGTCAGGAGGTTCCCTACATCATGAACATTTGATGTTGATATGATGCAAATGACCAAGATCCTTGAATCCTTGGATAAAGTTAGGTTAGGTTCAATCCAATCAATCTTCCAGATAGCAAACACAGTTAATCAACGGTGTAAAAAATATTCCATCAGTTCAACAGCTCAAATCAGAAGTAGTAGTAGCTGAGAATACATACAGTACGCTGTGACATTGCACAGTCTATTAATTTACCAAAATTGCTTCAAATTCATTGTTTCCCAATATTAGATGATTTTGGTCTACAATGTGCCATAAAAAGCAGAGAGATATGCATTTCTTCAAGCAGTTCTTGGCCTTCATTGCTCCTCTGGTGACTTCTGCGATTGTTAAACAGATGAAAAGTGCTGTGCCTTCAGACGGATGTTGTCTTCTTTCCAGAACCCTAGTGAGCCAGGCACAGGGCTAAACTGTCCTTCAGGAATTTATTTCCTTCAAGAACTTGAGTGGGATCCTCATCTCCTCTACCTTTTTCTGTGTGGTACTTCGGGACAGATTATCAACCTGCTGTGACTTTGATTTTCCTGAAACTTCTTCAGTCACTTAGAAGCTGATAGATGTGTCATTGTTTTCACTGTTTCTCTCACTTACTTTGGGAACATAATAAACTTCTCCATTTAAAAGGCGTACAACCTGCTCCTGTAAATGAACCATATTGAAAGGCATCCAGGGATCACTAACCTGTAGGATCCATACACACACACACACACACAGGTCTCTGAGCAATGCGGTTTCTTCTTCCTACGCTTTACACCTCTCTCATAAATCACAGGCCCTTGTCTCCCCACACAGTGTGGGATGGAGACTGCATTGTGACTCAGACTTTGGGAAACAGTGAGAGGAAGATGAGGAGGTGGTGGTCCATCCTGGAGGACCATTAAAAGCAGTCTCACCAGTCACTGTGGGGGATGCATATCTTGATGTATGGAAATAGAAACCCTGAGTGCCGCCTCCAGAACCATGGACTTCGTGTCAAATCTACATAGAATAGATTCCTGCTTATACAGCAGTAACAACTGTTAATGGCTGGAGTTCCAACTCCAGCGAGGATTATGTTAAACATCCTGGAAACACTGAAGCAATCAGTACTTTTGGAGGACTAGAAACGTTTGAAAAGTTCTGATGATCAGGATGATTTTCACATTCTGAACTGGTTCTAGATCAGTAGTTCCAAACCGTTTTACCTCAGAGAGAAAACCACCTTGTCCATATTTGTCCATTTGCATTTACATACATGTGAATACAATAATAATAATTAATAATTTAAATTCATGGTTTATCAGTCTGAGTGTAACAGCCTGTTCTTTAAGATCCTAAACCTGTCTTTGTATTTATTTTCTTTCACTGACTTCAACAATCCATTTTAAAACAAATAACTTCATCAGAAATGATGAAGTATTATTTTTAGATAAAGTATAACATGTACATGTCAGAAAAATTAAAATAATATTCTTTTACAGCATCTCCACTGATACGTACTGGTGACACACTTTATGACAAGTCTTAAACTTTTGAGTCATCAGGTCAGCCAGTCTCAGGCTTCTTTTCAAAGATCCGAGTCAAGTAGACTTGTTTTTATATATTGGATTGCTTATTATATCACAAGATTTTTCAACTCTGACTAGCAGAGCGAGATCAGAACAGAAAGCTGTAAAAAGACACAGTTTTTGGGAAAGTGTTGCTGTAAAGGATGTAATTAAGGCTGTGGAAAGCAGCAAACATCCCCATGATACGCAGGAAGTTAACGTGTCATTAATCAGACTGCTGTGTGGAACATGTCGTCTAAAACATGAATGGAATATGTAGAACTCCTGCAGACCTCACAATCAGAATAACTTTTTTGTTTTACTGGAAGCACTTTGCAGAGTTAAATTATTTGCACCAATACTAAATAGAAGTAGCTTATGAGGTGAGGAAATCGAATCGTGAGTTCTGGCCTAAAATTCTGATTTCTGCTCAAGAAAATAGTTCCTGTATTTTTTTTTAAATGTTCAGCATATGACAAACAGCAACTGTTTCCATCACATTTTATTTGATTCACTAATCCTCTAACAGCTTTAGATAATCATTAAATGGCTGAAGATCATTCACAGACCCTCATGATCTTGACCTTCCTAAACATCCATGTCTTCCTGAACATTTTCTCTACTCTCTCATGTTTACACCTCAGTTTTCCCACGGAGTTTCAGACCAGGACCTCGTAAAGCTTTGGCACTTTGTTAATTCTGTAAAATACATTAAACAGTTACTACAGTTTAAGCTCTGAGCTGACAGGCTGCAGTTTAAAGCAATGAATATGACTCAGTGAAGCGAAGCAATCCAGTCATGGAAGCCACTCAAGAATTAAAAGAGAATTTGATGATGATGATGATGAAGCCCAGAAGTTTCTATCTGAAACAACTCCTGCAGTTTCAACCATTAATCTTGTGATTAAATGCCTTCACTTATAAAAAACTCAATGTTTCTTTCAAGTTCCTGCTGAAACATTTGAATGTGGAACAAACTGTTTTTTTTCCAGATCTACAGGAGAAATAAACTCACGTCAGTGTTTATCATTGGGACTGCAGTGAGCTGTTTTATGTTAGCTTTAGTGCACAGACTGAACTTTATAGTAGTAGTTTGAAAATGTAGTTCCACATTTGCATTTATTTTGAACTATTTGCAAATAATTAGTCTGTTTGAATTCATCTAAAGAAGTGCAGATTTAATTTGTTTAATTTGTTCTTTCTCAAAACTAGGTGCAGGTGTGAGTGGGCTAACTAAGGAAAAATGAGGGATGGAATAAAGAAAAATATACAAGTAGTAAAAATACAAGTCAGCTGGTTTGAACAGTGCAGTCTGATGAAAACCTTTAAGTTACAGCATCAAGAACTATAGACCTCTTTATTCATAATTCAGACTTTTAAAATACATAGAAAATATAACATTCAAGTCTAAACATTTTCAACACTTTTAGCAGCCATTCGAACTCTGTAACAATAACAATGAATTGTATGAATCTAGTTTTTTATATATATTTTCCATCAGTTAGAGTTAAACTTAATTTACTTTGTTTTAGTCTTGTTGAGTCATAAAGGGGGATGAAAATTGTTGCAAGACATGAAAAGAAAAGTTAGAGAACTGGATTAGTGCAGCAACAAGTCTGGTGTGGCCCAGAATCCTGTTGGACCATTTCTTTTCATTTAGGACCAACTGAACGGGTTGAATAAATCGAGAGTAAATGAATATTTTTACAAACATGATGAGTTCTTCATGCTGATATAACCAGCAGAGGTGTATAGAGTTAAGGTTCTGCCTGCTGCAGAACAGTCACATTGTGTTGCAGCAGAGCAGACGGAGCAGGTCACCACGCTGTTTGCTTTTACTGAGCATTTAAAAGTAATGGGCTGCTGCTTTCTGCTACTTTGCTTTCTGGAGGCACACAGAGAGCTGCTAAAATGAATCCTGTGGGTGGTTCTGAATAGAATGATTTCCTCCAGACAGAATCTATTCCAACATATGGACTGAATTTCCACATTTTATCAGATCACAATCGAACCAATGTGCTTATAAATCCAAGTTTCTAATGGAAATAAACAAGACTTTGCAACAGCTGAGTTTTTCTTTGAGAAGTGAGGGCCTTTAAGTGGTTCAATTCAATCCCAGCTTTTACATTTAAATAAATATTGGGCTTTGTTGTGGCTTAAATAAAAACAACAAAGCAGAAACTGAAAAGCAGGCAGTCCGGTGCTCTGGAGATGTTTTCTGGCAGGAAATCAACCCAAACTTTAAAACATCAGGACCTGAATGTTCCAACAAACAGGACTAATTCTGTCAGGTTACTCTATTTTTAAACACATTCAGGACAACCCATGGAGCATACAATCAGTCTAAAACTGCAACTTTATTATTGTGAAAAGATTACTTAGACAAGTGTAAAGTATAACTTAGGGTCCTGGTGGACACTAGAATAATGCTAATCTCTTCAGAACACTCATGCATGAAAAACACATTTTCTCAATCGTTTACAACACTAAAAGTAAACTACACAGTTAGAAAAATACTTAATATTGCAATAACAAAACAACTTACATTGTATTTAACTGTAAATGTAGAAGTTTTCTTAAGCTATCTAAGTCATTTGCTTCTTTTAAAGTAAGTCCTTTAAATCAAAAGTAAAGAAGATATAGCACCCCTAGTGGAATGGAGGGAGTCAATCCAACACCCCACCTTTACCAAAGATGCATTAAATTTGTATCCCTTTATCAAAATAAAAGTAAAAAGTTACAGCCTTTTATTAAGAAAAGGAACAAAAGGACGGACTGAATTATACAGAGTTTTAATTATTTAATTGCACCCAATTTAGTGATTTTTACAAAAATATATATATTTTACAACCTCTGAGCAGACAGGGATATGAGTTTGGTTTTATTTATTTATTTATTTATTAGCATTTTAACAAAATAGTAACATATTATTAATGCAATGGCTTTTATAGCATGAAATATGTACACCACTGAAAGTGTGAAAGTGTTTCATCAAAATATAATTACACACTATTACACAAAGTACATATGATTTGTTCGAAACATTAGTTTGAAAATGATTTTAAAAAATAAAAGTAAAAAAATATATACATAAAACCTGCTTGAAAAGTAAAACTTCAGATATAGGATCCATCGGACCCATCTTTCAAACCAGGACAAAATAAGTAGACATTTGTCAGCCTCATCGGAGGAGTCTTTGGATTTGGACTATGGACATTATGTTAGCGATACGTTGCACGTATGCTTCACAGTGGTCCAGCTAGTTTTAGACATATGTAAACTTATGAGTACCTTCCATGTGACATGTATGATCTTGTTCATAACTTATCTGCTTGTTAGTTTGATTGTACAGCATTTTTATTGGTCTTGTTGTTGCTTTCTAAATAAAATGATAATGTGGTATTAAACTGTGTTGTAGTTATTTTATGATGGTTGATGTTGAGTAGTTACAGCAGCTATCTTAAATGAGATTGCCTCCAAAAATGAGTCGGTTAAATGTCTAATTCTTACTTTCTGAACCTTTTATTAAAACACATCCAGTGGTTTATGAGATATTTTGCTTACAGATAAAGTGGATTGACTCCAGCAGTTATTGCTAAAGTTTGAAACAAAGATAATAAATGCAGTAAAAAGCACTTAGAGTTTGTTTTGTGAATTCAGGCTCAATTCATGTCAAATTTGTCATTTCTCCATGTTTTAAGGTCAAAGGGTTGTTGTAGCCGTCTTTATTCAGGTTGACACTGGAGCAGACCCAGGGGGAATAACTAACAGAGACAGACAGATATAAAAAATATATCTATATCAGCCACCATCTTTCTTTTAAAAATTGTGCATTAAAGCACAATATCTCATGAATCACTAGACGAGTGTTAGTGAAATTTTCAGAGAGTAATTTTGCATGTTGATGGAGTAAACTTAACGGAAGATGGCTGGCACAGCCAACCTTATTCCATACAGTGATAGTCATTAGAGTCATTTTTACAAATACATAAGTAAAACTTGGTGTAGCAGAAGCTGTAACTGTTCCCCAACATAAACTTCACGATCACAAAATTTCATGAGATTGTCCGTGATGTTATTTATAAGATTTACCTTCAACCATCACAACTCCATTTCGGTTGTTCTATTTTCATTTCTTTAGTCTCATGTTTGGTTGGCTTCGTCTTCCTTTTAGCTCCTCAACACATCTGCTGATAGTTTCTAATGACCACAGCTGCTTTGAGCTTCTCATTAGTTGCCTCATTAGTTGACAACAATAGCATTGGACACAAACAAGCCATAATGCTGCACACCTGATTAGGTTTGTGCATCAAATACCAAATTGCTGCAAATTAGCCACAGAATTGCTTTGCTAGCAAACCAAACTTCCATGTCATAGGCTTCGTACTGTTATCCCACAGTAAAATTCAAACACTTTTCAAGCATTTTCAAAGTAAATTTTCAAACTTTTCCAGCACCAAACTTCTGAGCAGTCTGTATCTCTGTGAGTCTCTCTCAGCTGAGCTTTATAACCACGACACACACAGCGTTCCCTGTGTGAAGGGAGCCTATCAGCAGCCTAAAATATTGTGCAACTGAATAAAATTCTGGACAATTTAGTATTAACACAATGAACATTCTGGCAGAAGGAGCCCAAACACATCATAGACACAGACAGAACATTACCAAGCCACAGCTACTTTTCGCATAATTAAACCACTACCTGACCACCTTTACTAGTGTTTTATTTTTAAATGTTTTGTTGTTGCACATTTTAAAGTACAGTAGAAGACATAAAACCCTACCTCAATCCATCCTTTAAACAATCAACTTGCAATTTACCTGCAAAGTTGTAAATTAGATTACATTAAATATTCTCTCCCACTACTTTTGCATCATGGCTTGAGAGCACAGACTCTCCTATCAAAAACAGCTGCAGCTCCTTTTTGCAGATCTTGCAGGAAGCAACTTAAGGATTTGGTCGTCGTTTCAAACATGTTTTGGTTTTACTGTTTTCAAGCAAGTGGTCATTAAAATGGCAAACTGTCACGCTGTGTTCTCTCACTCACAGAGACGTGAGCCACTAGCAAAACACAGTTATGTGCTCACAGTTTGCTTCATAGATATGCCAGACGATGCCGTCGGTCCAGCAGCTGGTCTTTCATTAAGTGGTCTCTACTGTTCTCATGCTGGTGTTATGAAACGGATCAAACCCACTCTGAGCAGCAGCAAGGCTTTCTGATTCTTCGTTAAAAGTAAAATGATTGCTCACTATTTTTTTGCCTAGCAAATTTGGAAGTGTTAATTCAACTCCTAGGGAGTTAAATTCAACACTATGAAATTGTCTATTTTGGTCCAACCTTGATCAAGTTAAAATAACACTTTTGAAAATGTTAAACAGTTAACACTGACAGAGTTGGATTGACACTCTAGTTGAAATTTAATACACATTAGTGTTGAATTTACCTAAAACTGGTAGTGTTAACCTCTGACACTACACACTACAATGTTATTTTACTGACCAAGGTTCAAATATAGTAACACTATGGTAAGATTTAATTATTACTCAGTAATGATGGGTCATGCTCAGAGGCATCATAGTGAATCAGAAAAACCAACTCCCATCAACTGAGAACCAGCTCCCCAAGTTTTTCCTCCTCTGTTGGCCTTGTGTCCATCCACATGGTAGGATAAAGGACTTGGGTGGTCAACCATGGGTGGACCACACACACTCTGGCTCAGAGTTGAAATTAGCTCTTTTTAGTGTTGCATTAACACCATACATTAGTTAGAGTAGCACAAGAAGTTACCCTTCACACACCAGGAAGTACCTCTCACTCATGGTGTCGATTTAAGGCCAATAATATAAACTTAAACATGAACAACTAACTAACCAGAACAACTTATTTTTACACCCATGAGCATTTTTAATAGTCATACACATCCAAACACATAATTTCCACAAGGTTACCCAGAATCCCTTGCTTAGAAAATTCAGGCATGAGGTGGAAGAGGGCACGGTTTTACTTTTTTCAACACTGCATGGTGTTAAATAACGATGGGCGGCGCTTATTTAAATTTCCCCAGAGTTGAGACAACACTGATAAAATCTACTCTGTGAATTATTATTCATATAATAATGATAATGAATTATTATTCATTATTATTTTTTGAAAATAACACTTTGGGAGTTGAAATCAACTCTGAAAAGTTTAACACTAAAATTTTAACACTTCCAATTTTGCTGTGTATAACATAAAAATATCAAACTGAAGATTTTAATCAAACTGCTCATCACAGGGCTGATTTGAATTATCTGCAGCTCATATATTTACTTTACTATGTAAAATAAAAACAAAGCCTGTCAACATCAGAAAACTTTTTATCATAGAACCGAGGTATGGCTCATGGTCAGCTGTCCAGTTCATCCTAAACGAGTTGGCTGGAGTTTCTCCCCATATGACAGGGAAAACTTTCTGGGAGCTGAGTTAGCGTGGGCACAGCCCTAATGAAACAGGGAAGAGACCAACTGTTGTCACAAAGTTGGAAGAACACACTATTTTTGAAAGTGTGAATTATTGCCTTCCTCAAATCCTAACATTTTATTTTTAGTGGAGCCTGTTTCCAGTGGTCGAAATAGTCTACATCTCTAACAGGACTGAGCTGAAAATGTTCAGAAAGGACAGAGCTGCAATCAGTGATAGAAATGTTAACCAAACAATCTATTAAGCGAGTTGTGGTGAGGAGGTTAGAGAAGGGGTGCATGTAATCGGCAGGTCCACGCTTCAACTTCCTGGTCTGACAACAAAAATGCGATGTGAATTATAGTTTAAACTTGATGTGCTGCTGTGATAAGAAAATTCCTTTAGGCACAGTTTACACAAAAAATATGTTCTTCTTCATGGTACCATGTGCTCTGTCTTCCTGTGTAATAACGAGTCAACACAACTATGTAAGGCTAGTTTCTACATGGAGCAAACATACAGGTACAGCATATGAATTAGATATGGGATAAATGGATCTCTGAAGGGATCTGGGTCTTGATGATCCGTTTGTTTCATAAAGCTGTTCAATTTTGAATGAGTTATGTCATCATATAAGGAGATACGTCACATGGGCGGGACCATATGCTTTGTCAAATGGAAACCCCTCCCCCTTTCCCCTAAGCTCCTGTACTCCCCCCCTCTGCCTTTTTTTCCATGAAAAAAGTGATATGGGAGCAATTGTCTTCGTGGTTAAGG
>JARVJO010000305.1:28486479-28497039 GCA_031762555.1 Cynodonichthys magdalenae
ACAAAAGTTCCAGCATCATCACCTTGTCCAATGCAGATTCAGATTCATCACTGAAAATGACTCCTGTGTCATCCACAGTCCATGATTGCTTTTCCTCAGCCCATTGTAACCTTGTTTTTTTCTGTTTAGGTGTTAATGATGGCTTTTGTTTAGCTTTTCTGGATGTAAATCCCATTTTCTTTAGGCTGTTTCTTACAGTTCGGTCACAGATGTTGACTCCAGTTTCTTCCCATTTGTTCCTCATTTGTTTTGTTGAGCATTTTCTGTTTTGGAGACATTTTGCTTTAAGTTTTCTGTCTTGATGCTTTGATGTCCTCCTTGGTCTACAGTATGTTTGCCTTTAACAACCTTCTCGTGTTGTTTGTATTTGGTCCAGATTTTAGACACAGCTTACTGTGAACAACCAACATCTTTTTCAACATTTTGTGATAATTTACCCTCTTTTAAGAGTTTGATAATTCTCTCCTTTGTTTCAATTGATATCTCTGGTGTTGGAGCCATGATTTATGTCAGTCCACTTGGTGCAACAGCTCTCCAAGTTGTGATCACTCCTTTTTAGATGCAGACTAACGAGCAGATCTAATTTGATGCAGGTGTTAGTTTTGGGAATAAAAATTTACAGGGTGATTCCATAATTTTTATCTCAGAATTGAGTGATTCCATATATTTATTCCCTCTGCTTGGTCTAAAAAATTAACAGTTACTGAGTTAGTTCTTGATTTCTTTCAAGCTGGGTTCACACCGGACGCATTTTGAGCAGCGGAAGCAGCCAGTTTACAGGCAAAGTCAATGGTGGACGCGCGTCTAGGTCTCTCGCGGAGCGTTTAGAACGTTTAGCGTGACGCGCAATGAAGCGGTAGGGGCAGTTTGAGCATTTTCCGTGGATGCGGCGCATCCAAAGCAGCCGACGCTTGAGTTCAAATATCTGAACTTTGGCTACTCGACGCTCTGCGTCAACCAATCAGAGAGACAAATTTTTCCACGTGACACTTTCCTGAATGTTGCCTACTACTGAAACAGTTGGACAGGAGCTCTTTAGCTGAAATGGACCATCTGTAGTTGGTGTTCTGACTGGAGATATCAGCACCAATGCGGGTCAGCGGCTCGTTAAACTGACCGCGGTGTTAACGGAGCTCGGGACAAAAATAGTTTGTCAGCTCACAGCTCCTGGAGAGGTGAAACTCACCGAACAAACCGCCTCTAAATTACCCGGTGAATTAGTTATCTGCTTAGCACAACATTCGCATGCTCTTACTAAATAAATCAAAGCCATTTTCTTTATTTCATCAGACATTAAAGTTGGACCGGAAAAAAAACAAGATGCTCCACCCATTTAGACACGCGTCTAGTTTTGTTCTGGTCTGAACGTAGCGCGTCCAACTTGAGGCGTTGGGCGTGTTTTAGATGCTCAAAGTGCGTTTGGTGTGAACCCAACTTTAGTGTTTCTTAAAGCCAGAAAGTTGCCATTTGAAAAGACTTAAGTCTTGTCATGTCTGTGATCTGCTCTTTTTTACAAAATTAAAAGACTAAATGAACATCTTCCGAGGCCGGTTCCATCATTTTTGCCAGGGGTTGTATAAATAACAGGTCAAATTTTATAATCTATATTATCTGGAGGCATTTATTTAGAATCTAATATTCTGATCTTAAGTCAGAATACTGCTGTTCCATGAACCTCAGTAGGGAGGAAACAGGCTCATTAATCTACAGTACGTTTCACTTTTTATGTTTTAATGTGTTATGTTTTATTGTTTATTTAATCTTTTAAGGGATTTGTCTGACAGTTAATGTTGACCTTTCTAACTGTTACTTTAAACCCGCTCAGCTCACTAATATAGTAAGCTGCTGTTTTAATTTCTGTACTGATTTCAGGACTTTGAGTCAAAGCAGAACGGATCAGTTCAACATGTCAGAAAAAGGCCGATTTAAAAACCTCCTTGCATTCAAGAAAATAAGAATTTGTTTTAAATTGTTGGAAAAGAGAGAAACTCAGGGTTAAACATATTTCTGTATGTTTGCTTCATTATTTCATAAACGGAATGTTGGCTAGGACTGAATCTAGATTTTTTTTAAACTGTAACCAAGTTATGTACAACAGGTAAGATATTATTTCTACAGAACCCCACTTAAAATAACCAAAATCTCTTTAGGAATGCCATCCCAATAAAGCAGGAATATTTAAGTCAAACTCAAGGAACCCTTACTAATATTATTATTATTTACTTCAGACAGGGTGTTGTTGTTTTGTTGTTTTGCTGTTCAACAACTTTACAGAAAAGTTTGGTGAAAAATTAAAAATTAGGAAGAGAAAGGTTAATTTTTTTAGTATATAAATGTTTTATTTTCTATCAGCCATGTTTAGTTGTAATGATTAAGATTTTTTGACTGGTTTTGGAAAAAAATAACCTGATGTGATATCTTCTTACTAATGATAATGATGATGATGATGATGATGATGGTGATGATGTGACAGAGGTGCTGTGTTTACGGTGTGTGTTCCTCCTTCCCGCCTCTCTCGGCTCGTTCTGCTGCTGCAGCCTCAGAGATGGAAAACGGATTAAAAAGCCGGTGTTGGTGTAAACGAGCTGGGATCTGAAGCATTTCTTTTTCCTCCTGTATTCACTGCATCGCTCTTCTCTGCCTCTGTGTGTGTGTGTGTGTGTGTGTTAGCTCCTCTCTGCTGGGATCCTGGTCTGCCAGGGGCTGCAGAGCTGTGCTCGTCGACTCGTTCCGAACCAAATGCGTGTGTGACAGACTGTCCACCTTCGCCATCTTAGCCCGGCTCCAATCGGACCTGGTAAGTCATGCACCCTCCCGTCTCGCTGCCTTTTTTGTTGGGCTTTTCAGTATTTTTTATTTGATCCCAAAGGGCGTCATTGTCCTTCCATATCAACAGATCCTCCTTCTATCCCCCCTCCCCTCCCCCGACATAGCACTCCTCCCTTCCCTCCTCCTGGACATGCCAAGCTCTTAAAGCGTATTGTAAGCTGGCAGAAGAAGCAATCTTTATTTATCTCTGATTGTTGTTGGGGGGGGGGGGGGGGGTCTAACCTGTGCATCCATTTACCATTCACACATGTGAGTCAAATCGAACATGATAAGGAAGCCCCTCCCTCTCCCCCCACACATCTGTCTTCATTTGTCTTGTTTCATGTTAAACAAAGGACTGATGCATGTTGCTTCATGTGAGATGGTCAATGTTGTCTCCATGGTTACCGGGGCCTTTTTCAGAGGAACATGTCTGTCATGGTGATTCAGTAATCTGTAAATCAAATCAAACGTACTGGTGGGGGTGGGGGGCAGATCTTTGTGGCCTAACTGGTCATGTGGAAATGCAGAGTATGAAAATGGCCTGATTCCTGTGGTGACATGGCAATGTGTCTTTGTGGGTAATTCTCATTCTGTGTGATTAGTTATTATTAGACTAGAAACTGCCTCAGAAGCAGTTTGTTCACCAGTTGCCGTGGTAACAGTGTTGGCAGCGATGCTGTCTTAAAGACACAGCAGGCAGCGAATATTTCACCCTCTGCTTGATGGCCTAAAGAGAAAGGGATGTTTCTGAGGGATTCTGGCTGGTTAAATGTTGTTGATGAATAATAAATGAAGCATTCCTTTAAAGAATGCCTATCACCCGCCTCCGGTCAGACCAGAGTCTCACACTGACATTAGCTTATGATGAGAAAGGATGGAGCTGAAACAGTCAGAGTGTGACACTCAGCTAATCCTAACTCTAACCTAAAGCAGATTTGATCTTTAAAACTAGATATAAACATTTTTATGGTTTCTAAGATCAGCTGACTTTGGCAGCCATCTGCAGTTGGGTTGTAGACGCGTGTGCAGTGATTCATTCTGCAGACTTTTTTGACCAGTGAGATATTTTACTAACATAGGTCTCAGCCTCATCCAAACCAAGTTTTAGGTCCAACTGACTGAGTTTTAGTCATTGGCTGTGGCAGCCATCTTGAATGGAGTTGACCAACAAATACAAAACATATAAACAATATATATAAAAAGTGCTCACGTTTAAATCCTCAGCATCACCCTGTTGTCTGAGTGTAACTTGATTGGAGCAGATTAGCTGTATAAACAGGGGCTGTGTCTGAATTCAGGGCCTGCATCTTTCGATGGCCGATTACATTACTGCACCTCGGTGAAGGCTGTCCAAATTCAAAGGTTCCTCCAATTGAGGCCCACAAATGTGTCCTCCTTTTTCCTCCATTTGAGTTACAGGTCAAGGGATCCTTCTTGGTCCACCCTATCCCAAGATGCATTGCAGACTGACTGGAGATATTTTGCTCGTAATGGTGAATGAAGCCAGACTCTGGCGGTCTAAAAGGTTTTAAGTTTCAAATGGTTGTGTTGTTAGGTTTTAGTCATTTTACATAGACGTGTTTTTAATAATAATCTAATCAGAAATCAAGCAAGCTTGTATAGCAGGTCCATTAGTTCTTCAAGTATTGCTTTTAAGCTGATTTGGTTCATTTATAATATTAAAAATATTAATACTGGGACTGGATCTGCCTGATTTTTTGTGACACTTGCAGAGTTTGTGAAACCCACTGAAACCTTGAGACCGAGTGCTGATGTGAAAATTGAGGGTTTTGGACTCCACCAAACTGAAACAGAACTAAAGTTTAAATTTCTTGCTCATGTGATGCTCCGAAGTTTTAAGACTGGTGGATTTGAAAAAGAAAATAACAGACAAAAAAAAAAAAAAAAGAAATACTCCAAACTGAAAATGAGCCCAGTTTAGCTCATCTCATTATGTGTTTGCATTCAGATCTACAGTCTGATAAGGAGTTAAAGCTTTGGTCCAACAGTTTGGATCAGACTATGTGCTGGAACAGACCCATCAGCAGAACTTTGATCAAAAGTAGTTGTTTTTTTTTTCTGATGGCAGCTCGTTTTATTGAACAGCATCACTGAAGGACATGGAAGCTTTAGAACGTTTTGATTGACAGGGAGTCCAGGAAAGTGAAACCTCTACTAGAATTAACAAAGAATGAAATAAATGAGCTGAGGTTTACTGTTTCTCTTTTTCTTTTTTGAAGTGTGGAGTTCATGTTGGTAAAACATTGACCTTTGGACTTCTTTCTCCCTCTCTGCCAGTGGTTTATACTGATTTGTATTAAAATGTGCTTTGACATTTAGGGCCTCCTCAGCTTTGGGCCTAAACTCATTCTAGTCACTGTGGAAAGTTTAATCCAAATAAAGACTTATGATGCTGCACAGATGGAAAGCAAAACTGATAAAGCAGGAATCTGAGGAAGACCACAACAGATATCGTGATGTAGGGTTGAAGGGTTTTAGATCTTTAATGTAGCACCCATAAAAAAGTGCAACTCTGTTTAATAAAAGTAGGATGAATTTAAAAAAAAACAATCGCTGTTTAATTTATCAATAAGACGCTTTTTGAATTAGTGCAATGAGTAGTTGAACTTGACTGCCACTTGTTGTGCATCACATACCTATTCATGTTTGGTCTTGTTGATGTTGGGTCTGGTTCTTGTCCATTAAATGTATGGGAGGCTTGAACCTCATGTTGCATCTGGGTCATGTGTACTGGGTTCTCTCCACACACAGAGGCAGAAATTCAGGTGTAGCTGTGACTTGTAATCCATGTGGAAAAAAGGGTAAAAGGAAGGCTTTAACATTTAGCATTAGCGTTTAAGGTTAGCTCAAGATGATAGAATCTTTCTTTTTCTAATCTAACAGTTTCTCTGAAACTATTTGGACCCACAAACAAAATGCTAAAATGTATTATTTGTGTGTTTATATATATTTCCATTTAGACACGCGTCTAGTTTTGTTCTGGTCTGAACGTAACGCGTCCAACTTTTGGCGTTGGGCGCGTTTTTAGATGCTCAAAACTCATTTGGTGTGAACGTACCTTAAGAGTCTTGACACGGTGGCTTTCACACTGAAGAAGTTTTCCAAATAACCTATGATCCAGCTCTGTTCTAAAACATTCTAAACAAAAGGGGCAGATATTGTAAGATTTTTTCTTATTTCTGCTGCCTTTCATTTTATTTGTGATTTGTATTTTTTAATTTTTTAATTCAACCTTCTGCAGCCACAGCTCAAGGTAGCCGCCTCAACAGCTGAGGTGCAGAACATAGCCCCAGTCAGACTCGATGTCCCCCTTCTCTGCTGGGATGTGGTTATAGTTCTCCTGGAGGTGTCAGTTGAAGATATTTCTGATGGGTTCTTCTGCCAGGCATTCCCAACAAACCCTCACTACATGTTAAGGTCTACCAGTTCTGTCCAGCATCTTCCCCCCCCCCATCTGATCCAACTCTCTACCAGGTGGTGCTATCAGGAGCAATCGAAATTGCCCCTGATAGCACAGCTCCTAGGAAAATTCCGGCACACTACCTCCTCCATCATGATAACGTGATGATTCCATGCATAAGTAGCATGGCAAAGTCCGTGTGACCTTTATTTACTTTTAGTGTATAAAAACTAAATAGCCTACAGTATTTTTACAGTCTTGTTTTATAGCTGAATTAAATACTGTATTTACCAAATCATGTCTTATGTTACAACTAGTCAGAGAGCCCTTTAACTGGAACTGGAAACAAATCAAACTAGCTTTGACTGATAAGGTTGTATCATTGGAAATAACCTGGAAACTACTTCTGGTAAAAAAAACATAAGCTAAGCTAAGCTAAGATACGATACTATACAATTTTATTTTGTTATCTTTATCACTCTGAACTGAGCACCACAGTGAGAGGACTTAACATGTTTGTAGATACTCTCTTTTGTTTCTTGTATTATTTGTTTTTATTTTATTTTACAGTTATTTAACCAAGCAAATCACATTGAGATTGCAGATCTCTTTTGCAAGGGTGGCATGGGCCTGAAGGCAACCTTTTGTGCTGTGGGGGAAACTGGAGTGCCTGGAGAAAACCCATGCAAGCACAAGGAAAACATGCAAACTCTGGGCAGAAAGACCCCAGGCCTGAACCCATGACCTTCTTTCTGTGAGGCACCAGTACTAACCACTGAGCCATTGTGAATCCATCCCTTTCACGTTTTGTTTTGTTTTGTTTTTTCATCAATTAATATATGACTTCTTTGTCTTTTATTAGTGTGTCAGGGTGGATGTTTACTTTTGTTGATGTAAAATGTTAAAAATTCAAATAAATTTTTGGTACTGGTGACAGCCCCACCTCCAATCTACTCTACAACCTCAAACACGAATATATAACAACTATAACAACAAAATTGTGTTGCAGATGATAGATTTTCAACTACAGGATAATCTTTGTACAGAAGGGTACTTCTGGGAATAAAAAGACCAAAAATATTTTATCTCTGTACTGAACATTCACTGTAAAAAAAAAAAATCTAAACGTTAAAGCACAATTCTACATTATGTATCAAATTTACATTTTGTTGGAAACTGAAATGAGTTTTCAAAGATCTGATATGCTTTTAACATGGTTAGGAAAATACAGTATTTCCCTGCAGCCGCCCCTCACTGGATCCTCATGATGTAACAGTTTAAAATTAAAATAAGCTCATAAAATCGATGTAATCACTGCTGTTTACTGAAATGGTTAGCAGATATTAGCTTGTGTGGCATATTGTTATACAGAATGTAGCACTCTGCTGAGTCATGCTAGAATTTAGCACAAATTATTAAATGTTACAAACTGATTTCTCCTCAGATTTAGGTAATATTTACACTGTAAAATAATATCTTATATTTGATTATTTTTAGGTTTCTGTTAGACGAACCTGACCTGTTGAGAAGATGGTTAGCTAATATTAGTTAGTGTTGACTGTTTATTAATATTTATGACAGTAAGAAATAATAAATATACTTTATTATGCATTGCAGTCATCATTTTTCATCTATCTAAAAGTCTAAGTTACTGTCTGACTTCAGGTCTGGTTTAGATCATTGTTACTTATGAATTATATATTTTCTCTGCTGTTTTACACAATTGTTGAATGAAATTAACATAGTTATTAATTTATTGTAAAAATATAAGACCTACAGATAATTTGTAAAACAGATCCAGTTGGGCTTGCTATTAGTGCTATGATGACTGTGAGCCAATGTCTTGTTGGGTTGCCATTTTTGCTTCTCCATGGCTGTGTCTCAATTCATTGGCTGTGACCTCATGAGTGCGCATTTGTCGGCCGCATACGTCACTACCCCGCCCGGAGTACTATCCCTAGGAATGCGGCCAAGAAACTCTCGAAATCCGAGGATGCATGCGAGTATCCTCACCAGCCGAGGATATCCCAGGATTCAATGCGCGGGCATCAAAATAAACAAAGAAACGAAGATGGTGGAGTTTTTATTTTTTTAATGAGTCGGCGTAGTTTGGACTTTGTTTTTAAAAGTTAGTTTAACAAATTTGCTGATAAAATTTATGCTGCAATAAGATGTTAAATAGAAAAATGCGACTAAAAGGGCTGATACTGGAGCTAAACTCGATTTATTTATGTTTTTTTTTTAAAATGTATTTACGTGTAACGTTTTAACTGTAAAAAGACGTGTAAATACACGTCCCAACGCATTTTAAGTCTGATATGAAACTGATCACTATGGTAACAGGGGAGCGCATGGTCACGCAAACTCACATAAAGCCGACATCAGGCGAAGGGTAGACTGTCTCATTTCATTACAGTTTTGAGCAGCCTACCAGGCCCAGGGAGGATGTGGCTCAGCTGGGCTATGTGCTCATGAGGACCCAGCCCATGTTGTCACAGATGCTAACAGTGGACCGGATAGAAGGGGCTTAGTCTAGGGTTACCTAAGTTTATGTTTCATGGCAGTTACAGCACCCCATACAGGAATAGCACTCTTACTACAGTATTTTGGGTTTTCTGGATTGCACTGTGTATAAAAACATTTCAACAAAGAGTGGTTTTTAAAAATATATATATTTAAAAACAATAAGTAAAATGATTGTTCTGAAAATAATGTAGTCAAGACCTCTAACTATTTTTTAGTTGCTTATAACCTTACAGGTAAACACCAGCCTGTTAACATGTCACATTTTAACTTTAAGTGGTGCAGCCATCCCTAACAATTAGCTTATTTTACCATTTTCACTTTTTCTTTCCACATCTGCCAGCTGCAGTAGAACTAATGTCCTCAATATATTTTCACTTCGACAGATTGCCTCCACCTAAGCAATAACTCAACCTTTAGCCAGAAACAGAGGGAAAAGCTGCTGTTCTCCTTCCTGATTCTGGGTACCCTCCCCCACAATGTGTTATTTTGTTAGACAGCCATGACCACCATGCTAATTATTCCTGCTGCACCACAGAAGCTTGTAAATGGCCTAGCTGCTCTGACTGCAACTCGCCTGCTACAGCCTCGGCATGTCAAACACAACTCCTTTTCTTCCTATTTGCTCCACAAATGTTTATTTTCCCTTCTGGTACTTTTCAGTAATTTCATCCTACTGTGTCTTCAAGTCTGGTGCTGTGTTTTACTTTAGCTTCCCTTCCATTTAGTTTATCATTAACCTTTTCACTGCTGCTTCTTGTGTTCATTTTACTCAGCTCAGTTCACTGCAGATGTTTTTATTGGGAAATCAGGGAAAAAATGCACTGCAGTCAAAAGCCAAAGCCCCCTGAAGAGTTTGCTCTGAGTACTTGTCCTGTATGTTGTCAGGAGGAAGAAGATGAGAGACTGAGCTTTTGTGTGGTTCAGAGTCGGTGTGACACACATCTTTGGCCAGTTATCCCATGTTTTAACAGTGACAACAATATTTAAGACTGACAGAATTATATTATTCTGTGATGGACTTGCCACCTGTCCAGGGTGTACCCCGCCCCTCGCACTGTGACTGCTGGATATGGGCACTAGTGACCCTGAAAGGAAGTAGCGGGTATAGCTAACGGACGTACGGAGAATTTTATTAAGGAACATGTTTGTTTGATTCAATGAGAGCATGGAAATATGGGGAGTTTTGTTCCATTAATTATATTATTACAGACAAATTTGAATGAAGCTTGCAGAACATAATGGGATTAGCTTTTGGAGTCAGTCCAATTCAAGATGGCTGCCACTCACCCAAGAAAATAGAAATGGTTTTATACCAGATCTTTTTCACAACTATTGAGCTAAAATTAGATGTGGATGTAACTGAGATTTTTCCCAACACAAACTGAGCACGATGTCTTCTGATATCACTCAGAACATTTTTGAGGTTTGACCAAAACAGTTCCTGAACATCAGATAATCTTACTCTAAAGCTCTGGTGGGAAATAAACATTTCCAAAGAATGCAAGGACTTTAAATCTGTAAATAATGTTGGACATTTGAATTTTGGATCATGTTTTATGCATGTTTTGATATTTTCTTTTCTTGAAAACTTCAGCTTTTCTGATCTTGATGGTGTGATTAAAATAAAAAAGTGACTTGAGTTGTGTTGGTTTGATACAGTAAAGTAAGTAAAGTAAGGTGGGTTTATTACAAGCAACACAAACTGTGTCAACAGAACTCATATTGGCCCCTTTCATAAGTCAAATCCGCCTAATCGCCGCACAGACCGGTCCGCCTTTAAGCCTCCTAGGGTCATTCATAAG
>JARVJO010000305.1:28501101-28513026 GCA_031762555.1 Cynodonichthys magdalenae
AGCTTAGTAATGATAACGAACTAATGGCATTAATGTGCGACCGGGCCACTCCTGGAACAACAACAAACACATGTTCGTCTGTAATGCCTGCCATCTACCGGTGTTCTGAGTAGGCATTACCGAAGTACAGTATCTGTTTTTCCACCAGAAGATGGCCCAAATCTCATGTGAAGTCTCTTAGTTTTGTGTTTAAATTTTGCTTTAGTCATTTTTTATTATTATTTTTGCGTCATTTGTTAAACTTGGTGTTAGGCTTAGTTTAAAAGTGGATCTAAGACTGGGAGGTCCAATCCCGGTCTTGGATGGCCGCTATCCTGCAGGTTTTGCTTGTTTTTCTGGTCAACACATCTAAACTAAATTATGTTTTTCCTGTGAAGGCGGCCGAGCTGTACAGCTCCATACATGGGTCAGGGTTTGTAAGTTGTTGTCTTTTTTCAGGACTGTGTAGGAGTAGCATGACACATATTGTGACAAAAGAAACAGAATAATAATAAGTGTGCTTCAGTGCTCATAGGCAGCCTTAAATATGGCATGTAGACATCTTTTTTTATTAAAAGCTATGATCCTGGTTGTAAGAGTTTGTTTGTTTGTTTTTTCTGCAGGTACATTCGATCTGAACGCTCAGTAATCCTCATTAACTTCTGCCTCTCCATCATCTCCTCCAATGCCCTTATTCTGATTGGACAGACTCAGACAAGGAACAAGGTGAGAACCAGTCAAAAACTGTGTCACATGACTACAATGAGGTTGTGTTAAATAATTATAATATATTTATTCACAGGTTGTACAGACTGGTTAATCAATGTCACCATATATTTACTGCTCAGCTGGGGTCCCTCAAGCCTTTATATTAGGACCTATTATTTTTAGACTTATTAATGATTTACCAAATGTTTGTTCAATAGTTAAAGATCAGTTAAATGCAGATGATAACTGTATCATATCCACAGAATAAGACAGCACAATAAGCAGCTGAGGTTTTATCTACAGTATGTTTGTTACCTGGAGCTCACTGGCTTCAGCATTCATGCTTACATTTTAACATTAAATAAACTGTTTGTATGTTTATTTGGTCCATCCAGCAGAGGGTCCAAGTGTTGATGTGATGGAGACTTGATGTGGTAGATCTGTTCAAGTATTATGTTATTGTTTACATTTAAGCAACATATTGAGAAAACTACAAATGTAATAAAATTGAACTTGGCAATATTTTATCATATCACATCAATAACATAAAACTTGAATTGCTCAATTTACAGGTGGCTAAAATTTATATGCTTGCATTGATCTTTTCTTGTATTGTATTGTCTTACAACTTGGTCACATGTAGCGAATGTGTTACAACCATCTTCAAAATGACTAAGTTGTAAACAGACAACTTTTTTCATGTTCTCTACTGTAATATCATCAGTAAGTCTAAGATCTTAGTCTCAAATGTTCATTGCTCTAAATGTAGTTTTAATGGTTTAAATTGACTTGTTCCTCTATCATTAAACTCTTTTATAAAAGAATAAAACCAGAATAAAGACCAAGGGGCCACATGTATCAACGGTGCATATGCACAAAAAGGCTGCGTACGCTACTTTTCACACAATAATTCAGATGGACCAAGATTGAAATGGACATGGAAATGTTTGCAACTCCAACTTAGATTCCGGCATACACATGGTTTGATTCATCTGGATTTATTTGTGCTTATGTTGTTTTCTTACGCCACTTTTCAGTAAGAAATCCACGCAAGTCTTCGTACATGAGGCCCCAGATCACAGGCTATAGAGGACCAGATCTGAGCTGAACAGAACAGATTTTGGATGAAAGTGATGTCATCAGTAGAAACACATGGCCCAAACTCCCAGCACATGTCAGAGACTGTGACAGTTGTTCTGTTTTTAAACAGAAACCAAAACTTTATTTATAAAATATGTTTAAGTGTGTAACTTTTAGAGGGTCATGTCTGTGAGTTTTGTATTTTTGGATGGTTTTATCAGTTGTTGTTTATTAACTGCTTTTATTTTTCTCAGGACAACAGATGAAAACTAGTTGCTGTGCTAAGTCTGTCACATTCATTTTCTTCAAATGTTTCTTAATGTGCACTGTCCTTTTAAAACAATTACGCAACATTCATTATGCCATTCTTTGTTGTTTCAGATCTTATGCACCCTGATTGCAGCGTTCCTTCATTTCTTCTTCCTGTCCTCGTTCTGCTGGGTTCTGACCGAGGCGTGGCAGTCCTACATGGCCGTGACGGGTCGCCTCAGGAATCGGATCATACGCAAGCGTTTCCTGTGTCTCGGCTGGGGTGGGAAGTTTTACTGTTATCCTCCACCTGCTGTTTTCTATTCTTCCTTTGTGTGTACATTTACGCAGTTCTTTACAGTGTTTGTTTATTTCCTCCCAGGTCTTCCAGCTCTTGTTGTTGCTATTTCAGTGGGCTTCACCAAGGCTAAAGGCTATGGAACACCAAGCTAGTAAGCATGTTTTCTTATGGATTTATTATTGTAAGCATCCTCTTTAGCACGATTGCTCAGATCTTAAGAAAGTGGAGATTTCTGCATCATTAACTTCTCTCAACATGTGTTTCATCTGTATTTTAGTGTCATAATTTTGGTCATGAACACTCTTCTCTCTCCTCATTCTGTATCTGATCTTCACAACGGTTCTCATCTATCTTCACTTCTCCTGATCATCTGTATTTTCCTGCTCTTCCCTTGCAGCTGCTGGCTCTCTTTGGAAGGAGGGCTTCTCTATGCCTTTGTTGGACCTGCTGCAGCTGTAGTCTTGGTATTTTTTTTACCTTTTAAGTCTGTGTTTGTTGATCGTCCAAGCTTATGCACTAAAGCTGACTTCACCACTGGCATCACGTAACAGTGTCTTCTAAACACGCTGATTTTAGTCTGCATGTTTTCATCCATGTGATTGTGATTTTGTACTCACAGTCTTTTCATTTAGAAAAAAAACAACCCAAGTTGCAACAAATTTTATATCTTAGACACATTACATGGTAATAAACTTGAAATAACAGTCCAAACAAACAAAGTTACATCAGTGTGATGAATTAATTCGAATGAGCTTCATAAGTTCGATGTGAACAAAAGAGAAACAAGCTGTCAAAAACACCTGCCCAAAGACCTTCTGAAAGCCTGGAAAACTGCGGAACAGGTTCAGTTTAAAATAATTATAAAGTCTGACACACTGGAAGCAAAAAACTGAAGACAGGATGGGTGCATCAAGACTTATGCACAGCAGCATAAATACATATTTTTGAAAATATGATAGACTCTGTGTCAACAGGTTCTTATGTAATATACAAAACACCATCAAGATTACACAATAAATAAAAGAAAACATCCCAGAGCTCACTAATAGCCCAAATCGATAGCTTTATTTATCTCTTGTTGTTTTCTTTCTTCTGTTTTGCTTTTTCCAAAGTTTGATTCTCTTCCCCTTCTCATTCTTTTCACATAAGCATTTTTTCTTTCTAATCTCTTCCAGTTTCCGCTTTCTCCTCTTGTCTAATATTTTTTTCCTTTTGTTATTGAACACTTCTGCTTCACACTGGATAATAATCCCTCAGCAGGAAATGAAAGGCCTGAGCACCATTTGTATTTTTTCTGCCGTTAGGTGGTAAAAGATTTGTTGGCCTATTGCTTGACTAACTTCAAACATTTTACAAGACACAGAGGTACACAAAATGGTACTGATTCAATAATCAGGCCAGACAAGCTACTAGCGGATGTTAACGTGTTTCCATCCTGCTTCCGTGCCACAGGTCATATTTCTAACATAAGATGGAAACACTGAAACTCTGATGATCTTTATGAGTTTATTTAACAGCAAAAATGGGCACTTTACTCATGTGGACATTTTCTGATGATGGTGCACAAGTGGTCTTTAACTGTTAGCAACATATTAGGATAATTTCAGTTAGCAGCACAGCCTTCGTGGTTTAAGGCTGCTGCCCAGTATGTCCCCCTCGTGCTGCCAAAATCGGATTGGATTGTTGCATTTCATGAAGAAAATTGCATAATTTTGTTCTCAGTTTTGAGTCTTCCACCCCTTCTTGTCACAACCCGCAGGCCGAACTTTCCAAACCCCTCCACATGAGAAATTACTGTGTGATTGGTCAAAAGTTCGTGGAAGTGTCTGTTTATGCTGAAAGCACTCAGATGCTAAATTTTGCATCAACTCGCATCCAGACTTCTACTGTTGTACCCGGAAACAAAAATCTATAAGGTATATAAGATAGTCAAACAGCTAAAAACTCATAGATGGAGATAAAACAGATGTTGTGCATGGTGGAATCTCTCTGTGAAAAACCTTTGAACTTTAACCGGGACAAATTTGTCAACAAATAATGTTGGGTATCAGATGTTGTTTTTTTTTTTGGAGTGTAAACTCCAGTGAGAATGAACCCCATGCAGCGACGTGTACCACAGAAGGAGGGTTTTTCCGGGATCTTGTCTCGGTGTGTCTCAGGAGCTATGAAAGTTGTGTGCAACAACGAACGTCGAACAACTACGTGAAAGCGTGTTTTCTGTTCAGCTGCCGATCAACCGTACTGAGTGCTTTACTCTGCAGCATTGCTGATGTCCAGGACAGCTACAAATACCTTTGGAATCCTACAGGCAACAATCATGATGAGGCTGCAAAAAAGTCAGCCACAACTTACAGATTAATGTAGGTACTGAAAAGTTACCTGAACAGTGAGAACAAAGTCTGGGCTATCATTGGTCATCAGATACCAGCTGGTATAATAGCCTGACCAAAGGAAGAGATAGAAGCAATCAAGATTAGAAAAACTCTTCTCAATACATGGAGGGTGTCACCCCAAGTCTCCTTTGTCAAGTCTCACTATATTTGGTTCATGTCTGTTCAGTTCTACTCAGGTGTGTGTGTTTACTTTCATGTAGTCAGACTTTTTTTTCTTTTTTTGTGGGTGAAACTTTGGGATGAGGGAAATGGGGTCCACATATACACGCTTAAACTTAATAGTACACTGTCCCAGGAAGGCCTTGCTTTGCTGTTGCACCTTTGCACACTGGCAAGACACGCAGGACGCTGCTCAAGTACTAATGTCCTTCCGGAGGCCCAGCCACATGAACTTAGCATCCACCAGCCTAACTGAAGCTTTAACCCAGGGTGCCAAAGGAATGAATTGCATAGAAAATCCGTTGAGCCCATCCAGTAGGAACCAAAGACTGAGGCCTGCCGGTTGAGACATCGCAAAGAAAGGTTGTACCTCAGTCATGAAAGGAGACTCAAACGCAAAATGGATTCAGCCATCTTAAAAGCCTGAATCACTTAGTACGCAAGCTGCTCTTCAGCCATAGCAAGGTAGTCCACGCCCAAATTCACGGCAGCAACCTGCGCCCTAGACAAACAGTCAGCCACCCGATTGTTCTTACCTGCCACATTGCTGAATGTCCATAGTAAACTCTGAAAATGCCGAAAGGTGCCCCTTTTGCCATGCCAAACATAATTGTGAAACCTTCGTCATGACAAAAGTGAGGGGCTTGTGGCCCTCCAGCAGGAACTGGAAATGGTGTGGCACAAGGAAAAGGGCAAGTAGTTCCTTATCAAAAGTACTGTATTTCTTCTCGGCATCCTACTTAAAAAGGCAAGGGGTTGCCAGGCCCTGTCCACCCACTGTTCACACACCTCCCCGACCACATAATCCAATGCATCAGTCGTGAGGGCAACGTGAGTTGCCGGAGATGGGTGGGCCAACAAGCAGCATTAGCCAGGGCTTTCTTGACATTCTCAAATGCCTGTTCCTTTTCAGAAGTCAACTGGTCCCCTTTCTTGCCTCTAAGTGCCTCATGCAGGGGGTGCACAGGGTGAGCAGCTTGAGGGATGAAACAGTTATAAAAGTTCACGATCCCCAAAATCTTCTGCAGGGGCTTCACTTAGGGAGGGTGAGGAAAAACAGAAACTGCTTCAACCTTGGTTGGTAGGGGGACCGCCCCATGTGGTGACACTCTGGGATGGAACTGGGCCACCACATGCTAGAACCAAGGATCTGGGTTGTGCTGCCAGTACTCTGGAAGCTTAACAACAGCTGCAAAGACACCAGACAGAATGGTGGCTACAACAGGGACCAAAACTGCAACTAGTGGAGAAGCAGCAGCAGAGAAAGAAGCGGTGTCAGCATCCGAAAAGATTTCATCTGATGACAACTTCAAACATTTAAGGTCACCATTGTGGAAGTTAGCCAAAAAAGAGATGAGGGTATGTGGACTCACTTTATTTGAAACATATTTCCATCCAGAAAAAGTGATTACACAAATGCTGCAACAGTCAGGTCTCTTTTTCTCTCCACTCCATTTCCGTTTTCCTCCTTCACATTAAGAGCCTACATTCTGGTGTGAAATATTACTGTAAGTGTCCACCACAAAATCACATATGGCTCATCTTTGTTTCTGATTCATTTTAATAAAAACTTCTGGAAGTTTAAAAACTCAACATTAGGGTCAAAGTTAAACATCTCATATCTCACTGTTCAACAGTTCTTTTATGCCCCTTATTTTCTCTGATCAAACATCAACTTTAATTCACTTTTATTTACTTGAGTTTCTTCTCTAGATCATTCACAAAAACTCCAAATGTACTGACTGGAATCTGTTTATCAGCAGTCTATCCTAGTTGATGGGTGGGAGAATTGCATCAAAACTGTGCAAGACATTGAGGCAGAGGTCACAAGCATGACTGATGCTGTGCAAACTGCCAATAAGGCGGCCTGTCCGGAGAAAGTCCAGAGGCCATTAAAGCAGTCTGCCTGGTGGACTCCAGAGTTTTCTGGCCTCCGTAAGGCAGTAAAAGGTAAATGGAGAAGATATAGCTCCCAACCAAGGAAAACCAGGTGGGAACAGTATGTACAGTCCTGCAATCACTATAAAGTGTGTAAGAGACTTTCTTGGACAAAGATTTGTGAAGATGTTAAAGAGCATAGTGCATTTTCTAAGCTTTACAAATATCTTAGAAAGGATCTAGTCAACCATGTATCCATCTTTATTCCACCAGAAGTATCTCCAGTCTAAGTGTGCTTCAGCATTTTCTCAGGGCAAAAGAGACTTCACAGCCTGTCACAGTCGCTAACTCAAATCCAACAGAGGATGACTGAAGCAAAGCTACAAGTATCATTACTAAAGGCAAAGTAAAATGGGCAATTATATGATTCATTTAAAGCTTTTTCCCAGTTCTATGTCAAAGAGGACTAGAATTGCTTCTCGACACAATAACTAGAATATATGCTGCTTTTCTGGCAAACAGTTTTGTACCAGTTGAGTGGAGGACAACAAAGGTTGTCTTTCTGCTTAATCTTGGCAAGCCAACATATAGAGTAGCAATATTTTTCAGACTCATCAGCTTAATGTCATTCTTGCTGAAAGGAATAGAGAGGCTGATAGAGCAACATGTAAGGGATTGTATTTTAATGCTATCACTTTTAAGTCCTAAACAACATGCTTATCAGGCAGGTCTTTCTACAGAAACAGCCATACATGATGTTGTTTTGCAAATGGAATGTAGTCTGTAGTCTGACAATATGTGCTGGGCTGCTTCTGAGACATACAGGGGGCGTTTGAAAATGTACCTGTTGAAGCTATAGAAAAAGCACTTGCCAGCAACGGTATAGATGAGACAACTACAAATTGGCTTGTTTTCATGCTTTGGACAAGAAAAGCATCTTCAACTCTGGGGGACTGCTCAATAACTGTTAATCTCAGATGGAGCTGTCCCCAGGGGGGGGTAATCTCTCCCATGTGTTGGCTCCTGGTTGTCGACAGCCTACTAGGTGAGTTAAATAGATCTAGACTCCATACGCAAGGGTACGCAAATGACTTGGTCATACTTATAGAAGGCTTCTGCCTGGGTACTGTATGTAACCTAATGCAGAGGGGACTAAACATAGTATCCAGATGGTGCAGGGAGCAGGAACTTTCTGTCAATCCAAACAGGACAGAATTGGTTCTTCTCAGTCATAAGAAGTCAAGGAAGCATTACTCACCTCCAAATTTGGAGGGTGTAGAACTCTCCTTGTCAGAGTCAGTTCAATATTTGGGTGCCTATCTAGACAGGAAGCTTTACTAGAAAAGACATGTAAATGAAAAGTGTAAAAAGGCAGCAATGTGCCTACACCAGTGCTGTAGAATCGCAGGTAGTTGTTGGGGTGCTGACCCTAGGTTTATCAGATGGATCTATATGGCCATAGTCTGCCCCATGATATGCTATGTTGCTTTAGTATGATGAATTAGAATTCAAGTTGGGGTGGCATGAGCGATGCTCACCCTTGTGCAATGTATGGCCTGCCTGAGCATCATTCAGGATTTTTCAAGACCAGACACCTGATGTTTAATGAGCCCAACTGGGGTTCGATCCCAACTGTTGAGAACCCCTGCTTCTGACAGCAAGAATTGAGGCTACAGCTTCATGTGTCCAGATCTACAAACTACACTGATGACACAACGAATATAAACTGGTCCAAATCTACCTGACTTCATCTCAAAGTCCAGTAGATTAAATCAGAAACATGGAGACAGGCATTAAAATAATATGCATAGACTGAAATAACTGTTGTGAACATGGAAATCAACAGCCTCACAGCTGCAAAGTCTCAAAACTCAGCGAAACTGCAAAACATAAAATTACAAGAAAATAATTGAATTATCACAATTTTTAGTTGCCAAGTCTGGAAAATCATAATGAAGTCAGACAATAAACAAAGAGTGGTGACAAAACACCTTACTTCCTGTAAGATCTGCATCACTTCCTGTAGGATCTGTTTTGGTCATTTTATATTTTAAAGATTAGTTCTTCTCACATTATTTTCTTTTCATTTAAAAGTACTTTATATTTTCAGAAACTCATCTGATAAACTGTATTAATATCTCACTAAGTTCATTTCACGCCTGTCACTAACCTTGAAAGAGATATTTTTGTCTATTTTGAAGTGATGTTTGTTGAAAAGTTTTGAACACTTTATAACCTCTGTAGAGAGCCTCACTTTGGAAAAAACAACACTAATTATGACAGGACTGACAAGCTAACAGCTATTCAGATAAAACAGCTAAGATGTCCTAAAATCACCAAGTCTGCCCATTCATGTTAGACCCAAGATTTCAAACACTGTTATTTTAAAATGACTGCAGAAGCACACCAGCTGTGCAACAGTCGTGCAGCAACTGTGCCTTTCTGAGACTGAGGCTTTTCCAACACACAACAACACAAAGTCATTTAACTTGTAGGGTTGGTTCAGCAGGGTTTGAAACTGTTAAGTCTACAATGAAGAGGTCCATTTAGTTCTGACTTTGTCCCACTCAAATATGATATTTCTTAAATATTCTTTGATGCACAGTAATAAATTAAAGTTAACAGATTATTATTTGTTTAATGGATGCATGTCTAAAAATGCAATGCAAATCTAAAAAAATGAAAATGCATCATTTGGTTCTGATGGAGTTTTGTTTAAATAGATTGGACAATTAAACAAAAATATTTTCTTGAATAAAAACTGTTAAAATTTAATAAACAAAATGGCAACGTTTCATTTTTTAATCAACATGTACTCTCTGCACACTACCAGATGACAGCAGAATATAGTATTTTTGTTTGAATATTATCTGTCAGGCTGATGTTTAACAGAAATGTTTCAGCCCCAGACAGAATTATGATGACATCTAAATGTTTATTTTTTACTGTTCTGTCTATGAGATCATTATTAACAAAATAAATGAAGGAGTTTTGCTTCTTACTGCCATGTAACTGTAACTGTGTTACCATGGTGACCTAACCAAACAGACACTCCATCACTAAAAGTCTGACTTTCAGCTCAACATAGATGGAAAGCAGGAAATTTGTTTAGTAGTACGGTGAATTTAAAGTGTTTAGAACAAAACAACTGGACTTCTGTTCTGCAGATAAAGTAGTTTTCCTTCTCATTTGAGGAGCTCTTTCACTTTAGACAGGGACAATTTAGAGTTCTTGCTCCACATACAGATGAACCTGACTCCCCTTCCTCCAGGGGTTGTTAGTACGTCTCACAGACAGATGTTTTGGTCAAATGCACAAGCAACATAATTTGGGGGGTAAACTAACTAGGTATCAGGCTTAATGCTTCATCAAAAGTTTTGGAAAGCTGAAATCTGAGACCAACAATTGTTATTATCTTTCTTCACCTCCTTCTTAAACCATCTGTCTTCTCCGTTCAACATGTTGGTCTTCAGCAGAGTCCTTTATCCTTAAGATGTAGGACAGCTGAGTCTGGTCCTGACTCAGGTCTCCTGTGTTAAGCCATGTGTCTGTGAAGAGGCTGTTTAGTTTCTCTGAACATTCCTCACTGCATAGAACTTCAGACACATCGCTCAGCTTGGGTTTGGAGGTACTGGTCTTAGGATGGACCAGCCTCTGCCTGAGGGTCCTGTTGGGTTTAAAGTGTCTTTGAAAGACAACCAACCAAACAAACAAATAGGATGGCAATGTTTACAAAACCTATTAGCTTATTACTTTTAGCTTGTCAGTCCTATCAGCATTTAAAATCTTGGTATGATCAAATATTAAGACATTAGACATCAGACCTGTTGAACAGAACCTGTCTTCAGAACGTAGAACAAGCTCTGCAGACCCAACAATACTGTGTTTGAAGTCAGTGAGTTTGCTGTGACTCGTGTACGTGCATGCTGCTGTGATGTTCTTGGAATGCTGATCACCCTTCATGGTTGTCCCCAGAGTCATGCTGCATGCTGTTATGTACTGAAATTGCCTTTACTCTGTTTTAATCCTGTGCCTCTTGTCTTTGGCAGGTTAACATGGTTATTGGGATTCTCGTTTTTAACAAACTGGTGTCCAAAGATGGCATTACTGATATGAAACTAAAGGAGAGGGCGGGGTATGCTTTAAAGCACACATCCATTTTTACACAGCGACCTCTAACCAGCCTGACTGATGGATTGGGTGGGGGGTGGCGAGGGTGGGGTGGGGGGTTTACTGCAGTTAATTGTCTTTGTGCCTGAAATTCTCTTCAGCCATCACTCGGCACATTGTCAGATTGGCTCCAGCTGACACTTCACTGTGCTGAATGGAGGTTAAAGTGAGAAAGAGAAGGCTGTCTGGTTATTGGTCCTGCACAGACTCAGCAAGTCAACTTACTGCTTTCTTTTATCTTTCAAATGTATCACATTTTCCTACAGCTGCTCTTTGTTTGCAGGTGCTACTGTTGATTTAAACGCTGTCACGTCATTTGTCTCTTTTCTTTTCTTTCTTCTTTCTGGTAAAAGGAAGCAGGGTTTTATTCAAAACAACCAAAGAACACATTTTTAGTTAATCTGATTGTAGTTGCAGCTTTTCATTCTTCTGTTCATGAAATTTGTAAACTCAAATGTATTTTTCACATTTCAAAAATTACTGATACAATAATGATCATCTGTTAATATATTTGTGAGTGATAGAAAGAACTAAGGCAGTTTTTTTCTACATTGTTAAATGTTAATCTTGGCCTTTTCTCAGAGCCACACTCCAGCATTTTGGTAAATACTCTGTGGTCTTAATGCAGCCATTCAGCTTTGTCTTCAGTTGGCCTAAACCACTAGGTTAAAAATAAACCTTCCAATAATGTTGAATTTTTTTTGTGTGTAGGTGAAATAATATAGGGTCTAATATAATAATGAATTAAACAACAAATTAAGTTTGTACGTCATTATTTATCTGTAGTCGTAGGGCACCACCCCAAAGACAAACAATTATTTTATTGTTATCAGTCTCAAAACAACCACAAACAATGTAATTTAATTTGAAGGTACCATAAACAACACACATAAGACACTGTGGACTGAGAGGTAACTTTGGGTTAAACATCTGGTATGGTTATGGTTATGGTTAGTGGGGATGGATAAATAATCCATGTGAGCGGGGGCCTCATAAGTGGGCCCATTG
>JARVJO010000305.1:28524477-28539400 GCA_031762555.1 Cynodonichthys magdalenae
AGTAAAGTATAAATACCCAAAATTTCTACTTAAGTATAGTAACAAAGTATTTGTACTTCACTACTTGACAACTGTGTGAGTCAGTCAGAGTTGACTGTAAGTGTGAGTTCTGCTGCTGCCTCACCATTTTTGTGTTTAAGAATTTTCAGTTTGTTTAAGAGTTACAGATCTGTCAACACATGAGTTGAAACAGGAAGTCAGAGTAATGACTTTGTGACATCACACTGTCCTGCTGGGCAGAACAGCTCATTTATTGATTTTTCAGACCAAAGTGGATAAAAACAGAGTTCAGTCCAATAAAACTCAAGTGTTTGCAATAAAAAGAAAATAAAGATGTAACCTTATATTTTATTTCTTTAACACTTTCTCACCAGCCAGTCTTTGCATGTATTTTTATTTAAATACCATGTTTAGAGAGGAACCTGTGTTGATTCCAACTAAGCCTTTGTTTCTTTGTAGGTTTACCAGGAATTTAGACCTTGAATTTAGTTTTACAACAACAGACATTGTGAAGATGTGAATTTTTTGAAGCAGGGCAGAATGGTCCAATCAAGTTGTCTTAGACCTTTATTATTAATCAAACAAATCAAACATCTTGATAAAAGTTAGTTTTTAATGCCAGTTTCAACAAAATAATAGTTTTACTTTATTGAATGATCAGTGAACATTAGGTTTAAGATAAAACTTTTTTCCATTTCTTTTCACAGTGTTGAAAATTGATTCGTAAGCATTGAACTTTTCTTCATTTTATCACATTGCAACAACAAACTAAGTTACTTAGTGGATTTTATGCAACAGACCAACACAAAGTAACACAACAATGTATAGTGGAGAGTTGATGCAAGCGTTTCAAATATTTTACAGTGAAAAATCTATCCTTCCCCCCACTGAATACTCTGTGGAAGAACTGTTCTGCAGATCTGGAGACTGAAATGAAACAGCTGCAGGAAGTTTGATTACATGGAGTCTCTGTGAACCACAGATTTCACAGATTTACAGTTGGATTCAGTTCAAATCTGGATCAAACTGACTGGATGTTTTGAGTCATCCTGCTGAAAGGATAGTCCTGTTCTGCACTCTATACATTTTAACACCAGCTCTGAGCAAAAAAAACATTCCCACAGCATGAAGCTGCCACCACCATGTTTCAGAGTGAGAATAGTGTCCTTCTGCTGATTTAGGCCACAAAGTTTAGTTTCTGTCTGATCTGAGCCGAGCAACTTCTTCCATCGTTTGCTGAGTGACAGAGTGAGGATTTTTCTGTCATTATTTCAACCATGGATTTTCTTCTTGCTGCTTTTCCATAAGAGGCAGATTTGTGTGATGTTGTCTTGTAGATCTGTGAATCTGTATAGCCCCTCTGAGTCAGCATGGAGGCTGCTTGTCCTGTCAGCGTAAGTGGGCCATCATGTCTTCATAGGTTTGCGGTACGGTTATACTGTACTCTACTCTAATGGGCTCAACACACAGGGAGCAACAAACGAGAGCGATTAATAGCTGTCATTGCAACCAGGGTGAAACCCAACACACGGGACACGATAGCATCAGCAGCTTTGCAAATCGGGCTATTGTGTTGCTTGTCTTAAAGAAATTTGATTGGTTCTTTTACTTCTTCCTCTAAAGTTTATTGGTCACTGGGAAAAAAATAACGCTGTTCATAACCGCCATATAAACTAAACAAATCTTGCAATTCTAATGATATTGAAAAACAAACGCACACTAAGATAAGACTTTATTAGGAAGAACTTACAGGACAACTTTACCCTGGCATCAAACAAAATTCCCAAACGACTGCTTTTTTATGTGTATCTTAGTAATCACTTTGTGATGTGTCTTATAAAATTGGAAAGTTTGACAGAACTAAAATAATGTTAAAAATGGTAGCTAACTGCAGTGTGTGGCATACTCTTCACTCATTGGTCAGAAATTGAAACTTTCGCTGATTGGTTGTAGCGCCATGCAACAGCAACACAAGTTAAACGTGTGTTGCGTCACAAAGCTCACACGTACAGGTTTACATGAATGAGCTCAAAATTTCACATGAACAAGTTTTGACGGTCTCTTGGCTGGAGGAGGGCAAGCGATTGTCGCCTCATCGCACAAGTTCCATAGAAAATTAACAGAGAAGGAGCAATGTTGCCTCTTACGTGTCAAGCCCATTAAGCTGAGTGGGATGGTCAAAGCTTGAGATGTTGTTTTAGCAACTAACCCTGCTTTAAACTTCTCAACAACATTCCCTGACTGACAGAGTGTGTTTCTTGGTCTTCATGATGTTGTTTGATCACTGATGTTTTGTGCTGAGGTGAAACTACATTCAGGCGACAATAAGGTGACTTCTGAAGGTAGCTGATTGCATTTCGTTTTAGTTTGAACTCTCAGAGGAACAGGGGTGAATACAAACACAAATACATTACACACTTTCAAAGTTTTATTCATAAAAAAATTATAAATTTTATGTATTATCATTTTTCTTCCACTTAACATTTATTTCCTGCTTTGTGTTGATCCATCACATTAAACTCCAATAAAATAATTAAGGGTTTGTGGTGTAACGTGACATAACGGGTCAGATTCACCTGAACTGAATTTGTACTTCCAGAACCACGTCTTGGGATTGTTTTCTAGTTGATGAGCTTGTTGTTTATCTGACAATATCTGAAATGTGGTAACAGTTTATCTCTGGAGTGTGAGTGACAGAGGCCTTTTTTGTTTTGAGGATTCATGAGTTAGTGTTTATGTAGGCATGGAAATATTCATTTAAACTGTTGATATGGGGGAAAAAAACAGTCAGCAGAAGTGGAGACAACCCAGGAGGCACATTATCAGCATCAGAGCCAACAAACAGCTTCTGTTTTTTTTTTTTTATCATCATCCAGACAGAATCAAACTTCACATCTGATTTGGCTCCCCTCCCCCAACTCAGTTCCAGGTTGAACCCCGCACACCTGATGGAGGACTGTAGCCCTGAGAGAGAGACTGTGTGAGAACACTGACTCACTGCGTGTGTGTGTGTGTGTGCGCGCTCATCTGCACACATGCATCTGTGGGAGTCTCTGTGTAGGTGCATTTGTATCTGTTTGTGTATGTTACAGCGTGTTAATTTGACTTTGCAGTCAGATGACAGTGCCACTGTACAATATGACGCTCAAATGTGCCAAGTGCGGAGTTATCTCTTCGGCTGACGTTTCCACCACAGCTACCAGTAACGCCATGTTAGTCCCGCTAATTATTTTACCTTAACTCTTCTTACCTCTGTTTTCTCCTTCCTTATTCTTCACCTGATTTGTTCTCTGTCCTTTATTTCTCTGTCATTTTTTTCTTTCTTCTGATGCCCGTCAGACTAGATTTGATTCAGAACCCAAAAGCTCTTGATGCTCCCAATGTCTCTTAAAACAAAATGTGTTAACTTTTTTTATGCAAATGCCTGTTCTGATGTGCAATATGATTGAACGAAAGTGTGTGTGTGTGTGTTTGTCCCATAAGAGTCACAAAGCTGACAATAAGGAGGCCATGTATGCAGAGAGGCCAGCCACACACAGTTATTATTTGTGTGTGTGCGCCTTGCTGTGATCCGTAAGTGCCTAGATTGATCAACTCTATTATTTGCAACACAATTTTGCACTTTGAGACTGTGACAAATTTTTTTCATACCTAGACAGGTTATTTGGTGATTTATCCCACTTCTGATTGTAAAAAGTGTTGCTGCAACCCACAGATATATTCTTTAAACAGTTACTGCACATCATTTCACCTCATAGTTTGTAAGAAGACATGCTGACACAACTCATGAACAGCACACATGTTTCTCTGTTAAGTGGTTGTGTGCGTGCCAGTTAGAAAAATATGGCTAAAAAATCAATGGAATTATGTGTTTCAAACTAACCAAGATAAGAACAAAACCCCTACACAAGTTATACAATAATACTTAGTTTGGACACTTTCTCAGTCCAAAAAATTAAAACAAAATATTTATTTAATGTGGCCAGATCTTTTCTTGACAACAGCTTTGCACACTTTTGTTCTACAGAAATAGATTGATGGGTTTATAAGGTGCAGTATGTTAATCCTAAAGTGGTTTATTTCAGGGATTTCTCAGACAGATCCATGCTGTTTTATTGATTGGTATTAAAGTCGGGGGCGGGGGGCACTGAAAATCTAGGGTTGGCACCAAAATCAAAAGTCAGAACAGAATTTTTTGAGATTTGTTACGTTGTTATATTTAGGATATTTAACAAATATAGAAAAACAGGAGTTAGAGAATCGCCTCCTGAAATACACAGGTCTTCTTTACTTTAGTTTTTATTTACAGTTGATAATACTCACCTTATTGAAGCTTGTCCTCTAAAACATTTGCGTTTCAACACCTTCCTAAAATAACCGCCTAAGTCATATTCTTTTAAGTTTGCCAGATGTCTAAAAAATGTCATATGGTACATTTATGGTTAGATCTATGTTTCCTGGAAAATAATTTTTTTTACAATTATTTCATTATTTTAGGAAGATTTCCATTTATATATAAAAAAACTAAAAAATGTATTATAAAAACATTATACACATAATCACCTGATACCTGGATCTTGATGATGAGGACATTTGGTTAAAGATCAGTTACCCTTATGTAGGAGGACTAGATTTTAAAGTTTCATTTTTATTTTAAACAAAATACATATTTATATTTGCAACTTCTGATTTCTTTAAAACAATGTTTTTTTATGTTCATGAGGGGATACTAATCCTAAAAAAGCAGGGTAAATTAAAAGTGCACACCAAGCAAAAGGTAGGAACTCAAAAAGATAAAACTGTCTGGGCAGGGGGGGGTGGCATGAAATTCTTAGGTGGAGCCATAGCCACCCCCTTGCCCCCCACCCAGTGTGGGGCCTCTGACACTCTAATGATCCAGTAGTGTTAATGATTTTCAACATGGCTGCCATAAGAAAGTCCAAATATTGCACCTGCTCTGATCTATTGTTCCAACATGTCTGTCGTTTGGAGCTATTTTCAAATGGTGAACGAAAACAGTTGAGCAGAAGCTGAATTGTTTTGTCATCTGTAGCAGTAGCAAAAGAGCTACAGTCACTGATTTGATTTGACATTTAAAATCTAAACTTGGGTTTGAATACTTCTTGGTCATTTGTTTTCCATTTTTAAAAGATATTAAACAAAACCCCAATGGATAGTTTATTTTTCTTTTCTACTCCAAATCGATATTATGTAAAACAAGTTATATCCGTTTTTTAATTTGTTTCAAACCGGAAGTTTAACACCACCATCAAGGTAACTCGATGCTGTCTATTGGAACTTGTTGCAGCTTCTAGTTCCTCACCATGGACATCTTATAGAAAGGCTTGATTTTTTCAAAGCCCTAGAAGCTCCAGGTAACAGTGCCACGTTTCTGTTCTGGGGTTTCCTCTCAGTGGGATGTGTCCCGAAAACCTCAGACAGGAGTTGAGCAACAGGCATCCTAACCAGATTAACCAGCTCACCTGACTTCTTTGGGTCCAGAAGAGCAACTCTACTCTGAGCTCCCCCCAAACAAAAAAATCTCTTTACCCAAGCTCAAAGGGTGAGCCACACTACAGAGGAAGTCAGTTTTAGCTAAAATCACATTCCCTTAATCATCTCTCATTTCTCCTGACCGTATGTGAGGGTCAGACCTTAGATTGACCAGTTTTTTCTTTCAGATCAGCTCATTGTTCAGGATGACAGATCTAGGCAAGAAAATCATTACTGAAAATGATGCTCTAATTTCTTCATTCATCTCTTGCTCCTTTATACCATCACTCATGAAAAAGACTCAAAAACTCAACTCCACTGCTTGATGGAGAGAATCACTACTGACCCAAAGGGAACAAACCCCCTATTTCAGGCTGTGAATTATGGTTTCTAACTAAAGACTGATTATGCTTTAACAAGACGAGAGACAACAGATCTGTCATAACGTCATTTCAGACGTCTTTATCTCACTGAGTGTTTACAGTCATGCAGAAGACCATCCATTATCTTTTACCCACTTCAACCTTTCTGGATCACGGATGCCCATATCCAGCAGTCACAGTGCGAGGGTCGGGGGACATCCTGGACAAGTCTCAAGTCCATCAACAACCATTTACGCTCTAACCCATAAGGACCATTTAGAGTTACCAATCAGGCTAACATGATGACAGAAGATGTGGGCATGAATTTATATTTATATTTTCTCCCACTGTAGCACACGTTGTGCATAGCTGCATATTCAAACTCAACAGTGATAGCAGGACAGGTAAAAGTTGTTGTTCTTTTTCACTTATAAGCGTTGAAAGAGAGACTTGATTATTGGATAGGGAGTTGGAGGAGAAACAAGGAGATCTTGTATTTCTCTTGTTAACCACAGGGATGGAAAGAAGACGTGAGTTTCAGTGGCACATTTGAATGCTCAGTAGGACCAGATCAGCTTCTCTTTAAAGCTGTCCATCTTGTGTACCACATAGATTTATACACAGTTCCGACTGAGGGCAGCGTGCAAAACGGTGTCAGCAGGTGGTAACAGACGGAAGCTTCGCAGTTTAAATCATGACTTGAGAATGGAAGCATAGATCAACCTGAAAAGGAAATTACTCTTATCTCAGCAACTTCACAAAACTTCTTCGGCTCCCCATACCTGTCACCCTGTTCTCTACAATGGTACATTCGGATCCTGTTCTTAAACACATCCCTAACAGGGAACAAGCTCGGCTTTGTGCTATAAAGCACAGTTTGTTTTAATTAGACATGGACTCTTGGAAGTGACCACAGAATCCTCTTAAAATGCCTTAGAGAACATGGTCTCCTTCAGCTCCAGAAAATGCATGTGGACTTGACAGTCTAACTTTTATGACTCCCCCAGGAATTCTGTTAGAGTGAAAGCCTCATTTATTGTTCCATGATCCAGATGAAAGCCTCACTGCTCCTCTTGTGTTTCAAGTTTTACAAATATTTGGAGCCTCCTTTCCAAAACACTATAGTGAACATTCCTATGGAGGCTGAACAGGGTGAACTCCTGATCGAGAGCATTTTCTGGTCATTATTTTTTCCAACTTGGGACCATGCTTGACTCTGATCTTGGACCTCCATATGCCAATAAAGAATCCTACCATCCACAACAGCCCCACAATGTCCACAACTCTGAAATGTCTTCAGCTTGTGCCCTGCCTATGAGAAGCTTTTGAACTACACATTGGTGACCTCTATCAAGGGAACGGACTTGCCTTTGCTGCAGTCCTCAAACTCCGCCTCTTCAGCTGTGGACATAGTGACTGGATGAAGGAGTACCTCAAAGTACACCACTGAAACCAACCAACCACAGCCTGGTACAGACCCTGCTTTTAACTTAGTTTCACACTGCTGACATTGTAGTTTAAAGATCGGAGCCTATACTGTTTATTAGAAATTTTGTATCATGACAGAATACAAGAGCACTGAAAGATTTTATTTTGATTTATTCCAACAACTAAAGTCATTTCCATACATTTTTTCCTTTAGGAACAAATTATCATTTTATCTGTTGTGCATAAAATGTGGTAAAACGTAAAGTTCAGCACTTTAATTGGCTGCATCCACTTCATATATCAACAGCTGGCATTGAAGAGTGCATTAAGTGATACATTTATTACTCTACCTCACTAGTTAAACCATTAACCATTTTTGCCAGTATGTCTCTTGTGCTTTTGGCTGTAATATTTTTAGATGCTTCTAAAAAGGCATTAGATGCATTAAGATAATGATAATGAAAAAAGATCAAGTATATTAATAAGTAATGGGTGTGTGAAAAACCTAAAAAAAACCAAAAACAATTGGTTTGAAAGTAATTTTAAAAAATCCATTGTCTCACAAAATTTAAGTTCTGTCGATATTTTTTATTTTAGGAGCATTAAAATTTAAAAGGTGAAGATGTTTTTACACCACGGCTCAGTCAAAGAGCCCTTACAGAGCCATGAGATGTGTTGGACTCAATCAGATGGGAGGGCTCAACACTGGGAGGTTTTGCCATATTAAATTGTGTTGCTACTTGTTGTTGAGGCTGAGGCCGACTCATGATGCACAATTCAGTTGCAGTCAACATGACTTCCCATTAGTGAGATTAATATTAAAATGCCCCAACACTTTAGAGTTGTTTGTATAGAAGCTGGTCAGACAGACATGTAAATAAAAAAAATAATAAATAACAGCCACATCAGACCTGCAAGATCATCCTGGCCCACAGGTATATGCAACACTACAAGTCCTGATTTGATATTTGATGCCTGTGGTAGAATATTTCATTAGAAGTCAGAGCAAACAGAGTAAACTGGAAATTTATATATATCCACACATATAAATGTGTCCAGCAGTGTAACCAATAAGGCCTTTCTGCACCATCAGAGTTTTTCCACCATCTTTTAGAGTTAGAGTGCTTGTAGAGTGAGGTTGCTCTGAAAAAATGTCAGATAGATCTAATTCAGTACTACATAATGAAAACACCTCGGTCGGATTTGAAAAAAGTAGGTATTTGTTACGTTCAGACTGTCATGAAATATCTGATAGGGGTCACACTTGCCTGCAGTGTGATCGAAGATTATAAAATTAAATATACTAATAAAAAGGGTCCAGAGTGGGTGAGACCTGTATTTTGTAAATACAATTAGTACTTCCAGTTTGAGTAATTATTCAACCAAACTGCTAAGCTTCCTAAAGAGTTTCTGGGTGAAGAAACGAACAGCTGACTCTCTTATGTTCTTCAATTACAGTGAAGCCTGCAGCATGCTTGCTCCGTTGCCGACCGGTCAACACACAGTCTGTTTCGCACACACTTTTTATAGCTGTTGAGACACACCGTGCCGAGCTCCTGGGAAACCCCTCCCGCTGCAGCAAACGTCACTGCATGGGATTTCTTTCCCGCTGGAGTCTACAGTGCGGAAAAAGAAATCTGAGACTCCTCACCCGACGTTATTTATCCACAAACTGGTTACGGATTAAGCTCCAAAGTTTTTATCAGTGAGATTTCACCGTGCAAAACATCTGTTTTATCTCCATTCATGAGTTTTTGGCCGTTTGACTGTCTTTATAAACCTCTGCTTCCTGATACAACAGTCGGCTTTTGGAGACGAGTCGTTTTTTTTTGTTTATTTTAAGCGAGTGGTTGAAGCAAAATGCAGCGTCTGAGCGCTTTCAGCACAAACAAATACTCCCACGAACTTCTGACAAATCACACAATAAAGTTCGTATGTGTTCTTATGTGGAGGGGGTAAAAAGTTCGACCCGAGGGTTGTGACAAGAAGGTTCCGAAATGTCGACAATCTGAACAGAATGACGCAATTTTTGTCATGAAACTGCAACAGTTCAGTCCGATTTTGGCAGTTCGTGATGAAGCATGCTGCAGCCTTTAGCCTTGCAGTCCTTTATTATATCTTTAGTGTAACGTTTTGAATAAGTGCATGTTTAGTGTGGATCTATAAGGAAGAACCTTGTACTCTGGTATAAATAATAACATTTGTCTACCTGATGGTTGAAGTGATTTTAAAATGTTGAGGAAAGATAAACAAACATTATTTAAGTTTTCATCATTTGTGGTGCCAACTTTGGTTTTATTATCTTTAATATTGTGCAAAGCTGTTATCAATGCAAAGATTATTGTTGTTAAGGCTTTTAAAATCTGTGCTGCTTACATTTTCACATGTCAGCTTTGAAGGCTCTGTTAGTGCCTCGCTTGATGACAAAATGGCAAAACAGTCTGAGGTTTAGTTCAACCCCTCAACGCTGCGTTGGTCCATTCAGAAACCACACAGAGACATCCAAGGAGCCTCAGTCCTTGCTTGAAGACTTTCGTTAAAGTGTGTAGTGAAGCTTCACTGAATCAAAATACTCAACCATCCAAAACAAGGAGTTAACACAGGAGGTGAACTGAGGTAAAACTGTGACAGAAGAGCTGCAGGAGTCTGCAGGGAAGGTTTGGTTTGAAGACAAGAAAGCAGGAGGAGGAGCTGGTAGTGGCAGAAATAAAGATGTTCAGATCTTCGCTGGGAGGGACTAAAAAATGGTCAGGAGTGGAAATGAGGGACAGCTCAGGTTTGGAGACAGAGTTGAGATGCAGATATTTTGAACAAAGCATGCTGAAGGACAAGAGGAAGACCTCAGAGAAAGAGGTTCTGCAGAGGGCTGGTGTGGCAGAGGAGGAGTAGGAGGCAGATGATCCACTGTGAAAACCCCTGACACCTGACATATTAACCATTTATGGATGAACTTAGTTTGATTATTTTTCTGAATTTGAATTCTAATGTTAATTTAACAATTAACTATTGGAAGCTTTTTGCCACTTTTTCGTAAAACGCTCCTTTTTAAATTGGTTTGTTAACTAACATTAAATGATAGTCTAAATTACAAAAACAGACAGTTTTACAGTTTATGAAAGAAACTTACAGAAATACTTTTCTACACTAATTCTGCAGCAAATAAATAAATAATTATTGATATGATGTTAAAATAGAAAGTAGATTTTAATGGAGGGAGTTAGCCCCCTACAGGTTGTCTGCTTCAGTCCTGCTGTATAAGCCTTGTTGTACTGGAGTATTTTCTCACCTCTGGACAGCCTGTAATTACATCTGAATGTGCTGATTAGGTTTAGTTGGTTTGCCCACACTCACACTGACGATCATTATTGGCCTTGTTTCTCTTAAATACTCTCATTAGAGCAAAAGGAATAAATCAAATAAACAAACACTCCCTCTCTTTCTGTCTTCCTCTGCTCTGTCTCTGCTTTCTGTTTCAGCCTCATTTCATATTTGCTTTTCTTCACCTCTCACCTCTCACCCCCCTCCCTCTCTCTCTCTCTCTCTCTCTGAAGGCACCAGATCCTTTATGGTTTGACTAAACCATCTGAAACATACATGCATGGGATATATGTGAATTACAAACATTTTTATGCAGCAGACAATGGATTTATGTTTTAGTTTGTGATGTTGTGTATATTTGCATGAGTAGAGCTAATGATGCTAATATTAAGAACAGCTAATGCTAACAGTAAGGACAGCTAACGATGCTAACAGTAAGGACAGCTAATGACGGACAACTAGGAGATAAGTTTGTTCATTTCTAAAAACAAACTAGTTTAACTTAGTGCAACTATAGAAAAGTCTTGTTGTGTTTCTTGTACTTGACCATCCCTGACTCTGGCTGTCTTTTTGTCCTGCAGGGCGTCTCTGTGGAGCTCTTGTGTGGTTTTGCCGCTCTTGGCCCTGACGTGGATGTCTGCTGTTCTGGCTATCACCGATCGGCGATCTGCACTCTTTCAGATCCTTTTTGCTGTATTTGATTCATTGGAGGGCTTCGTTATCGTGATGGTTCATTGCATTCTGCGCAGAGAGGTATTCTAACACTTCCTGTATGGATAATTTGTTTTGTTTTATTTGAACTTTGGGCAGTTTTGGACCATTCTACAAAGCAGAAACGGTTGTCACAGTAGACTTATAATCAGGACACAGGAGACAAGAGTTGACAGCCAGCGTAAGGGATTTATTGAAGTAGTAGGGTCCTACCGATTTTTATACTTCTCTTTGTGCGTAATCTGACCAGTGACTGCCAGAAAACACTTCTTAGAAAACATTTCTGCTAGGTCCCTTCAGCCTTTTGGCAACTCCAAGTTCTTTCCTGGAAAACCTATGAGACCGCCTTGCACAACATTTGCATGCGGCCCTCGCTTCCTTTCTGGTAAACATTTCATCCCAGGCAATACACACACATTACAACAACCTTTTTAAACTCAATGTCCTAACTTGCCAAATACAGGCTTGTTTTTGACTTGCTAATGTAGTTTGATTTAGTTGTGCTAACAGTTTCATAAAATGACAATAGTTTTGTTTCACTTTGTTATTGCCTGAAACTAATGGCTATTGCGGTTTTGGACTAATCAGTTAACAGTTTTGTCTTCCTGTGGTTCACCTCTGAGTCCAGTTTATGTTTCATCTCACCTGCTACAGTCTTCTCACCTATGAATTCCACCTTCATGTTTCTGCATTAATGTAATAAGGGATTCATATCAGTATTATCATGTTTGCCTCTGTGGTGACCCCGCATGTGTACCATTTAGATAAAGACTAATGTTATGCTGGGGGGGATTCACTCAGTCATTTCCTGATCCTCACTGCTCATGTTTGCAGACATAACTGATGTTGACTTTACAAGCATTTATTACCTTGTTTGAACTGAAACAAAACAACATTCTAACAGTAATGCTAACCTGCAGAACATCACCTTCTGTTGTGGGGTAAAAAAAAATCTGCTTTACACATTCTGTCTCCAGTTATTTGCCACTAATAAAATGCTGAAATATATTTTAAAACCTCTGTTTTTGATGTCAGGCTTTTCATCACGTCCTTCTTTGTTTGACGACTGTGTGCAGTTTTGGTGCAGGGTAAAGATGCTGCTGCCCCCTGATGTTCCAGGGGTGAACTGCAGGAACTAAAACTATTTTTGTGGAGGAGTGGGACCACAGCTGCTCTAAATACAACATGTCCACAATAAAAATCCACCTTGACAGTTTGTTTTGTGCTAGACTTGACTTGGTGATTAACTGCTGCAGCCTTAGTTATTATTCAGTCTTATCTGCTCATTGAAGTGATTCAGTCTGCAGACACAATCAAATATCCTGAACCTAAGAAAGTGTCTGCAGCATGACTCATTTGTGTTTCTTTCAGTCTCTGTCAGACTGTGGTGGTAAGGTTTGTCACTGTTTGCTGCAGGTTCAAGAGGCCGTGAAGTGTCGTGTTGTGGATCGACAGGAGGACACTAATGGAGATTCTGGTGGATCTTTCCAAAATGGCCATGCCCAGCTCATGGTGAGCAGAGCCATAATTTGTCTTTTTTATGAAATACTTTTGAGATGTGAACTGATCTCTGCTTTATTTCCTCAGACTGACTTTGAGAAAGATGTAGACATGGCCTGTAGATCAGGTAGGTGCTTTACATTTGATTGTTTGGTTGTTGGTTTTGCCTCCTCTGTGTATTTTGGATTGTTGCTAAATGATGGGGCATGTCCTTGCTCATAACTACATTGGAACCATCACAGCTTTGTTTTGTTAAGAAACTGTCACATGAGATGCTGAGCCTGGAACAGAGCATTTATATGCAAATAGATCTGGTAGTGTGCGTCGCTCCTTATTTGTTGATGTCTAATAAAGCCCCTCCTGACCGAGCTGCAGCAGATTCTGGCTTTGCTTGGAAATCTTCTGGGAGTTTAAGTCTGATTTTGATGTGAGACGAGATATCAGGAAGAGCATCTGGGAGGAAAAATAACCCATCTGATGGAGACAAAACGACAGACAGAGATTACTGTTAGATAGAAAGCAGCTGATTCCTACTGGGAGCCTTTTTATCTCTGATGGACTTTAGTAAAATACATCAAATAACAAGAGGCACCACAAGAACTGAGGTTTAGTTTCAAGTGTTCTTGACTTTGTTTTGCAGCCTTGAAACAAGACATGAAATGGAATATCCACGCTGACATCAGTGTACAGGTTTTATGTTGAAACAATGTCAGCAAGGGTAAATTGTAAAATGCTAACTTTTAAACTAAAGTGTTACATATACATACATACATACATGTTCACACACGTACATATTTATTTACAGCGGGTAAAATAAGTATTGAACACTTCACCATTTTTCTCAGTAAATATATTTCTAGAGGTGCTTTTGACATGAAATTTTCACCAGATGTCGGTAACAACCCAGGTAATCCATACATACAAAGAAATCAAACCATAGATGTCCAGAAATTAAGTTATGTGTAACAGTGTAGAATGGCACAGGGAAAAAGTATTGAACACGCTTACTGAAATTTGTTTAATACTTTGTACAAAAGCCTTTGTTGGCAATGACGGCATCAAGACGCCTCCTGTATGGAGAAACTAGTCGCATGTATTGCTCAGGTGTGATTTTGGCCCTTTCTTCCACACAAACAGTCTTCAAATCTTGAAGGTTTCGTGGACCTCTTCTATGAACTCTGATCTTTAGTTCTTTCCATAGATTTTCTCTTGGATTCAAGTCAGGTGATTGGCTGGGCCAATCTAGCAGCTTTATTTTCTTTCTCTGAAACCAATTGAGCGTTTCCTTGGCTGTGTGTTTGGGGTCATTGTCTTGCTGAAATGTCCACCCACGTTTCATCTTCATCATCCTGCTAGATGGAGGCAGATTTTTATCAAGAATGTCTCTGTACATTTTTCCATTCATTCTTCCTTCAATTATTTGAAGTTTGCCAGTACTATATGCTGAAAAACAGCCCCACACCATGATGTTCCCACCTCCAAACTTCACTGTTGGTATGGTGTTTTTGGGGTGATGTGCAGTGCCATTTGACCTCCAAACATGATGTGTATTATGGCATCCAAACAGTTCAGTTTCACAGGCTTGTCTAAATGTTGTGCAGCAAACTAAACAAGCTTTAACAGGCTTTTTCTTCAGCAATGGAGTTTTGTGTTGTGAGCGTGCATACAGGCCATGGCGGTTGAGGGCATTACTTATCGTTTTCTTTGAAACATTTGTACTTGCTAATTCCAGGTCTTTCTGAAGCTTTCCATAAGTGGTCCTTTGCTCTTAGACAACTCTTTTGATAATTCTTTTCACTCCTCTGTCAGAAATCTTGCGAGGAGCACCTGGTTGTGGTCGGTTTTTTGGTGAAATTATGTTTTTTCCACTTCTGAAGTATGGCCCCAACAGTGCTCACTGGAACATTCAGAAGTTTAGAAATCCTTCTGTAACGAATGCCATCATTATGCTTTGCAACAATAAGGTTGCGAAGGTCTTGAGAGAGGTCTTTACTTTTACCCATCATGAGATGTTTCTTGTGTGATACCTGGCCCTCATTTGGGACTGAACCAGCTGATATTAATTTGCACTGACAAGGGGCAGGATTGCTTTCTAATTACTGAGAGAGTTC
>JARVJO010000305.1:28549145-28574658 GCA_031762555.1 Cynodonichthys magdalenae
GAAAATTTCATGTCAATAGCACCTCTAGAAATATATTTACTGAGAAAAATGGTGACGTGTTCAATACTTATTTTACCCGCTGTATATCAGTGCTCAGTGGCTAGAAACACACAGGCAAACTCTGTGGTCACAGGGGATAGGATCTTGATCAATTGACTTTAGATGGACATCTTTTCGTGTGTCAACCAATGAGAGCCTTTGTTGTTGGGCCGTTGCCTGGCAACGCTCGCACAAATCCAGAAAAAGAACAGAAACATGTCGAAAGGCACCAGATTTTCTATGAACATATTTATTTTGACATTGTTTAGACAGAAGGCTGGATCGAAGTAAAGTTATCTGAAGTGTCTGACCACCAGAGGAGTTTGAGCCTGAAACTTCATTTCAGTTCAAATCACATGATGCCATTCTGTAACAAACAGAGGAGGGTTCTGCAGACCAGGCAGATGTTGGTGAAACAAAAGACAAATAAATGTGAGGCCAGCTTCTTTGCCTTGTTTTGCCTTATTTGCATTCACACATTAAAGGTTTTGTTTTGTTGATGACTCTTACAAAGTCCCCTGGTATTGAAGTGAAAACTATGTGTGAAACACAACTGAGGACTATGGCCCTGTTTACATGAGATGGGTCACTTCAAATGCTAGTGTTTTTTTCAATGTTTATTGAGGCATATAAATGAAAAAATATCATCCGTTTACACAGAACTGCTGCAGTGATGTACCAGGCAGGGTTGCCAGATGTGACATGGTAAACTGTTGTACTGTCCCCTTAAAATTAGTGTATTTTGACCATTTCTGCATGGAGTGCTACTGAAAACTTCCACTAGACCTGGTTTGAAAATGTGCCAGTGTCAGGGACTCCAATCACCAGTGACATGCTAAGAAGCGGCTGGATCGCAACAATGAGACCTATAATATGAAACAACATGATCTGCTTTGACGTAATTGTTAAGCTGAATGTCCAAAATGGATCCGAACCGAGGTCACCGTGGAGTCAGAGGCTGTCCTAGAAGAAACATCAGTCCAGAACAAGATTGAAGTCATGACTAATAAAATATCCTGATGTCAGTCACTGCCTGCATTTAGGTGTTGATTCAAAGGTTAAATGGTGACATTTTAATGGTCAAATTTAATCACAAACTGTTTTTATTCTGAGATATCTTTTTATTTTATTCATTCAATCTTTTATAGGCTAAAGGATTTTAATTCTAATAAAAATATTCCTGTTTGACCCGATTATTTTAGATTGAGTCGTTTCATTCTCAACACACTTGGATCCAGTCTGAGTCATCCTCCCTGCTGTGGGTTTAAGAAGCTGCAGTTAGACACCATCAGAACTGGATTAATCTGATGATGTAGAAACGGGTTTCATATTTTCAGTCCAGATAGGTGTGAAGTCGACAGCTAAACTTTCTTAGCTCATGTTTTTTCAAGTGTTGACGCTTGTTGAGTCGCGTGGTTCTTGCCTTGCTGCTCTGTGTTCAAACATTCATTTCGTTTTTATTTTTTAACAAAGGCTGTGTCCTGTTGCTTGCATGGAGTCTTAAAACTTAACACTCGAACCAGCTGACAACGAGGCTGGTCTCAGTCTGGCTTCAACTTCCTTGTTCTGTTTCAAGGTTGGTCTATCGTCTAACATAAACAGCAGAGCGTAGCTCAGATAAAGCGAGTAGTTACCTGTTTTTACTGGTTAAAATATATTTTCAGAAGGTCCTTTGAGTTTTCCTGAAAAAGATGTGTCAATAAAAACATGTGTAAAGTTGGAAATGCCTCAGAAGTTCTCCCCTGCCATTTCAGAAAGGTTGATTGTAAGAAAAAAAGACCCTATATGCAGGGAATATTTGCATCTATTTACATATAAATGGAGATTTGTCATGTGTGCTCTTGTTGATCAGGAGGTACAAAAAATATGTTTTGATTCCACGTTTTAGTAGGAAGTCCACAGAAGACTTTGTACATGAGGCTCCTGGTGTAAAATAACTTCCAGTAGAATAAAAACTGGACAAACTGTAAAGCAGGGAAGATTTAAATCAACATACGGCCCCCAGGATCCTGGATCAGACCCAGTCTGTGCATTTGAGAGTCTGAAGAACTAATTGATCAGTTGTTCTGAGTATTTAGTTATTACACTCAAAGTGAGGCTTTTTCTTCCTGTCAAAATCAAAATATCTTTCAGATCCAGAATTATTTTCTTTTTTTACAGTTATTAGTAATATAAGTTATATTTTTACCCCCACAAACAATACTGCTGCTTCTTTTGCCCATACTTATATTTGATTTAATATTTACATGACAAACATTTACTCGAAGAGTCACAGAAGAAGCTCTTCTGTCTTCATTTACATAATTATCCTCTGAACAAACAGAAGAGATGAACACGTCTGTCTCCAAATCAAGCTCAGAACTCTGACTCTAAAGCTGCAGAAACTGAACTCTGATTGCTTCAACACAGATTAAACATGGGATGGGGGGGGGGGGCAGGACATATTAAATATAGTTTGTCTTTTTCATTAAGCAGCTGTTTGGACACAGCGTCAGTTAATAAAACTGGTTCAGTGACGTCACCCAGGTTGTTGTATTCACCGTGTTTAAGAATATTGTCCTCAGCTGCAAGCATTTAGCAGAGTCTAAGTACTTATTGTGTTGATTTCTTTCAAAAATATCTAAGACAACACCATGGCACCACACTAGAGTTTGAGCTGTGAGGTTTGAGTCTGGGCTGAGTCAGCAGGATTCTGTCCCACACGCATCAAAGCAGGGAGCCGTGGTCTTCATCAGGACGAAGACATTCAGGGACTCATCTAATCAGTTCTTTCAGTAGTTTTGTTTCTGTAACATATATAAGATTTATCATGTCTCTTCCAAAGTAGGTGTTCTTTATTAAACAGCTCAACTGAGTAAGTTTTACTCCCAGTGTTTTTTGTTTCCTGATGTTTCCAGGTACCACAAAGCGCTCGTCCCTCCAGGGGGAGGAGAAGGCCTCCTCTGGAACCTTGACCCTTCAGAAGGGTTCGAACTTTAACACCATGCCAGCCAGCATGGCGAAGGTTCACCTCCAGAACGTGGCTGACTACACCAGCCACACTCTGACTCTGCGCAGAGACAAAGGTACCACCAAGGGAATCAGCACCGAGCTCCCGGGAGCTAAATCGATCTACATCTGTGATGGGGAGCTCTTCAAGCAGCTAGATGGAGATCTGCCCCGAGGGAACGGGGAGGGCAGCAGCTCCGAGGGCACCGGAAAAGGCCCGGGGTACATCATTCTACCAACAAACAATACAGGCACCCTGAAAGTGTCCAAGGGGAAGGAGGATCAGACCGCCAAGTACAACATGGGCATTGAGCAGCTGCCCCAGACCAGACTAATCCATCTAGCTAACCCAGCGAGTGCAGAACCGGTCCCTGGCTTCGGGCTGAAGAGCCTACCTACTGAGCAGGTCAGTGTGGCCTGCTCTGACAGAGACTCACCTGCACACAACCTGCAGAGTGCGCCCAGAGACTCCCAAAAGACCAGCAGCTCGGCAGATGGGGGCGAGTCTGGAAACTCTGGTGTGATCTCCAAAAGTGAAACTGTGTCCACTCTGTCCATGAGCTCACTGGAGGTAAGACCACCGAGCCCACCAGCACAAATTGCTTTCTGTGACTCATCTCATTGCTCCATGGGTTGAAAATCAGTTTTATAAATACAAAAATAAATGGCCTTCTACTTGAGATAATTTTCCAACTTTTATAAATGTTTTCTTTAAACAGCAGAGAAATGAAAGCCTGGCTTTTATTAAAGGCAGGAGCAGCCTAACGATTACTTTTTATTTTATAAAATCCAAACATAGCTTTGTCTTTGTTTCACCTTTTTACAGAGAATCACATTTTTTTACAATCATGGTTGCATTGATTTCCTCATTTTGTTGATGATTTTCCTTCAAATTCAGAGTGAGAAACATTTCCACACTACCAGAGCCATCAGAACAATCAGCCTCTCAGTTTACCTGAAAACCTGTTCAGAGTAAAATCTCAAATGTTTTTATTTGTACTTATCTATCAACCAAATTATCAATTAATCTAAATGATTTTTTTCATCAAAGAATAATAATTTACTAATATTAATTTCAAAATATTAGAAAAGTCAACTTTGCCATTTAGGGGATACTATAAATTAAAGCTTTTTTTAATTTAAATCTCTTATTTTTTTCACCAAAACCTCAGTTTTTATTGTCGACAGAGCCTCAAGCACATCTGACATTCAGCCTTTTGAGCACCAGCTCAGGCATCTTTACAAAGTAAGTGGCAGTTGCTGAGGGGTAGAACAATATTTCTCAATATTTGAAGGTTCTAAGTCACTTTGGGGGGGAAAAAACAAACAAAACATTTAGTTTAAATGAATGGATTGTAAAAACTATCGGGGTTATAATAGAATGGTGACTCTCACAGCTTGTCCTACTGTCCCCAGTTCTGATGGCTTTGTTCTGTAGAAATGAATATTATTCATATTTTAGCCTAAACATGCATAATTCTGATACTATAAAATACCAAAAGTCGCTATTATTTATGCTTAATGCTATTTATGAATTTAACAACTTGTTACTTTAAACGTCTTCCTTTCTTCAGATTTTTCTCTTTTTTAAATCCCTGTTATATTGCAGACAAATGCTGATTGATTTTTCCTTGTATTATTCATGAATGATGTCACACATGTTATGCTACATGGATTCTGCTAATTTCTATCGAGAATTGAAATAATAATAATTACTTTCTGTAATTATTTGTTGAGTCAAGTTGATGTTTGACCAACACATCATTTGACTATGATCACCAGGAAGATTTATTTTAATAAACTGATCATTAATCCTGAGGATGACTAGAAATATCATTAACTAGGGTCAGACACAGAAACACAGTCACATCTTTTTATTTCTTCATTGCTGTTTTCATCCATTATTTGATGTTTTCACTTTTCACAAACAGCATCACAAGAAGCATCCCAGCTTCTTCTGGGCCCAAGTAGCAACAGCATTTTTGAAAAGGTTAGTTTTATTTCAGCTCCAACTATAGACAGCAGTAGGAGAATGAGGCGACACGACGGTCAGCACAAAGTGGGTCGGACATCTGCCTGCTGGTGTTTTTTCACTCCAGGGCTAAACACAGTTCTGTAATGGCTTGTGAGCCAGCAGCTGCCACAGGAAGTAAGCGGCCTGAAGGTCAGGCTTTCCTTCAGCGCTCCCTGACAGACAACCTAAAGGTCATCTGGTCACAATCTGTTAGCTGCAAACCTTTTCCAGTGGGGTCAGAACAACCAGCAGAAAACCTTGTTATGTTTCCCATGACTCACTTCTCTGAGTCACAGAGACACCATTTCTAGACAGGTTGATACACAATGAGTATTTCTGCTTACAAGGTGCACAATATCAAGATACAACTTTAATCTTTTTGTCTCATCTCCCACCAGAGACGAAAATCACGCTATGCTGAGCTTGACTTTGAGGTAATTGTAGTCTCTTTGATTCCTACAAAGATTCTTAAACAAAGACTGAAAAGCTGATGTGTTCTCCCCAGAACTCTAAAATTTGTATACATACAAATAGTAGGTTGCAAAAATATTAATTCCTCTTGCCATTTTTTATTTTTATTTTTTCCTTTTCCTTATCACTTGAAATTTATTTGAATTTTTAGTTTAATTAAAGGCAACAATTCTACAAAAACACTTCAGATTAATAAAGTTTGTTGATTTGTTTCTAAAAACATACCTGTTACCTGTTGGAACACCTCCCAGAATAAACATGTTTGGGCTGCAACCAATCAAGAGAAGCTTCATTAAATCTGTTTTTAGGAAATTAAAAAAAACCATATAGACCCCTCCTGCAACTGCAACTCCATGTTGATCGTTCAGGTTGAACCTGAATGGACCCCATGGCTGGAGGCCCTGTCACCAGGTGCTCACCAATAAGCCCCTCCCCCCCAGGCTTGATTCTAGGGTGGAGTCAGTGAGCCAAATCCAGGTGAGGGACACTAAGCTCCTTGTTTTGTTCTGTCCAAATGAATGTTGTGAATCACTTTTTGTCATGTCCATCACTTTGGACCTCACCGGGGATGAATGCTCCTAGAATCATTCAAGCATATAAGCTCTTCCACCACAGGAAGGTAATATTTCACAAAGGAATCACTACCTTCTTGTGCTGAGATGAGCTGCAAGGAAAAGCTCTTTGTTTACTGGCCGGGCTACGTTCCTGCCTTCACCTATGGTCACAAACTCTGGATAGTGACCAGGAGAACAGGAACTTAGGTACAGGTGTTTAAAATGATATTTATCTACTGAGTAGCTGGACTCACCCTAACAGAAAAGATGAAAAGTTTGGTTATCCAGGAAAGGCTCAGAGTAGAGCAGCTGCTTCTTCACACTGAAAGGAACCAGTTGAGATGGTTTGGGCATCTGGATGACCTCAGGATGCTTCCTCAGGAAGGTGTTATGGGGGCATGTCCACTTGGGAGGAGACCCCAGAGACCAAGGACACACTGGAGAGACCCCTCAGCTGGCCTGGGAATGCCTTGGAGATGCTGGAAGAGTTGGTTATTGAAAAAGATTCCTGGACCTTTTTATTCTTGCTGCTGCCCCTGAGACCTGACTCCAGAACAAGCAGCAGATAATATTTGTAAAATGTGTAAGAAGGTGCTGTGGTCATATGGGACAAAAATGAAACTTTTAGACCCTTATCAATAACATCATGTCTGAGGCAAACCTAACACCTGTAATCATGCTGAGAACACCATCCCCACAGTGAAGCATGGTGGTGGCAGCATCATGCTGTAGGGTTAGTTTTATCAGCAGTTAAAGGAAAGATAGATGGAGCAAAATACAGAGAAACTTAAAAAAGAGATTTGAAAGTGGAATGAAGGTTTACCTTCCAGCAGGACAATCACCTTAAACTCACAGCTGAAGCAACACTTCTGTGGTTTAAGGAGAACAGATTAAATGTCCTGGAATGGTCAAGGTAAAGCCCAGAGCTTAATCCCCCTGAGGATCTTCAAGTATTGTTAAACACAAGTGGCAGCTATCCAACCAGAAAGAGCTGTTTTCAGTTTTTGGGGCTGAATAAATATGGACTCACCATATTTTAATTTAGCGTTTTTTTTTTTTTTTAGAATTATTTAAAACAAGTTTCCCTCTATTTACCTTCATTAATCTGAAGTATTTTTGTAAATCATTTCTAAACAATTAAAATCTATTTAAATTCCCTGTTGTGAGGCAACAAAACAAAATGATAATCAAGAAGGATGAATCCTTTTGCAACCCACTGGTAATGTTTCAGGTTTGATTGTAATGTTGAGCTGAGGAGGAGGGGAGACCAGAAATGATGGTAGCCTGCGGTGTTTGCCTTGACCGTAACGTACAATGTTCCTGTGCAGAAAATAATGCACACCAGGAAACGGCACCAGGACATGTTTCAGGACCTGAACAGGAAGCTTCACAGTGCAGACAAGGACAGAGAGTCTCCACCTGTTGATGCCAAAGCTGCCAAAAGATGGAGTGTGTCCTCTACCGGCAGTGACAAGAGCAACATGAGTGTAAACAGATTTTATTCTATTCTGCCTCCTTCCCCTCCAGCACTGAATGTTTTCCTTTCCCTACAAATGCAAATTAATACATTTGAACTAAGTTTCTAGGTTGGTGATAAATGCAGGCATGTTAAAGATTGTCATTTTACTGGCTTTCTATTTAATTGCCAGAATAAAATAAGTGATCTAAGAGTCGTAGGTGTACATGTAAACTCACACCAAAGATCAAAGCCCATCTAAGTGGTGCTATTGTTAAAGTTGATGGAAAAGTTTCATAAATGCAAAACAGTCCCCTTTAATGAAATGCTGCATACAACATGGGCAAGATGCTGCACTTGTACAGCATAATGTAGCAGGTAATGGGTGTGGACTTCCTGTTATTTCCAGTATCCTACTTCTGACACCAATGTAACCGTGTGTGGGTTACACACAGCAGAAGAACTGACTTCAAAAGCACATAAGAGGCAGGTCGAAACAACACACGTCCATCTTGGTCATGGTGCCACAGAAAAACACAAAAATGACACAAAGCATTTTTTGAAATAACAGGAAGTCCCCTCCCATTACCTGCTACAATAATATATACATATTTATATAATGCTGTATAGATGAGGACTCAAATGCAGGCTGAGGTGCAAACTGAGGTGAAAACAGGTGAGACAAAAAACTAAAATGATGATGTGTGGCAGTTCATACAGGTAAAGTCTATCTCAGAACTAATGTCAGTCTGTCTGACAAGACAAAAAATAAATAAATAAATAAACATGTTACCTACAAAAGAGTACCTGGAATTATAAAAATATCAGGAAAGAAAATTTCCCTTATGTGAGGAGCAGGACCTCACTCTCACTCTGCACACATTTTGAATAATAATAAAGAAATAAGTCTTTAAGGATGTCTGGAGCCCACATCAATCCCATCTTAATTTAGTTTTTGTAGGTCACAAAGTGTGAAAAATCTGTGATAACCTTTGACAGCATATGAAACCAAATTGTGACTGATTGGAGACAAAAGTGGACAAACTGCAGAAACTTTGTGAAACATAGTCCTTTATGTGTAACATAAATTTGAACGTCCGTAATTACAGTTCTGAATGTTGTAGATGTTTTGTAAATACAAACACAATGTAGTTCCAAGTGAAAATTTGTGTATACTCTTACCAGTTTGTGTCGATCAACTAGTCAATGAATCAGATGGTCTCTGGGCTCCCCGTAGGCATAATATATCTAGATAGGTTGTAGTGGGTTTTGAACATGCACCAAACTTTTGTGGTAAAGTTTTGATGGTTTACAATGTTAGCAGCATATCGGGGTCCTAAGTGGAGCACAGGTAACCATAGTAACAGTATGCTGCTGATGGTGTTGCTAAAAATAATAATGGAGACCCAGAGAGACTTCCCATAAACAGTGAAATGCTGCAGATGGGGACAGCCTAAGACAACTATGATAGCCGTACAGTCATGCAAGCATTGCATAACCTTCTAGAGCATAGCTGCATCCTGGTGATGTTGTAAAGGGTTTATTACAGTTATGGGAACACATGGTAGAATTTTTCAAAATGATGTGGTACTGAGGTTACAGACAAGTGTTTTCTCCCTCACTTTTTTGACCTAAACAAATCCTGTCCCTCTTGGTAATCAGACAATATATGAGATTTTTATCAATTAAAATTAAAATTTTTATCAACAGACTAAACATATTTAAAAATATATATATTTTCTAGACCCACATAACCTCACAGATGGGTTTGGTACAGTTTCAGTAAAATTATAAATTAGCTAAAGGATCTAAATTGAAATGTCAAACAGATGTTTACACCAGCAAAACTAACTACTATTTTCTTCTAACATTATCTTACTGATCAGACAATAATTGTCTGTGGAGAAGAGGCAGAACCCCATCAGTTAGTTCTTAAACATGCTGCAACTCAGGTTGAGAGTCTTTAGGCAATAACACATTTTTTTTATTCAGAGGGCTGCAATGTGATTTCAAAATAATTACAGATGCATTTCAACCAAATTTGAAACACATATATATAAATATACAAATACATATATACTATTTACAAAAGGTTAGGGAGTTGGCTTTCGGGTGAAATTTCAGGATGAACCTAAAATGCAGTATAACCTGTACAGGTGAACTTATTGTGACCTTGTCTAATCCAGAGGTGGTCCTCATGATCCACTTTCCTGCATGTGAAATATGTCCCTGCTTCAGCAATCCTGGCTAAAATGAATGAGTGATTGACAGGCTTCTGATAAACTTGATGACATTCTGAGTAGGCCATTTAATTAGCTGAATTAATTGGAGAGTTGACTGATAGTAGGCTGATGAGATTTGCTGAAGCCAGGAGAGAACTCCTATTTGTTTGTCTTTGTTTAAAGGTTTTGAGAACACGGTGTTAAATCTGTTAAAGTTAAATATGTTCACAAGGATGAAAGGAGATGTGAGTTGCAATGTGTTGGAGACTGGTAAGGTGGAGAACTCAGGAGCAGACCCAGGATGAAGATGAGAAACCACAGTAAGTGTTTCCAGGTTTAGTTTATCTCACCAGCAACTACATTTGAAGGAACTTAGGATAACAGAGATGTCCATGAAGCAATAAACAGGATTGATGAAGAAACTCTTTAAACTCTTAATTTATCTGAGGCTAAATATTTGTGCCTAAAGGTCTCTAATGTTCCAGCAAACATTTGTTGTCCCCATGGTCCTTAAATACTTGCAGACCTCATCAGGTGGATCAGCAACAAGTGAGTGAGTCAGGCTCCACCCTGCCACACAATGAATGCAAGAACTGAGTTAAAGTACCTGTACACATCCACAGTACCCCCTTCTCAAGAATCACCTCTAGACAATTGGGCACGTTTCTCAGGATGTTGCTGGTAGAATGTAGCAATAAGATTGGGGTCAAGGATCTGGGGATCCACTATCTTTCTTCAGACCCATATTCTTCCCAATAAACTAGAGATTGAAAACCACAGCCCCTATGGAGACAGAGGGTTAGAGGACTCACTGCCACTGGTTTAATCCAAGAGATGTGAAATGTGGAGTCTATTCTCAGAGAGGTTGGGAGTTGTAGTCTTATAGCAATGGGAATCATTATTTTGACAAAGGCAAGAAAACAATAAACTAACTTCCCAGGGGTGTCTTGGGCAATTGAGACTTGCTGGCTAAAAAACTTGCCTTGGAGAAGTGGGGAAACTGGCTGGAGGACTTGGAGGTTCCATTCATTGTTTGAACTGATCACAAGAACCTGGCTTAACTTTAAAACACCACAAGACTGAATTCACAACAAGCACACTCGTACCTCTTCTTTGCCAGATTCAACTAGTCAATCCCTTTTTGACCTGGTTTCATGAATGGTAAACCTGATGATCTGTCCCTCCAGTTCCCCTCCAATGTCCAACTTAAGTCAGATGAAAGGATCATTCCTCCTAGTAAGTAAACCCTTTCTTTAACTCACCAAATGCAGAAATGGCTTCTGGAATCCATGTGAAGGCTCAGAGGGTGGAGGTCAGCCTGTTACAAGGGACAGCCACAAAAATGTAGTTTTGTAGGAAGTTTCTGTATCCCAGATCCCAAAAAAACATTGTAATTGTTTTTGATCCTCATGAACAGACCATTCTGCCACTGATCTTGTCTTTTTGAGGTCTGTCTGCACCTGTCCACCCTCAGAAACCAAGCCCAGAAAGGTATTTGAAGATGGGTGAAACTTGTTTTCTCAGCCTTCACAAACAGTTGATTCACCAGGAGACCCTGTAGGACTGTTCAGACATGGCAAGTGTGTTGTTGAGGATTCTTGGAGTAAATGAGGATTTCATCAAAGGATACAAAGACAAAGATGTTAAGAAAATCATGTAAACCATCATTGACAAAAGCTTGAAATACAGCAGGGGTGTTGGTGAGCCCAAAAGGCATGACCAGTGTCCAAGAGGGGTTGAAAAAATGTTTTCCATAAGTCACCTTTATGAATCCTGATGAGATGATAAGCATTGCGAAGACCTCACTAGACCTCTGTCTAGTGATGGGTCAATGCTGGGTCTAATGGTCTTGACTTTTTAAGCAACAAAAAATAACCCTGCTCCAACAGGGAAAACCTAAAATGACTAGGGGAGTCAAAACCAACAAACTCACCCTCTTCATTATGATTTTTTCCAGAAATGACCATTGTCATTTGATGTACAGTAAAATATAGATGTAAGAGTTTGTCCTGTGAGGGTAGTATCTGTGAGAGTGTAAAATAACTTTTGAACAGGAATGAGTAATTGATCGACAAGGTTTTTACTGATTAGATTTTGCTCTGCACCAGAGTCCATAAGGGCTAAAAACAGGGAAATTAATTATTTTGACACAGATGGTAGCAGGTAATATTAAACGTGAGCCAGGAGAGCAAGAATAATTACCCACCAGTATCTCCTAGTTTACTGGTGAGATAGATAATCAGACCTGGCAGGCAGCGATGAAGTGTCCCTTCTTTCCACAATATATATCTTTGGCAATAATACAATGCTGTCTTTCAAAGGGGGAAAGTCTAGCATGTCCAATCTGCATAGGTTCCGCAGAATTGTTTGTTGCTTCCTTTGATGATTCTGTAAAGTGACAGTACATGTGGAATCTCCACACTTCTATTGATGGATTATTTTCTTTCCTGATGGTACGGGCAGAAGACTGAGGGAAGACAATGAGACTATATCTGCTGGGAGAAATGATGAGTGAGTCAAAGCAGATATTAGATTAGTAATAAATTGCAGGTATGAGTGACCGGACAAACAGGAGAGCTAAGAAGAAACTATGGCCAGAAAAAGTAGAAGAAACTAATTGACAGACTGAACAGGTTACAGAATATAGACAGATATCTAAGAAAGCAAAACTCTGGCAGAACTTAATTATACTTAAACTGAAAATATGGAACTGCAGAAACTTCAAAAGGGAAAATAAAGTAAAATGAATAACAAAAACTTGAAATGTTACAGATTTTAGGTATTCAGTAAATTTTCTGAAATTTTACCCAAATTAAAACAGATGTTAAAAACATATAGATGTGTCTCGGGGAAGTTTGCTTTCACTTTATGTAAACTTGTTTTACTGCATGCTAGCCATAATGCTACAAACTCTGCATGTGTATACACAAGCTAAACAAAGTTACCAGAATGTGAAACTGAAATTATTTTACAACTTCAAATCGGGTTTCCCTTTGTTACTGCAGCAGCTGAGATGAATCCAGCCACTCATATCCGAGCCTGGTTCTGGTTCTGCTGGAGGTTTCTTACTGTTAAAAATTAGTTTTTCCTTTCCACTGTCGCCAATGTGCTGCTCAGAATGGGAGACTGTGATCAAGGAATTTAACACAATTTGCTGGCTTCTTTAGATTGATTGTTTTTTGTAGAGACCTGTGATAACGTTTGTTGTGACTTGGTGCTGTATAAATAAACAACTGAACTGAATTGAGAATTCAAGCTTTTCAGCCATCATTCTTTCTTCTGACGATTCAGATCTCCAGCCAATGTCAGAACTTATTACACATCAAAGCACCACTAAAACTCCACCAAACCATAGCAGGGTTAGCACAGTCTGAGATTGAGTAACGTGATTGTTGGTGATTGTAACGGTTGTTTTTATGATACAAATATGATGTGATGTTTCAAAAATTCATACTACAGAATTTTTAGATGTAGCCCTCTGTAGCAGCCAGGAAATCATGTTACATTTGAGACTATCCGATTACAAAGATTCATCCATTTATCCATTTTCTTTATCCGTTGTTCTCTTTGTGGGTCTCAGGTCAGCTGGTGCCTGTCTCCAATTATCACTGTGTGAGATGGACACCCTGGACAGGTCACACATCCATCATAGGGATGCATATAGACAACTGAGACAACCATTAATTATTTCACTTACATTTAAAAGAAGATTATGTGCAGTTATTTTTTCCTAGACACATTTATCAGTATGGCATGAAAATGCAAAGCAAATTTTCAAATGTGTGAGGAGGTTATTAAAGAGATGAAACTAGTGCTGTGTTTCAACTGATGAGTCACAGGTTATTTTCAGCTTCCACAATACACCATCTAAAAAAATATTAAGACTTCCACTCAGACTTTTGGGGAGGTTTTGAGTTTGTTTAAAAGGAATAAACAGAATCTGTTCACTTCTACCTGATTATCCAAACATAATTCACTCTGACTGACCACATGTTTCTGCAGATAAAAAAACTGAACACTCAATTGGATTACTTTACCTCACTCATAAAAAACAACTGGGTCACTGTAACCTAACAGAAAATCCACAAATAGGTTTGTACAAATTTATGTCCATGTCATTGGTTTAAAATGTCATTGTTTTAAAATGCTAAAATTAATTACCTAAAATTTACCTCAGAAAAGGCTTATATTACCATATTATTTCAGTCAAAGTTGGAAAAACATAGCACACAATAAAAAGTAAAACATTATGCATTTATTTAAAGTTATTTCCTTTCATTTTTCCGAAATAAGAGGAACTTTTTTGTAAATGTCTGTATTGTAATCCCTTGATGTCTGATTTAGTGGAAGAAAGAGTTAAAAACTGAGCAGATCTAAAACTTTTACATTTCTAGTTGCTGGTTAGTACAATGAGCATTTTAGGGGGGGGGGCGGGAAATGAAGGCAGTCGAAGAAGAATAACCATTTTGTTTTGGTGTTCCAAATGCATACTCAATGAAAAACTGTCCTGATCTGATGGTACAGAAGCAGTGAATGGGGTTGGGTGGGGTTAGACATTCATACCACCTCATGCTTGCATTGAGCTCCTTAATCAGAAAACACATTTGCTTTTCGAATCGCTCATACTTTTGTTTGATCACTATATTCAAGTGGAAATTTATTTTTCTGAAAGAAAATAATAAATTTCATGTCCAGCATTTTCATTGAGATAAATAAATTTACTGTGTTTAAACATGTCAACTAAATAATATATGTATAGCAGTAAAGTTAATATTTATTCTGTTTATCCTGTTAGTTTAAGTAAAGTAATTCTGTATGACATTGTTGAGTATTAGGTAAAGTTCCAGTAGTAGTACATAATACAGATGGTTATTTACTGGGTACAAAGCAGGTACTATCCTTACACTTACAAAGCACTATGAGGATACTTACATGGAAGGTAATGAGTAAATACCAGGTACATATTCTGTAGGTACGTATACAGTGAGTACCAGTTATATATCCTGTAAATACTGAGGAAATACCAGGTACCTGTCATATAAGTACCAAGTATATACCCGTTAAATACATGGTGCATACCAGGTTAGTACTCAGCACATAACAGGTATGCACTCTAAGTACTCAGTGAGTACCAAATGGACACCCAGCATGTACCCGTTCTGTACAAGGTTGTATTATTTTTAACCACCTGATTAGAAGTCAGAAGTACAGGAACACCACTAAAACATGTTTCTCATATTTTCTTCTGATCAGGACAAGCCTCAGACCCCGAGTAAGAGGGGGTGGGAGGGGATCCGGAAAACCCAGTCACCCCCATCCTGGGTGAGGAAGGACCTGGAAATGGTGGCCGCCTCCCCGCTGGAGCTGCAGACAGTGGAGTGGGAAAAGACCAGTGCCACCATTCCACTCGTGGGCCAGGAGATCATGGACCTGCAGACAGAGGTGTGACCCCACCCCACCCATTCTGACCTCACTTCCTACGGCTGCCCGTTTACTCCAGCGCTATCAGACAACACACACATACACACACACAGACACACACAGAAGAGCTCCGTACAGAGGATGAGTGAAGGATTCTGCGAGGAGGTGAGGGGGGGAGGAGGAGGGGGCGAGGAGTAGAGTCATAATATCATAAATCAGATCAAACAGTTAAAGAGGGGCGAGGAAGATGCCATCTCTTTTTCCATCATTTCACTTGATGATTTGATGAACTGCTCATCTCAGATCAGAAGAGAAAAAGCATTAAAGTAGCACAAAGAGCTGCTACATGTGAATCAAAGAACAAAGCAAAGGAACCTGTGCGGTCTTTACCCCTGTATTAAATTGTTACAATGTAATAAACATAATGTCTCTTTTTTTTTCATTCCTGAGACTGTTGTTATGTTGCTGTTCATCTCTCCTGATGTCTCCTGATGAGCGTTGATGTTTGCAGCTCAAAATGCCTCTGAATCTTTGATTTTATTTTATTTTTTCAACATCAGTGTTGGGAAAATAAACAAAAGTTATAAAAGTGGGCAAATGTTGTGGCTCAACTGTTCTTGTCTCTTTTCTCAATAACTTGAGAGGGGAGGAAAAATAAAAAGACATCAGAAGCCAAAACTCCGGGCACACCTCAGAGACAGCAGTGTGCACATGGACTGTGTGTGGGCTTTGTCCTCTGATTGGTCCATTAAAACAGAAAAACAGACGTCAGCATATTTGGAAATGGCAAAGTCCCCCATTGGACAGAGCTATGAAAAGTATTTGACCACTTACAGATTTCTTCTGGTTTTGCTTTCTTGTCACACTTACACGTTTCAGATCAGGAAACAAATGTTAATATTAACAAAGATGACCCAAGTAATTAAAAAATGCATTTTTTTTAAATGATGGTATTATTTATGAAGAGCAAAACTGATTTCCAATCCAACCTGGCCTCAAGGGAAGAACTAATTGCCTCCTAGAGCTTGAAACAGTTTGTGCCAGAAATGGCAGCAACAACTCAAATCATGATTTTTCTTATGACTGTGGAAGAATGTTGTTATGCTTCAGTGTGCTTTCTGGTCTTTTTTCAGCAGTGGGTTTGAAGCTGGAACTCTCTTATGGGTGTTGTTTTTGCTCTTAATGTCTGTCCTGCTGCTGAATAATGAGCTCTAACATTAACACTTATACTGTATTGTTCTTTATTCTTTATGTCAGTTAGTGTTCCTTAGAGGAAAAATCCAACACCTGCTTCAAAGTATTATTTTATCTTTAACCTTCTAAAAGCCTTTAAATTTAAAAAGTCCACATTTCAGTTTTTCTGAAAAATCATCAAAATATTAATTTTACATAAAAAAAAAATCCTCTTCTTACTGTGCCCAAAATATATATATTTTTGAAATATAAATCCCAGTTTGAAGTTTTGTAAAGACCCTCCACCCCCATGGATGTTCCAGATCCAGTAGTCAAAAAGGATGTTTTCAGTCAAACGTCTCCATGTTGCTTGGTCGTGATACATGAAATTTATTATTTTTAAATCTTTGTTTTTTTAATTATTGTTTTTTCCCCTATCTCTTCTTGTGGATCTGTTGTTGGTGTTCTGTTTTTAGAAAAGCCAACAGGAGAAAGTAGTTCTGCATCATGGAGCGTTTGATTCTTCTGTCTGTGTGCACGTTTTTACTCGTGCAAAATGCAGGTGTGTTTCAGCTCTTTCCATACAAACTAAAACTATTCTGTCAGATGAGACAACAGACTGGACTATGCAGCAATGTCAAGCCGAGAGAACGCACTGCTTTCAAAGTTGAACACGGCTGTGGGGGATTTTTATTGCAGCTCTCAAATGTAAAAGCTCCACATAGTTGTTAAAATCAAAAGTGAGAAGACTTCTAAGAAGACCATATTGTTATCTGATATGGTAAATATGATAAATGTGGATTTATAAGTTGTATACAGTAAATAATATATTTCAATGTGGCTGATTTTCCCCTGAGGTACACTAGAGGGCAGTAAAGTTCCCATGAAGTTGCAGGAGCATTTTAAAATATGACAAAAAAAATGTATTTTTAGGTTTTCTCTTAAATAAATTGTGTTTACCCACTGCACTAAAGAAACCATGAATAAAAACACTGCCAGAAATAAATATGTGGCTGATTTGTATCTAAAAGACAATAAAGAGTTAAATGAGGCTTGCAGAGTTTTAAATGCTCTTCTGCATTCTTTCAGGACCTTCTAGTGTTCCTGGGAATAAATTTCGTTGGAAAGTTCATCATATTCATCATATTTGTGGATAATGACTCAAGAAATATAAAAATAATGAGTTTTCATCTTTTTTTTTAGTTTAAACCTTTCAATAAACATCCCAGCAGCCTTTTTTCTGATTCAAAACACTAATGACTTTTTTTTAGTGTTTTTGTTTTAAAATCACCAGGTGGAGTGATAATAGAGGAAGAGTTTTCCTTGGTTAGTCCTTGGTTGATGATGTCACAGCCATATGTGACAGAACGCTGTGGGGCAAAGAAGGAGGTTTCTGTTGAATTGTTTATCAGTAAAAATGGAAGCAGAGAACTTTGTTGAGTTCAAAGAAATGCTGAAACATGTTGTAGGTCTAATGGACACTCAACCACACCAGTATGAACCTGACCCATAGCTGGTTCTCCACATTCAAATGAAGGCTGACAGATGTGGGTTCAGATGACCCTGAAGACCACCATGACTGACCAGATGTTGAGATGTTTGTTCTCATAGCAATAAAGTTAGTTTGAACAAGATATTGGATGTTTGCGTTCACCCAATGGACAACATGAACTCTGAGATATCTTCCTTTTATTTGACCCGGTTTGACTCTGTGTAGGCTGTCGAAGTTATTAAGTTTTATTATTTTAAAATTAGTGTGAATTCATTAAAATTCAACACTCAATAAAAGCACTGTTTATTACTTTATATTGATGTACGTTTATTCACATGCAAACCCTTTTCATTTGACCTTTAAGTGATTCGGGATTCTACAGTTTTGGCAGTGTTCAGACCTGGGTGTGGTAGGAAAATCAGACTTACCTTTCAAATAGAAAACAGAAAAAAAAGACAGTTATTAATAAATAACTGTCTTTTTTATTAAAAATATTTAATAAGGATTTAATAAAGCAGTAGGTTTTTTTACACAGGTTGGTTTGATTAGTTTTGTTTTTTATATTAAAGAAAATTGTAAATTTAAAGCTGCATTTTGTACTTACTCGGGATGTCTTTTATATAATTTTTTTGTTTGATTGATCGGAAACATTTAAGTGTGACAAAAAAGCGAAAAATAAAAGAAATCTGAGGGAGCAGATATTTTCCACAGCATTGTAAAAGCATGCTAATGCTTAGCATGTTGTTGTTTTAAAGATGCTAACTGAAAAGGTTTGATTGTGTGTGTGTGAAATGAGAAATGGTAGCTAAAGAAGTGACATGAATATGTGTGCGTTGTTGGTATGAGGGAAGGGGTGCACAGAAGGAAAGCACAAGGCTCGTTCGGAGTCCTGATGTACAGCATTGTAATTATTTCAACAGAGTTCTACAGAATGGATTTTAGCCTATAAATATCTTTCTTACTGTGCTTGGGGATAGTCGTTCTCATTATTATGAATATGAACATGATTATTCTGATTCTGATCCTCCCTCCCATCCCCACCCCTCCCAGTGTCCCATCAGGGTACTGGACTCCAAGTGTTCTATATCTCAATGTAACTGTGTGCGTTTTGATATCACCACCGTGTCACTCATTAAAACCCTGACCTCCAACCACCAAGCTACTCTCTCCCCCCTACTTCCCTTTTTATTTCACCAGGGTCACCTCTTTGTTAATGTACAGTTTTCAGAGCACAAAATGAATGTGTCTTATTTCTAATAAAAGCATATCTATATAATAAAACTGTTGGTTTCTTCATGTTTGAGTCCACAGTTTGACGTGCGATGTTGCTGTGCACCTCATGTCAGACTGGTACATGTTTAATTATCTCCTGCCACCAAAAGGCAAATGTCTGAGTGTAAATCGCTTACAACAGGATGAATTTTAATTAACCTCTCTTAAAGCACTCATTGGATTTATGTCTACATCTGGAGTCAGCCTAATTCAAAATGGCTGCCACAGTTATTTAGCATTAGTTTTCAGATATTGAGATCAAATTTGGCATAGTTGTAGCCAAGTCAATTACAACACATGATCAACATAATCCCTCTGTACATCTAATCTTTATCATTAACTGCTTGAGTCAGCTCTTTTTGTCTGTTAGCAAAATATATGTCTCATGTATCATTGGATGGATCCCATTAAAAACTCAAAGTATTCATTGGATGTACATCTACGTACAACTGATTACTGTTTTGGTCAGTGCATTGAAAGGTGGTTGTCAGGTTTGTGGAGTTTAGAAACCAAGATGCAGACAAAATACGTCAAAGTGAGAAGATCAAAAAGAAAAACTGATTTATTAACAAAAATTAAGTGTTGTCATGGCAGCAGAAAATACTTACAAATAAGAAAACTCTTGGAAAAGCCAGACTTGCTAAGGGAAGTACAATGCACAAACAAGAGACTAATATCAGAAAGACAGAATACAAAGGGACACCAATGAGTAACAACGACACACACCTGGGGATAGACAACAAGGATCAGGTGAGCATGACAGGTAGAGAACAGAAACACTGAAAATGGCTAAATAATAAAAAAACAGAAATCATGAATAAAAACACACAAAGACAACAAAAAGATGTAAACTAACAGATCCTGACAGTGACTAATCTACAGTGCAGCCAATATTACTTTCATACTGAGGATGAGTGGATGAGAACTTAAGACCACAAATGCATACTGCCTGTAGGACCACAGCTTGCCAAAGATGTTCAGATATCCATGCATACATTACATGGGTTTGCAGTAAAACTGGAACAAACTTATCTTACTTACACCTAAAAAGCTTCATTGTTTGGTTAAGAGTCGTGTGTCGTGAAAAAGTACAATTTTTATTTTTTTGGCTGGTCCATCCATCATGGGTTACCACAGCAAGCAAATTCACCTGAAGATCCATCCACCAACAACCGAGCTACCACCGCGCATGTGGGGCAGAGGGCTGCCCTCTAAGGCACCCAGTGAGCTGTTGGTGGTGTTAGGGGCCTTTCTCAAGGGCCCACAGTGAACCAAATAGAGTTGGAGGCAGATGTGGAGGCTTAACCTTTCCCGCCCAGATTTCCGGTAATTGTCCAAGATTTGAACCTGCAATCAGAATCAAAACCAAAAGTGGATGCATAGTAACAAATGAAATTAAACTGCAAAAACATAAAAGCCCATACAATATTTTGTTCTTTCAGCTATGAAGTAAGTCACAGAAAACTCTGGTAGCAATACACAAAATAGGGCAAGTACTCAGCACATAAGTTCCAGGTTCATGATTGGCTTTCCTGAATGTGAGGGGGATGAAACGTTGGAGATGTCTTAAGAAGATAAACAATTTTTCAACATTGTAAAACAACCAGTTACCATAGAATTACACTACCTAGCATCACATTGTTCATAGAAAACCTCACTAAAATGACCTATGCCATGAGAGTATCTAGCAAAGACCTCAACTGTGCTGATGGCAAGGTTTGGTATGGTATCTGCCACATCATGGCTTTCATCATCCAAAGAAGAAAAATATTAAGGTTGTTTTTTTTTTTTTACTGTAGAGCTACATATATGGCTCTTTGTAATCAGCACTCTTCGGTGTTCTGAGGTTCAGACAAGAAGAACGACTATAAAACATGTACACTCAGGCCCAGGCCTCCCTAGAAAAAGAGATTTGCGATCTCAATGGTATTTGCCTGGTTAAACAACGGTAAAATTTAAAAAATGACAGATGTGGAAGCTATGTTCCACTAGGTTAAAGTGTCAGAAGATGAATCAGACATTATCTGGTATCAGGTAATGAGTCAAGAGATGGTTGAATATAAAACGGTTGTGAAATTGTTCCATGCAACCTCCTCTACAAGCTGTGCCTGGTTTGCTTTAAAAAAAGGTGCTGAAGACTGCAGAAATCAGTTTAAGGAGCAAATAACCCAATTTTAAATATCTTCTGTCGAAGACTATCTTACATTTGTTCGCATTAAGAAAGAGACAGTAATGTTATACCAGTCTTTGAAAAAAATGTGTTTCAGACTCACAAAACACGTGAGCACTAGTACATTGGTGTTATCTGCTATTCCAGAAGGAGAGGGCTGTGGAGGTTAAAGATATTGACCTGGATTATCAAATGTTCAAGGATTCAAGGATTTGTATTGTCACACCAGCTCACATTTGCATGTCTGTGGTCCCAGTTCAAGAAGCTTAATAAATAAATCCATCATCTATACCCTATTCTTCCTTTCAGGGTCACGGGGTCGCTCGTGCCCATATCCAGCAGTCATTGTCGGAAGTCCATCACAGGGTCACACATAGAGACAAACAACCATGCACTTACTCACTCACACCTAGGGACAATTTAACCAGGTGAGTGGGAGGACGTCGAAATGCCCGGAGAGAACCCACACATGCATGGAGAGAACATGCAAACTCTACCCAGAAAGGATCCCGGGCCGGGTTTGATCCGGCGACTTTCTTGCTGAGAGGCAACAGCTCTACCAACTGTGCCACCGTGCCACTTAATTAAATAATTAATTATAAAGTAGATTATTATGAGGCTGAAATAAGTTCGTCTCGAGTTCAGCAGTCAGCTGCAGGGTAGAAACCATTTTTGAGCTGGTGGTTTTGCTCTAGATGCTCTAGATCCTCAGTCGCCTGCCTGCGGGGAAAGGCTGTAACAGTCTGTGTGCAGGATGGGTGGAGTTCTTTAAGATGCGGAGCGCCATCACCCTGCATTGTGATGTGTAGAGGTCTGAGGTGGAGGGAAGGCTGCACCCTACAGTTCACTGTGCAGCCTTAACCACTCTGCAGAGCCGTCCTTTCAGGGGCAGTACAGCTGCCGTGCCACACAGTTATATATGTACGGAGTACTCTCCACCACAGAGCAATAAAAGTTCCTCAGGACTGAGTTTCCAAGTCCAGCTCCCCATGTCTTTCTGAGGAGGTAGGGACGCTGGTGGGCTTTCCTGACCAGACAGGAAGTGTTGGCACTCCAGGTGAGGTCATTCGATATATGCACACCCTGGTATCTATAGATGGGGACCACCTCCACAGCTGCTTCTCCGATGTACAAAGGATGAAAAGAATCCTTTTCTCTTTTGAAGTCCTCTACTATCTCCTTGGTCTTCTTCACATTGATGAAGAAGTTATTTTCTTTGCACCACTGCACCAGGAGTTCAACCTCCTGTCTGTATTTGGACTCATCGTTGTTTGTGATGCATTCCACTTCTGCTGTGTCATCTGCAAACTTTACTAAATGACAGCGTGAGGTAACGGGCCGGTCACAGGTCGAAAAAAAAATTCACCAAATGTTAAAACCTGAAAGGAGTCCCACTCTTTGCTTGACTTTTGTTTCGGGCAAAATGTTTCCTCTTGACCATTGCTCCCTGCACTTTGCTGCACCAGTCCATTGTCATCAGGAGCCGCTGTCTATCCAGTGCTGATTTCAGCCTCAGTGACATATTAAAAAAACAAACCATCTCTGTTGGTAATGAGTTGGGTTGAGCTGTACTTCAGCCGTAAATTTAGCTGTAAATTTAGTGCCTAAATCAGCCTCATATGAATAAAAATAAAGCTTGATCGCAGGAGCTGGAGAAGCCGTTGCACCTCTGTGTGCTGCCATGGCAACAATTTGTTATATTGCCAATGGAGAGAGTTTTAGGGGTTCTCTGGTGCATCCATTCAGACTGGCCTAAGTTCAGGATCATAGTCCCTGAAAAAGAAACCAGGAGAAAACAATACCCTGGCTACTGTGAGTTCTATCTTTGATCTATTGGGTATTCTGGCACCAGTTGTGCTCATAGCTAAGAAAATATTGCACTTCAGAAGCTCTTCAGAATAAAAACTGGCAGGGATGAAAAGATAATTGGATCAGTGTCCCAAGTCCAATCAAGATGTAACCAATTTACACCTCTGATTTAAGCTTCTGACACTTACATGTACAGAAGAACTGCAGAAACAAACCCAGCTGTAGACTTTGTGAAGTCTAGAGGAGTTCCACTTTTTTATTCACATGAAGTTCACCTGCTGCAACATGGTAGCCCACATGGACTAGATATTAGATCAGAATTGCAGCTGTAGCCTGGTCTGGAGCTGCGCAGGATATATCACCATGGTAACTTATGCGCTACTGCTTTTGTAAAACCAAATCCAGGCCAGATTTCAGCCAGGATATCTGGAAAATCCCACCTTAATCCGCTATCCTGATTTTGTGAAACAGCCCTCTGGACCATTCCTTCTGTGTTTCATTGTGTCTCTTTCCTGTACCCCCAAACCTAGCTGGTCGAGGCAGATGCTTACCTGGCTTGGTTCTGCTGGAGGTTTCTTCCTGTTAAAAATAAGTTTTTCCTTTCCACTGTCACCATCGTGCTGCTCCTCAGGATGGGAAACTGTGGTAAAGTGATTCAACACAATCTGCTAGATCCGTTAGATTGGTTGTTTTTTGTGCAGTGCCCTGAGACGAGGTCTGTTGTGACTTGGCGCTAGTAAATTAAATAAAATTAATTTGAATTGAATTACGTGTAAAAGGGGAAGAATGTGGAGGCAGGCATACACAAGGAAAACACAAAACCACTTGGTTCACGAAAAAGAAGGAAAATTAATACAGATCCTAACAATTGCCAGCAAGTTGCAACCACTTTTACCATTTAAAGACTGTCACAGGCTGTATCAACATGAAGTACAAATGTGTTTTCAGTTAATATTTATAGCATTTGGACTAGAAAATATAATTTGAGGCATTTTAGGCTGAGTTACTAACCCTCAGATACCGTTAAACAGATATATTTGTTTTTATACTGGCAGGTTGCCAACAGACACTTAACAATACTTACATTCACAAAATATGTCAAACAAATGTCAAAATTTTAAGGAGATTTCTTGAAATATGTTTAGCTTCTACCAAACCAAGTATTAGCTCAATCTTTGTCAAACTGACTGACATAGCAATTTTAAAACTGGTATGCAAAGGAGCATGACTTCAAATGAAGCATGAATTCAAACAAAAGCTTGTCTTTTATTTAATGTTCTCCTAAACATCTCTTAGACATATCATTTGTAAAGATATGTAAAACCTGTTCCAAATGAAAGCCTCTCATGGAGAAATATGGAATAATGGAAATTTCTTGTCTTTGGGAAGAAATGATTTGTGTTGCTGAGATAATGAAATGTGGTTGCTTAGGGGCAACATGTTCCTTTGATTCTCCTTGACAATGAGAAACAGCTGTTTATTCTTGCCTGGGAGCATCTGCCCTTGGTGATGTGTTTTATTTTGTTCTTGCTGCAGGCAGGTGTGTGTCTGTTGTTTGCACGATTTATTAAATGCACAACACTTTACTGATGATATTGCCTGCTACAGAAACTACAAAATGCTGGAAACATGCAGTATTGCTAATGAAAGTCAATGAAACATTTTTTTGCACAATGAGGGTTTTTTGCAAATGACTGATTTGCTTCTCCTAATTAATATTTAGTGATAACTTCATTAAAAAACTGAACTGTAATGTATAATTAAAAATATAAACAATTAACCTGCCTTTGATCTTTTGACTAATGTGATCAAGAGTAATAATTCACCCATGCTTCTGTGAAAGTAAATATATAACAAAAAAAAATAAGCTCCTAAATGTCAGGTTTGAACAAGAGAACAGCTAAAATCAGCATCTTTATGCAAAATGCAGAGAGACCCATTGATCTATTTGCATCAGCTATCTTAAAAATTAAATCAGCCAAGATAAGAAGAAGAACAACTCTGGTTCATCCTTGAGTGTAATTTCCATATGCCTGGATGTTCCATGTTTATCTGTTCAAACAACAAACTCCATGAGTGTCCAGCCATCATACTGTGCAGGAAGTGGATATCGACCAATAGGATACCGGTTATTTTGACATCAGTCTAACTGATACATGCAGCCGATTTTTTGGGGTCAATTCTCAAAGCTGATACTCCTTTTTCTTCCTCCATTAACATGATAAAAATAACAATGATAACAAATGTTACACATAGAGCTAATTCAAATTTTAGTTCCACTATTTCTAAAGAACTTGTCAATTTATTTAGATCTACAAGTTCAAAAGCGCATATGCTCAAATAAATTTTGCAGAAGCTAAATACACTCAACAAAAATATAAACGCAACACTTTTGTTTTTGCTCCCATTTTTCATGAGATGGACTCAAAGAT
>JARVJO010000305.1:28722975-28765228 GCA_031762555.1 Cynodonichthys magdalenae
TCCCTCACCGCCGGTGTCCACCAGCGGGTTCGAGGGTTGCTGCCACGACAGGCACCGACAACCTTACGGCCACAGCTAAGGTTAGCCGCCTCGACAATGGAGGCACGGAACATGGTCCACTCGGACTCAATGTCCCCCACCTCCCCCGGATTGTGTTCGAAGTTCTCCCGGACGTGTGAGTTGAAGACAAAGATTCAACTCACAGTTTTACAGATATTGGCTAAAATTTGGCAGTGGTGGTAGTAGCTGCGAGTTATCCACAAAACATATTATATAGATATCACAGAAGATTGTGCATAATTTTAGTTTCAAGGTTTGACCCAAACAAGTCAATTGTTTCTCATCATGAGATGATCTTAGTCTAAAACTCTGGCATGAAAGGTTTTGGGGTAATATGCATTACTTAAAGTAGTGGTTCCCAAACTGTTTTTGGGCTGCTGGTAAAATGGGTAGTGGAACTGGACCCCCTTTTTGCTCAGCGTCTGACAGATGAAATCTGGAGCAGCTGCTTACTTTCCAGTCTTCTCCGGTGTATAGAAGGCCACGGATGCAATTGTGTGACTGCGCACATATCCAACCCGTTTGACAGCCAGCAGTTCCCTGCGATCCACTTCCCCCAGGACCAGAAACCAGCCTTCATCCTTCACTTTGGGGAACCTGGGAGCCTGGGCCTTACTGTCCTGCTTTCTCTGAAACCACACACACACAAGGCTCAAATGGTAAAGTTGATTTCAGAGAAGATATCCTAACATTTCTCACATGGGTTAAACTTTTCCAAGATGTTAAAGAGAAAGTTCAGCTATTTTGAACTGGTGTTCAGTTGAAAAGTTCTAAATAATGTCTAACCTGTTGTAGACAGAGAAATCTTATAATCTATTTGAGCAACCTTCGTTTAAAGGAAAAAAAAAAAGAATAACTATGACAGGACTGATGAACTAAAAGCATGACCAAAATCTTAAAACACCAGTTTAACAGAGTTATTGAGAAACCTAAGGATAGAGCTGGTGTGTGGGAGACACTGACCTTCTGCTGGCTGAAGTTGATCCGTCTCAGTGACACCTGCAGGACGTACTCCTGGTCAGCGTGGACGTCCAACCAGCTGCTCGCCTCTCTCATGTTAGCCCCTGCTGCAGGGACTGGGCGCTCCATCTGCTCCTGACTCTGCTCCCACCAGCCCTTCACACTCAGATGGACTTCCAGAACAGGGAGGTGGCTCAGGAACGACCAAGCCTGGCAAAGGAGGAGCAAGGAGATGAAGAGAGAAAATAATGTTGGCTTAAAAGGAAACTATAAAGAAAACTTAATTCAGTTTTCATGCAAATGTCATAACAATATGACCCCTGACAGGTGAAGTGAAAAACCAATCTGTTGCACAATCTATCAAAACACCTTGAAACTAGCGTTTGTCTCTTTAAGAACCTCTTACCATTTCAGACAATCCCACTTCAGCATATCTTCACAACAATGCTTCATGCGAGGGGTGCCCTGATGTTGTATTAGTCCTATTAACCATTAATACAGGTATCATAAGGAGAGCTTAGGGAGAAAACCTCCATTGAAGCTGATGAAAAGTTCTGCACTATGGATAAATGATTATTGGACATTTGTTGCACAAACTGATGCAGATTTTATTTTCCAGTGGCAAATAATACAGAATAGGTTTTCATAGAGTTGGAAGAAATAAACAAGTTGCAAATAAAAAATTAAAAAAAACAGCTCTAGGGTTTTAGAATTACATAAACCAAATTGAGAAGTATTCAAGACAAGTTTGATGCATCAGCGACAACATTCCAACTATTTTGAGATAAAATTTGTTTTGTAGATGTTGCTCAAAATCCATGTGACACAGATGCACAGCCCTGCGACTTACAAAAGTAAAATGAGAATATTCATGAAAGTTTCAAGATACTTTGGAGATTTTCTTGTGAATCTCAACTAGTTGCCAAGAGTTACAGCCCAGTGGGATGCTGCCTTAATGAAGTCCATATGTTGACAAATTAGGGCACAAAAAAGGGACCTCGTGAAAATGAGTCCAGTGGTCATAATATAATGGCTCACTGATGTATTATAGGAAAATCATGTTCAATAAATTTGAAGTTAGAATAAGTTTGCAGAGAACTAGTTGATCTCTTCCAAAAGATTTATTCAAAATCACACATATTTACAGTGGCTCCTCTGCTTTGCATCACACATGAACAACAAGAATCCAATCAGAACTCTACAGAGCTGCACCATTCAAACATGTCATTTCTCCTAAATTTACAAAACATGTAGAATTTCTCTGTGGTGCATCAAAAAGGCTTCAACATAAAGCACCGTGACAGTTTCAAACTCTTTGGTCAGCTATTCTGAGTCCAATTCACTGTTTGAATTAAAGCGCTGTTCATTCTAGCAGACGTTCTTCTCTGGTCTTAATTAAATGTTTTATGAGAAGAACACAAGATATAAAAAGGATAAAAGCCCAGAGAGAATGACAGTGAAAAATGGTAGAAAAGGATGTGTGTGTGTGTGTGTGTGTGTTTATTGGGAGCTTGGAAGAGAAAAGCCTCTCAGATTCACCCAGAAAAAGCTATTTATGTGAGGATTACTCTCCCAGAGTGAGTCAGACAGAAATGCTGCTGTACATCTAATTATTTAATTAAAAAGCCTGCCACTCTGTGGGGGGTGGGAGGTGGAGTGGCTGGAAACGTGGGGAAGAGAGGCAGGGGTGAAAATGATTGGGTGAAGTCACAAGGCATGTTGCTGGGCCTGGATACTCTCATTACTGCGGCAATTAGCACTTAAATTGAAGCCATAAACCCCATTTATAAAGCTGTAATTGGGGATCGTAGAGGCATCAGAGACCAGAGGAATAACTGCTGATGGCTCCTCACTGAGAACTGTGTGTGTTTGTGTAGAACTGTGTGAGGAACCTGATCCTTTTCTTTTAAATCCGCACAATTCAAATGCTTGAGAACCATTGATAGTAGTAAGGTTTGTGATCTTACCTGGGCGATCAGAGTTGGGTGAAACTCTTGACTGACCATTGAAGCGAAAACACTTTCTCTGCCGTTGCAGGCAGCAATCAGCTCAGGAAGCCCTTCAATTGGCCCACTGAAGCCTCCCACATTACTCCGAGCCATCTGATTTGTCCACCTCCTAACAAGTGATAGAACATAAAGTGATGTGAGAGGCGTCAAATTAAACTAGAATGATGGAAATGAGGCCAAGAAAAGTGCTGATCCAAGTCTTCAAATGGTAAAATGGTATCAAATACAACAAGTTGCAAAAGTATTCAACCCCTCTTGGTATTCTGTCTATTTTGCTGACCTTCAACCTAGAATTTAAAAGGGTTTTCAGTTTTATCAGAAGTGAGGACCATCCATAAAACTCAAAATTAAGTTGAGGAGAAAAAAGTAAGAAAAAAACATTGAAAAATGTGTACGTGAAGATTAACTGATGTGTACTAATTGTAGAATGTGCACATGATGTGACTGGATTGGTAGAGCAGCCATGTAGAGATTTAGTTTTAGGAGGGTGGAGCTTTAGCTTTGGCCTCCTTTGCGCTTCTCTAGGCGCTTTCAGGGAAACACTTTGAGCCGAGAGTTAAGACCTTTTCATACGGAAGTTCTGCAAAATGACCAGCCTGCCTTTATCCTCTCTCTGGTCATTCTTAAATCACAGATGGAGTCGGCCATATCCCACCCAGATGTAAGTATTCAAAACTGAAGCAGGTAGGGTAGGAAACCAAAAGAAGCATGGAACCACTGGGAGGACCTTTATTTTTCTCACAGAATATCTCTCATATTCTACTGTCAGGACATAGTGACAGCTTAAACAATATGTTGTGTAGATTCATTATTTAAAATTAGATAAAAAGTCAATTAATATATCAGGTTTATGCAAAAAATATAAATAGGGTGAAAACTTTGCAACCCACTGTAAGTAGATAAAATACAGAACTAAATAAATTCATGTAATCAATAATTACATGAAATAACTGATTAATACAAACAATATATTGTAATATAAGCATGCAAAAATATGTTTAAAACTTTTAAAATAATCTCAGTAGATTAAAATGCTCAAACATCTATCTACTGACAGGATGTGAAAATGTTTCCACACAAATTAACATATCAATCTTGCTTTTATTATGAGAACAGCTAAAAAACAATGAGCACATGTAGAGCAGTGAAGTTGTTTACCTGAACAGGTATAGGTGTTGATGTTCCACATGTGGGAGTGTCAGCAGTGTGGAGTCATGAAGCCAGCGGCCCTGGATGATCATCTGAACCAGGTTACAGATACTAATGGCTGTAACTAACCAGCCCTCACTGGCAGCTACATCCAGCATTGCCTAAAGAAAAGAAAGGAAAATCCATCTTAACCGCCAATATTTGCTCAGGGACCAGAATTTTCCTGAGCCGTCTCTGCTGAGGCTGTAATTCAATGTAGAAAAAGCTTGGTGTTAAGAGGTTAATGTTCAAAGAAAAATGTAATTTCTTTCAATATTCAAGCATGTATTCAGGTTTAAGGCTTTATAATCGTAGGCAACAAGGCGGTGCAGTTGTTAGAGCCGTCACCTCAGAGCAAGAAGGTCACAGGTTCACCTCCAGCCTTTCTGTGTGAAGCTTGAATGTTGCATGTGGGGGTTTTCTCCCACTGACCAAAAACAAACAACTTAGGTTAAGTAGTAACTAAACTGCCTCTAGGTGTGAGTGAGAGTGTGAATGGTTGTTTGAGTCTTTTCTCTTTATATGGCCCTAAGATGAACTAGTGACCTGGGGACTATGATGTCTGGGGCATCAGCCACTAGTCAGATCTCCCGGTGTTACCAGACTTTAGAGTCTCTGGATAGTTTCCTGTAAAGAGTGCCGTCTGGGGATTACAATGTTATTTGAGTCACATCCCCATTTTTAAAACTAATGTTGCACCAATTAATTATTATTTTTAATCAATGCAGATCCAAAAACTCAAGCATGGGAGGATTGTGGAGTAGCCATGAAAAATGACTTTCGGTTGACCACGAGCAAATCCTGGCAAATCATTTGGTGACTCGGAAAGGGAAAGCGGGCCCTGTCCCAAGCTATGCTTGGCTTGAGTGCAGAACTGCGGACTCAGACTGAAGACATTGTTGGGCAATGAACGGTACACTTTAAAAAACTCCTTAATCTGGTCAACATTTTCACCTTGGAGAAGACATAGTCCCATGGCTCATGAAAAGGCAAATTCTTTACTGTGGGAGTGTTTGTTGAGGTAATTAAAGCTCCTCTGTGGCAAGGTGCCAGGAGTGGATGAAACTGAAGTCTCTTATGTTGCGAGGCTGTCATGGTTAACACATAGATTTGGATTTGACAGTGGAGTCGCAGACTGAGATGGTGGGCTATTTCCCTACTTTTAAAAAGAAGAACTAGCATGTGTTTTCTAACTATTGAGGGATCCCACTTCTCAGCCTACTAAGAAAAGATCAGGGTGTGAAACCTCAGATTCAGGAAGGGCAGTGTGGTTTCATCCTGGTCGTGAAAGAGTGTACCAGGTCTTCACCCTTGCATGGTTGCTTGAAGGGAGAAGGGGGTCACTGCAGTCAGTGGGAGTTTCTTGGGTGTGGGCGTAATTTGGGTAAGAGCTATGAGTAAAAATAATATCCATTAAATTTGCATCTGAATGATTACACTTCTCCCCAGCTGCCTATACTCAAACTACGCCCATATGTCAATCTGACCAATCATGGTTTACCCAAACTACGCTCACAACAAAGAAACTCCCACTTAGTGACTGCAGAGACCCCTGCTTGCTTAAAGGTGTCATGGGAGTTTAACCCTGATATGACAAGCTCATTTAAAAAAATGTACCATTTAAATACTAGTTTTACCAAGATTTTGACTGCAGTATAAAACCTGAACAGTATTCTGAGTAGAATCAGCTGAGTGAACCCTACCTGGCAGATACGGATGGCGTTGTCCAGAACCGTCTTGGTATCAGTGTTGTAGTCGCTGCACGGCAGCTGGGCATGGCTGAAGTGGGCCTGGAGCAGCAAGTGGGTCTTGGTGTGGGCGCTGTCAAAGGAGTGGGGGTTGACCTGAAGAGGGAGCTGCTGAGCCAGCTGGCTGTTAAGTTGGTCCTCGTTGTGTCTGACAGGCAGCTCAGCGTATTCCTCTGCATCCTGAAACGCATAAAAAAATTTGATAAAATCTGCAAGACTGAGAACAATTAAATCTGTGCTGGGTTCTAAAGGCTGCCTTTTGAGATTTCATGGTATACAGCTGGTCAGCTCTGATCTTTTTTACCATATTGTTTGTGAATTACAAAATTGTTGATTGTATTGCTATTTGTTCTCTTTATTTGCTGCATACCAGAAAAGACATGCACTGGTGTAAGAAACCTGTTCTTGCAAAAAACAATTCTTACAAACGTATTTTTGTATAGTAAATCTGTGTAACCTGATGTACCCACGACCGTAGAGTTATTCTATCTTTTTCTGTGCCAACATTCAGGCTCTGAACCAGCATGTAAAAATCAGTTTCTGTATGACTAGTTTTGTGGATATTTCTTGTTTTGCACAATTGTATTGCATGGCCACTGCACCTTCTATAAGCATTCTATTCTGCTCTATTGGCTCCTATTGCTTTCACTTAAGTTTACTGAGTAAATTTCCTTCACAAGTTTTTATTATTCAATGCCTAAAAACAAGGCACCAGGCAGGCAGCACGACAGCTTAGGGTTTAGCACTATTGCCCCACAGCAAGGTGGTCTGGGATTTCAATCTCCAGTTTGGACCTGGGTTTTTTTTGTGTGTGGAGTTTGCATGTTCTCCTCATGTTTGTGAGGGTTTTCTCCAGGTACTCCAGTTTCTTTATACAATGCAAAAACATGCATGTTTTTGTTTTCAGGCCAAGGTTTCCCTTGCAAAAGAGATAAGTGAGCTCAATGGGGATTGCGTATTTAAATAAAAGGTAAACAGAAATATGAGCTATTTCCCACCTTTATCCCTTGATTTGTTGCTCCGAGCAGTCATTACACAGCTACAACCCCATACGTTCTGGCTTAAAATCTAAAACTGACTGAGTGATAGCATTTTTTGTGGTTTATACAGTCAGCTGGTTTGAATTGGGTCGACTCCAAGTTATTCAGTTGCAGATGTACATACAAAGCATATTTCCTGAAAGTCGTCCACTGTTTCATGAGATCTTTTTCCATCAGACACACAAGCAAAAACCAACAGTGCCTTCACTTTCTGGTGATAATTATAGAAAATGTTGACACATTTCAAGAGTATTAATCTCTGCTGGAATGCAAACTTTAAAATAAAATAATTTATATTTCAGAACCAAATTGAGCTGTTTACATGTCACTAATAACATCTCTAGCTAAATGCATACTCAAATTCTGTTAAATGCTCTAAATAAAAGTAATTAAAAAGTTGGAATCAATCAAAATAAAACCAAATAAAACATTTGAACTCTGCAGACGTTCAGCAGTCTCACAAAGAAAACCGACAGAGAGAAATAAACAGGCCGAGAAAAGTCATGATGATGATCGTCCATCAGTCCCAGTTTTAGCCCAGGCTGTCAGCTGAGCTTTGTTGTTGGCTGTTAGGCTGAGACATGCGTGGGCACGAAGACCTCCTTTCCTCTAATTCACTTCTGTTCAACTTTGTCTAATGTGTTCCCATCAACAGGATGTGCAGGAAACATTTGTCATGGTTGGCCCCCAGCTCGGACTGTTAAAGGCTCCATCCATCACAGAGAGAAATCTCAGTTACGAAGAGCTTCCAGCTGAATGGGCCCTGGTGTGAGGGACGGGACAGGCCATTAATATCACCCGCCATTGAAAGGGGAAGGTGGATGATAATGTTGTACTGTGTGTGTCTGTTAGCAAAATACCTCATGAACTTTTGGACCGATTTGAATGATTTGTTTAAGGAAATAGTCATTAGATGGACATAAACACCAAAAAAATGTCTATTATTCAGTGAGTCTTACAGATATTGATGTGGTAGTATCTGAGAGTCATTAACAACACATACACTGACTGCTACCAGATTATAAGAGATCGTGTGAGATCTCACAATATTGCATGAAATTGAGCATTATGCTGTTTCCAAGGTTCCAAGGTCATCTATCAACATAAGAAAGTCACATGAAAGTTGGCTGGCATGTACATTCATTCAAAAAATGCTAGACTTTTTTTTTTACTGTGACTTTATTTAATTATTTAAATCTTTATAAGCTAGAATGTTCAACAGTTAAATTTTACGTGAAATTTCATACAATAGGGTTTAGAATCTGGGGGTTTTCTGTCTTCAGTGAGTCCAGGTGAGACCCCTGGCGTCTCAGAGACAGGCTGAGTGGCACAGAGCTCGGTGAGAAAAAAAGTGGGGATGGGAGGTGTGGGTGCTGCTTATTACCCACCAGACTGCAACACTTAGGGTCAACTGAAGGAGGAAAGCAAGTGTCAGTAGCTAACAGAAGGGGAGTGAAGGGGGCGGCGAGGTGACTGGCCAATAAGAGTGCAGCTTGGTGGGAAGGGGGACAGCCAGGCACAACTTTGATCAGAATTAATCAACCACAGCACCTAGCTGATCAACACATTGTTGTAGAAAAACAAGAAGGCAATTAAAGGCCTGTCACACCTTAAAGAAATGCACCCGCCACCTTCCATGCCATCATTTTAGACTGAAATCATCACATGATGAAAAATGACAGTTGCCGATGTTTAGTCAAACTGTGAAAATGAGATTGTGAAGAGATCTGATGCGATATCCCACCTTCTCAGAGGGTGTGATGTGGATGACTCATAGTTATTAGTTAGTATAACATACAGTATGTAAAACTGACCAAGTTAAAACCATGTTTTTGCTAGTTAATGTCAATCAACTGTGGGGGTCATGTTAAACTGACACCAAAATTTATTAAGTTGTAAATGTACATCCTGATGATTATTTTGTGAAAGTTTAATTAAAATCCATCCAGTTATTCATCAGATATTTTGCTAACAGACAGGGTTTACTTTGTTTACTCATACAGTTTACTTCTCAGACTCTACTGGCCTACAGTCTGAGATGGAGCTCAATTTTCTGAGTATTGTGTGGTCTGACCACCGGGTGAATTTGTCCACTCCTGGGAAGATTGACAGCTTTTTAAAATGTTTTCCACCTGGGAATAATATTCCTCTCTGCAGATTGATGGCCTTATCATTAATCGTTTTTGACTGATGGGCAGAAACGGTTGCTTTTAGTCATTGCTGATGTCCTTTCATCTTGTCATTGTGTTTACACACACCTGTATACTTCAGAGCAAACTGACAAAACTCCTGTTTTTCTAGAGGGAACCACACTGATGCTGGTCAGTTTATTAAAACATTTGATCAGCAGCACCTGGCTGAAAAGGGAGTCACTGTGTAAACACAAGTCTCATGTCCTTGTGTCTTCAGACAATGAAACTCACCGTGAGGACAGATAGCAGCTGGTCGATCGGCAGCTCAGCCTTCAGTCGCTCCTTAAACATCCGAACAGTCTGATGTTTCAGGTAGTAATAAGACGAAATGCGACCGTATGTCAGTGGCTCAATGGTATGGTCATCCTGGATCATCAATAAAAAAAAATGTTAATAAACAAATGTGTGGTACAACCAACCGATAAAACGTACAGAAACACAGACCTCTTTAATCTCAATGCAGTTAGAACACTCCAGGTCTCGCAAGGTCCTCTCCACCAAGCTGGACAGATACTTGTTTATGGACTCATGGCTGATGTCTTCTAGACTGTAGTAACTGAGAAACACAGAACAGACTATGTAAAAATTAAAACATATAACAAACTGGGCCAAAACTCTGACAGTTAGCACCAAGCTACTTTTGACGGTTAATGTAAACCCAGAGCAACATGAGCTCCACTTGGGTAAAACAAAAAGTCTGGAACAGTATAGAATATATACTGTATATATATATAAAAAACAAACAGTTATCTTGTCCTGTTTTTCTTGTGAATAAAACTCCACACTCTCCAGTTTTGAATGAAAAAGCTCAGGGCACTGTACCGATTACAAAGAAGTAAAATTGGGGTTGTCCTCAACATCTGTCTTTAGAACACTAAAAGCTAAAAAAAAAAAAAAAAAGCTTGCTAAAAGCAATGGAACTAGTGATGGAAATTTGCCACCTGGGTATAATCTCACTTGTTTACACATAAATATTCATCAATATGTCTAGTCCCATTTAAAGAAAAGTAAAAATACTAGTAATGCTAGGTGAAGGCTCTCTCACACTTTTACATTTTAGACAACTTATGAAAATTTTGTCCAACACAAAAGACGTCTATGTTGAAGATAGTTTAAAAAAAATCTACTTGAATCCTCTTTTAGAAGTATATATGTTAAAATGCTAACAAGTTGAACAAATATAATCCCTTAATGAGTAATTTATTCATAGTAAAATTTTCAGAAGTCGACATAAGTTGTCTATAGTGTTACACGTACTTCAAACCTTAAAAACTAAAAGTAGCAAAAAAAAAGGCAAATGTTATACTGATTCTACCTTTACTTTTTAACAGTTTGGAAATAAATTATTTTTTCTGTAAAGAACATTTTCTCAGAAACCTTCAAACTTGACATTATGTCCATAGTTCATCCCCCCAATTTCTGGCTCTTCTGAACTTCTTTGATTTTGAAGTGTTTCTGCAACCCCTCTGCTAAATAAGAGGGGTCATTTCCTAAACATTTTAAATTATTTTTAACCTCATACATCTTTCTAATGCGTTGAAAACTTTATGGGAGACCGATTTTGGAACTGTTGATTTCAAATGATGTTTGGGGGGAAAGATTTTAAAGAGGGTACACAGATCTTCAATCTGTCCTAGGCAAAGTTTCATGCATTGTTGAATCCTACATCAAGCTCACTAAAGCCAGGTTCATAAAAACATTTGACACAGTGTTCTCTCTGAACGATGCTAATAGGCCACAGCAAATTATTCACAGATGTTTTAGAGCTGTCTCTCCATGAAGATAATCTGTCTGAATTTTTCTTACTTTATCTAATGTAACTGGAGAGGATATTGCTCCACCATGCTTGGAGTATGGCCTACGTCCCTTGATCTTTCTTTTGCTAAGAAGGACTTAAACACATTCACAATTCTGCTGGCTAGTAGGAAATCTGCAGCTTCAGCTACACGTACAAGCTGGATTAGACACGTCCTTTATTTTCTTAAGACAATGAATTAATATCAGACTGACTGTCCAGTAAGGCTGCATCATTTGAAAAAACCTGGAATCCTTTTTTGTCCTACTTGTTATGTAAAACACACTAAAATGAAAAAACTATGTTGAAGCAGATTAAAAAAATGTTTTTGAAGGAAATGAAGAGATTTCATTTCTAAGTGTAATATATTTGTAAATAAAGTTAAATAGCATATAAAAGTAAAAAAGTTACTAAAGTCATATTACCATCTCCTGAATGAGCTGAATAATGTTTTGATATACAAATGATTGTACGTAGTTAGTGAACAAAACGGACGTTAAAAAAAAAAAAGGAAAACCATATGAATGCTACATCAGCATTCACATTATAACAAACATTGTTACAAACAAACAAAAAAATAACAGTTGCAGAGTAAAAGCAGCTTACAATCCTGTGGAGAAGGAAACAGCCAACCCCTGATAGAAAATTAGTCCCAGAGTAGCAAATTATTACCCAAGACCAAAATGGGTTCCATGTTCAGCTCTACATAGTAAGAGTTACCACATGAGACCTTGCTAAAGAGTAATCAAAGACAATCTTCATTAGCAAAAAATGCTAATATTAGTATGCAGTGTATAAATGGCTAATAAGCATGGACCAGACATGAGTCTTTAAAGTTGGTTGTAACAGCTGCTAAAAGCATGTTTGTCAGAGTAAATACAGTCTTTGTGCATTTCGCTGTTAGTGACATAAAACACACACAAAAATATCTGAACTGTTTATTCCTGAGGCTTTTTATACAGTATGAGGCCCTGTGATGGGTCTGTCCAATGTTTTTATTTTTTTTTAAGAAGTAACAAATACATAGGAAACCCAATAAAGTTACAAATATTTCACATAAGGTAAAAATAAATATATTTATATATTTATTTAAGCTAACATATAGATAAAAAGCATACTAGTTTTGTTGTCATTTTTTGCACAGTTTTATTTTGGTCATTTGGACTTTAACAAATGTCACGTTTGAAAACTCGAAAGTTGTTGGCAGTGCTAAAACGTGATATGTACGATATATTTACAACTAAAGATTTATATAGTGGATATAAAAAGTGTGAATACGCCGATGTTAAATTCCAGGTTTTTGTGATGTAAAAAATGCGACCAAGATAAATCATTTCAGTATTTTGGCTAAGTTATAATTTGTACAAGTCATTTGGAAAAAAAAATGTTTTATGGGGGGAAAAAAACTCAAATAAAGTGGTTGCATAGGTGTGTAGGTTTTCTACTAGGGCCTTAGCCAAGGTGGAAGGAATTGTGAACAGTCCCAAAAATCAGTCAATCTTGGCACAAAACCTTCAAGCTTCTGCTAGAATGCTGAAGATGAAGAGAAACATTGTCTTTCAGTACAACAATGTTCCAAAGCATACATCCAAATCAACAACAACAACAAAAAAAATTGCTTCAAAAGAAGAAGATCAAAGTTTTCGAATCCAGACAACTAAACCAGAGTCCAGACCTTAACCCCATAGAAAATCCGTGGGATGATCAGAGGATGGCTGTGCACAAGAGATGCCCTCACAATCTGACAGATGTGGAACATTTTTGCAAAGACGAGTGTGCAAATATTGTCAAATTAAAATGTGCCATGCTGGTGGACTCCTACCAAAAATACTGTGCTGTAAGAAAGTCCAAACATGCTTCAAAGTATTAGTTTAAGGGTGTGCACACTTATGCAACCACCTTATTTTTTTATTTTACTTTCCCCCAAAACTGATTTCATTTTTTTTAACTGATTGTACAGCCTAGAGCTCACATAAACGTGGAAAAACGTCTGGAATAATTTATCTTGGTCACATTTTTTATACCACAAAAACCTAGAAATTAACAGGGGAGTGTATACTTTCTATATCCACTGTATACTGATGCATTAAATTAAATACATTTGGGAATTAAACAAGAACCGATTCACTGCTTGTTTTGGCCACAGAAATAACTAGAAGCTGACAAAAGTAATAATAAATAACAATTTTATGAAAATGAACAAATGAAAGTCAGACATTGCTTTTCAACCATGCTTCAACAGAAAAAAAAATTACAAATAAAATTAAAAACATAAATAAAACTCATGAAACAGGCCTGAACAGAAATGATGGTACCCCTGAAAATAATGTGACCAAAGGGTCATGTTAAATCAAGGTGTGTCCACTAATTAGCATCACAGGTGTCTACAATCTTGTAATCAGTCAGTGGGCCTGTATATAGGGCTATAGATACTCACTGTGCTGTTTGGTGACATGGTGTGTAAAAACACTCAACATGGACCAGAGGAAGAGAAGGAAAGAGTTGTCTCAGGAGATTAAAAATAAAATTATAGACAAGCATGTTAAAGGTAAAGGTTATAAGACCATCTCAAAGCAGCTTGATGTTCCTTTGGGTATCCGGACATTTACCCCCCCGGACACTACCCCCCTAGGACACTGCAGCAAAAATGAAGAATATCAAGAGAAGAACACTGTCCCTACTGTGAAACATGAAGGAGGCTGCATCTGGCACAGGGTGTCTTGAATCTGTGCAGGGTACAATGAAATCTCAAGACTATCAAGGAGTTCTAGAGAGAAATGTGCTGCTGAGTGTCAGAAAGCTTGGTCTCAGTCGCAGGTCATGGGTCTTGCAAGAGGATAATGACCCAAAACACAGCTAAAATCACCCAAGAATGGCTAAGAGGAAAACATTGGACTATTCTGAAGTGGCCTCCTACGACCCTGACCTAAATCCTGTTGAGCATCTTTGGAAGGAGCTTAAACCCGCCGTCTGGAAAAGACACCCTTCAAACCTGAGACAACTGGAGCAGTTTGCTCATGAGGAGTGAGACAGAATACCTGCTGAGAGGTGCAGAAGTCTCATTTACAGTTACAGGAATCGTTTGCAGTGTTTGCCTCAAAAGGTTGTGCAACAAAATATTAAGTTAAGGGTTCCATCATTTCTGTCCAGGCCTGTTTCGTGAGTTCGATTTTTTTTTTAAATTCTGTTGAAGCATGGCCGAAAATCTAAATTTCATTTGTTCATATTCATAGAATTTTTATTTAATATTACTTTTGTCAGCTTCTAGTCATTTCTGTGACCAGTGGGTTTTTCTTTCATTATGTATGCTGTAGGCTTATAACGTGATATTAGATTTAAATGCTTTTCGAACCTGGTGAAGCCCAGAACATTTTTATCATGTCCTGATGCAGAATACCCCAGAATTAAAAGAAAAGGTGGACTTTCTTTATCCTATGACTGTAACGTGTGAGAGTTATTATCTTTCTTACATTTTCTTTAATGTTGTGATTGTGAAATGTGGCTGTGACATTTCTTAAAGGCAGAGACATGCTGAAAAAAGAACAATTAATGGTAAATGACTTTGCAGTGTAATATTATTTTCTTGATTTAAAAAATAAGGATGGTGTGTGTGTGTGTGTGTGGGGGGGGGGGTGTAAACAATAGTTAAAGATGGAGTAAAATTAAAACCATTAAGTCTTTAAACAGTTGAAAGTAGAATATTAAATGTGGGTCATTGTACACTTGTCTGCATAATGTGCTTCTGATAAATCATCCACTTACAAACGAACAAAGAATGTTTTCATGATGATTATAGGAAGTAATAAATGTTGCAGTTGGGAGAAGGGACAAATAATCCCAGCCTTGTTGGACGGCTGGAAGCAGCAGCTGATTGGTGTGAGAGTGAGAATTAATGTGTGTTTAATGTTAAGTATTTCTCTGATTTCTACGCCCCACTGACTCTTCTAAGGACCAAATGTGTTTATTATTGCACACATTTCACAGGTCTTTATCTATGCTGGGGTCTGTTTGATTAAGTCATGGCCATTAGTATCTGCAGCTTCTGATGGCACAGGGAGTCGGTACCTAATGATACCCAGGGGACACCATTGGTGTGCGTGTATGCATTATGTGAATTATGGCCTGAAGCAGTGGTAATATATTGCCTGAGGGGACATAAAACACAGCTGCACATAAAAAGTAGATTTGTGAACATTAAAGGATAAAATCTAGGACAAAAATGTCAATTCATGTAGTGGAAGCTTAACTTGCTGTTTTACAGCTCTGTAACAAAAACCAAATATGCTCGTCATACTGGAACCAAATTTGGTTTGATTTAGGCCAATGTACTGAGTCTGGCTTAGTAACAGACAGGGGGCTTTATGGGGCTCATAGGAGAACCAGAACAAACTTAGACTGCAGTTGAAAATCATCTCCAAAGCTCCAGTTAAAACCTGAAACTGAGAATCTGAAGATGCTGATAACTGGCCCCATTTGATGTGGGATCATCTGCCAGAAGGAAATCAATGAGACGAAACGATTGAACAAACAAAACTAAATAATAGAATTACACGAACATATAGCCACAAAAAGATAAGGTTAGCTTTTAAAAGGAGGGTACAATGTATTTTCTAGGCCAGGGGTGGGCAATCCTGGTCCTGGAGGGGCACAACCCTGCATGTTTTACTTGTTTCCATTGCCCACCCCTGTATAGGCACATAGTTTAATTCTAGATTGATTAGATTAGCTATTACTTTATTGATCCTTTGGGACAATTCCTTCAGGGAAATTTAAGAATAATATATACCATAATATTCTATACCACATTAAAGTAACTATGTTACCTTCAGTTGTTATTAAAATGCTGTTTATATTAAAAATAAATTTTACTTTGCATCATAGTCTATCTAAATGCCTTGAAATTGTCCTTTGTCGCTTTAAGAACCTCCTACCATTGCAAACACTCCCACTTCAGCACATCTTCACAACAATGCTTCATGGGAGGGGTGCTCTATGGGCTGGGAGCTCAGCTGAGCTCCAGGGAGGAGATAGGTACAAATAGGCGGTTCTTTGTACCAGCAAGTGTTTCGGCAGCTCCACATGGCTACCACAGGAGATTCAAGGAGTTCTCAAACATGCATGAATGAGTCAAAACAACACTCTGGGTATGTTTTGAGGGTGAGATATTTTTGTTCCAGCAGCTTACTAAAATCTCATTTACAAAACATTCTGATGAGTTAGGTAAGTGAAGCTAAATTAGCAGTAGGAAACAGTTAAACAAGAGGCTCATTTAAGCCCTCTTCACCTTGCTATGCGCTTCATGACCTATTAACCCACACATGGCCATCTTATGGTCTGTGGGTCACATCCAGCCTGCTAGCTATTTCCATCCAGCCTACAAGAGGTTAATAAAAATTCAGTAAGGAATAAAACATTCTGCATCCAAAAATATCTGCTTTTTTTAAAACAGTGTTTCTGTCCTTTTATTCTGAAGACAAATGGTTGTTTATTTCAGCAGCGCTGCAGTCACTCTACTTCTCAGTGACTATGTGAGAGATTTAAGAAAACGTCACATCAGCACACAGTAAAAAAAGAAAAAAAAACTAAAACTGAAACAGAATACTGAGCTTGGAACAAGTTATGGACTTAGATGTCCACAATCCCTACTTCCATGAGTAAACAAACACTTAGAAGAAACAAACATTACAATTAATTTGAATGTTATAAATTTAAACTCTGGTCTGGTGTCCATTATTATTGTCTGACACAAAAAGACAATGGTGGGAAATTATATTTTATGTCCATTTGTCTGTATGTGTGTGTATGTTACAAAAACATCTTAAATAAACCATTGGCAATTTTGAATGAAATTTGCAGAAAGTAATCATTGGATGCTCAACTACAACTGATTACTTTTTGCAGTTCAAGATGTCTTCTACAATCAAGTAACCTTCAAAAATAAAAACAAATTGCACATTACAAACACTAAAAGATTGTGCAAAATCTTTGTTTACAATTTGGCTAATAGCTATTTTGGACTACACATATCTCATGAACCAGTAGAGAGACTGTATTGCAAATCTTAGAAATAAATCACTATCTCTGTATTTAAAACTCATTAACAGTTGGAGTTAACCCAACTCAATATGGGTGCCACAGATAATAGATCTTGGGCAATACAAAATCACTCTAACTTTGTTAGTTTGACAAATGATGAGCTAAATGTGATGTGAGTAGCTGCAATATTGTATGAGTTTGCACATACATGTAACTTAATTGACAAAGTTTATTCAAGGTAATCTTAGTCTGAAACTTTAGCCTGAAAGGTGGCAGGTGTTATATATTACTTCAAAGAATGTCAGTCCTTTAATTCAGAAGAATTAAATGTTTTTAAAATTCTTTAAGACCTGCAAATATTTGTTTTATCATCATTTGTTTTATACCAAAGCTAAATATGTATATTAAGAAACAGTACCAAAATGACTTGACCGGAACAAAAAGATTTAGTTTTAAAGCAGGATATATTATTTATTTGACCCACATTGGCCTAAAGACAAGCAGAAATGCTACCTCAAGAGTTTATCAACACAGTCTAGGAGAAATCTTCAATTATTTTGGGAACCCTTTGTGCTGCTGAGATAATGGGAATCCAAGATGATCAGTTTCAGGTTTTCTTGACCCCAGAATCAGTCAAGCAACAGTTAATGCAGGCTGACAGCCGTGAAAACAGCAGGTTGGAAAGTTCAGTTTCAGTCTACAGAGCAGATGTTGGACAACAAGCCCAGGGTTCTCCTCTGAACTGGTTTGCACATAGGCCAAGAATGTGCTTGTTAGGTTTGTTACTGTCCACAAAAAAAGGCAAAAGTTGGGCAATCATTTACCAATATCTGCACGTCAGTTTGTTATAAAAAACTCCCACAAACTACTGATCACTCATAATGAAACTTTCAGAAATTAGGTATTGAGTGTGCATGTAATTAACTTTAGGAGTCAATTTAATTTAAGATGGTTGCCACAACTATTCAGCAGTGTTGATTCTAAAAGTTACTGCTAAAGATTTAGCAAACGCAGCGCGATATGAAGAGCTCGGATTATGTTGTAAAAAAACAGAGCTTCTACAACACCACCTTTTAGTGTAATATTTGTAAAATGAACTATGATAAAGATGTAGCTTCATTCAAATCTACGCAAGAGCTCATGAAATATTTCGTAACTATTTTTAAATAGTTATGGCAATGTTTTGATAACAGGTCTTGTGCAATCAGTTAGTGCTTCTAATATCTTTTGTGGATCACTCTGACCTATTGTCACAACAAAGTTTAGCTTATGCCTGTCGCCAGCAGTCATTGTACGAGGCAGGGTACATCTTAGACCGGTCACAATTACATCACAGGGCTACACAAAAAGAGACGGGTCACATTCTCACGCTCACACCAAGGATATTTTAAAGTTACAGATTAACCTAACATAACATGAATGTTTTTGTCTTACTTGTATTCCAAAAACCTCTCAACAAATAAGCTCCATCTTATATTAAAGATCTTATTGTTTCATATTTTGCTAACAGACCTCTTCGCTCTCAGACTGCAGGTTTACTTGTGGTTCCTAGAGTTTATAAAAGTAGAATGGAAGGCAGAGCTTTCAGTTATCAAGCTCCTCTCTTGTGGATTCAAATTCCAGTCCATGTCTGTGAGGCAGAGTTGGGTGACATTGGCCAAAAAAAAAAAAAAAAATCACGATTAATTTTGTCATTTAGCCGATATCGATTAAAAAGATGATGAATACCTGGATGTTTTTGACTCTAAATTAGTTACCTTGTGTTCTAAAATTATACTTACTTATAAACTAACTCTTCATTTTCACAGGTTTAAAAAAAAAGTAAGTTGTGAAATGAAACCTACCTTTTTCCCAATGTTGAGTGGCAGCAGATCTTTAGCAATGCAATAAGACATGGGCTCATATGAACGACTTGATAGTGAAAGTGCTTCAGTAGTGCTAGCAGTAATTGCAAAAGTGACAACAATTAATTGTTGACAGTTTTTCTGAAGATTAATTTCACACAATATGATTTTGCACAACTCCACTGTGAGGCTGACACTCTGCCTACTTTAGCTTAAGGTTTAAGTTTTTTTCTGGGTCAGACTCTGGCTCCAACATGTAAGGCTGGATGGAGAAATCTTCCGTTGTTGACATATTTTAATTAGTTTGCAAATACAAAGTTTCTGTGCTGCTATATAGTCTTATCTCTGCTATCAAACTCCAATGGACCTCTCTGGAAGCAGATTTGGCTTGTTGAAATATTAGTGTGAGAACTTTTACCAACCTGGGATTCATCACCAGCCTTCTGAAGAAGTACGTCCAGGTGATGTAGTCCATGGCATCCTGTTTGGATGAGATAGTTCCAGCAGCGACCTCAGCATTCAGATGGTCTGACAGCACACTGAGGAGACTGGAGATGAGAGACACAACACAGTGAACTTACCAATGTGAATGATCAATTTATTGTTTAAAACATTTTACAATACCTGTCTTTAAGCCTTTTTAAAGCATTGCCATTAACTAAGGGAGTACAATCTGTTAGCAAAGTTTCTCATGAACCCATGGAAGAATTTTATTAAAAGTATCAGAAAATAATTACTGGATGTACGTCTACGACTGAATGACTTTCTGGAACACATAAACAGCTATAACTCAGAAGATTTTTCAGATATTATTCTAAAATCTGGTGTGACTGTAGCTTAAGAATCATTCACAACACTAAGTATAAGGGCAACTCATTGCACAAGTCTATTGCGTAAAACTTTAGCATTAATTATTTGGAGTCAACAGTTTGTGTGTTAGTAAAATATCTCATAAATCACTACGTAGATTTTAATCAAACACTTAGTAGTCACTGGATGGATCTACATAACTGACTAACTTTTAGAGGCAATCCAATTCAAGATGGCTGTTACAATAATTTCACATAAAAATGGCTTTAACTCAATTTTTTAAAATAAATTTTTATAGACATTAGGCTAGAATTTTAAGTTCTACAACTTTGTCCTTTCGCTTTATAAGATGGTAATTAAATTTGAAACTTTGGCATGAAAGGTGGCAGGTGATACGGATTCCTTTAAGAAATGCCATTTTGTTTTTTTATTGTAATGACAGAAATCAAAGTCATTACTGAGTTGAATGAGGATGTAGAGGAGGTGGAAATGGTTCTGGTCTTTGCAGCATAATGTCCCAAGACATATACAGCAGCCACGTGTCTGTTACCTGGATTCAACAGGGAAAGGCTCATAGAGGAACTTCTTGTAGAAATCCTTCTTGATGTCATGGACCAGAATAACAGCTTTGCCCTGGTCATCAAACTGAGGACGACCGGCTCTCCCCATCATTTGCAGGACATCTACGTGCAAACGCAGTACATTCATTTTCCAACAACTGTATTTTTTTTATTGAGATTTTCTAATTGAAAACAATAAAACAAAACAAAAAACATACAGTCACTCAGATCAAACAAAAGGGCATTAACAAAAGAAATCTACATAAGTATCATACATAATCAGCCAGTCAGTAAAACAAAAGACCTTGAAGTAGTTCAGAGGCATCCTCTGGCTCAACATACTTCAGGTAAGAATCCCAGATTGAATAGAATATGTCCAGTGAGGAATTAAGCAAACATGTAAAATATTCATTAGGAATACATTCCTGTAATATAATATGCTATGATCTTATTTATGGTCCAGAATCCTTAATACAGAAAAGCAAAATATTCTTCCTGGCAGTGAAAGTCTACAAGTTATAAAGCTGTTTGTGATCAGTGGGTCTGAAAAGCCCAGAAATAGAAATTTTGGGTTTAACTGTAAGGTAACATTGAAAATGTAAAACAACTCTTTATCCACATCAAACCAGTAATTCAATATATAAGACCACATACAATGAAAATAATCACCAGTTACAGCATTACACTTCCAACAAAGTGGGAAAAGTTTAGGGTCCATCTTATTTTTAAGGGGCAGGTGTTACATGTGTCCGATGTAAAATCCTAATCTGAATCGATTTAGTTTTATTACAAACAGAAATCTTCGCAGCTTTATCCCATATATCTGCAATACTTGATACTATAGATCTGCAATCTCAATGGGATTTGCCAGGTTAAATAATGGTAAAATAATAAATAAATAAATAAATAAATAAATAATCTGATCAAACTTGAGGTTCTATAAAAATATTTATATCCTTTTTCCAGGCCAGTTTAGCATCCAGTGAAGCAGATGGAGCGTTAAATACAGTAATAGATTTCTTACCAATATGAGAGCATAACACCATCTCCAAAGTAGACAAATCCTTATTCAACAACATCCACAACTGTTCTTTAAATACACAGTGGACAGTGGTTTAACTGATTGTTAATGACAGAGCAAAAATGTTCCTCATTTTCATTATGTCAGCACTTTGATGCTCCCACAAAGATAAATTAAACTTCTTTACAATTAGTAAGAATACTTGGAGACTGCGTACCTGTAATGGGGTAGTCCACGTAGCGTCTGGATTTACCATCGTAGTATTCAGTTCCTTTGACAACCACTAGGTGAGCAGGAAAGTTTACTCCCCATGCCAGAGTACTGGTGGCAATCAGAACCTGTTGACATACAGAACATTGTGTTTTTTTATACAAATATAAATTATTGAAACAAAAGCAACAAAAAAGCATAAACATGTTATTAAAAAAAACATCAGAATATACTAAAAAGGAAAAAGACTAGTTTTAAAATTCATTGTTAAATTCCCATTTTTATCCAGTCATTGTGAAAAAACGTGACTTACAGTAGCTTTTGTCATAATGTCTCTAGATTGATATTTTGCAAGTTTTTTTTTATTTTTTAATTTTCAAAATTAATTTAAAATTCCAAATAAACAACTGAGAACTTTACTAAAAGACTAAAAATTTTTTGAATTTGAATTTATTGAAAATAGGGGCAGATATTATAAGATTTTTTTCTTCTTCTGCTACCTTTCATTTTATTTTATTTGTATTGTTTTGTTGTATGAAATGTGTTTTGTTTAGTTTTTTTAATGAAATTAATACATTTTTTCAATCAACAAAAAAGAAGACTGCTGCATAAGCCTTTGATGAGCAATCAACATTTTTGATTCTTAACAATAATTAATCAATCACAGAGATGCATCAAACATGCACTCCCCTCTAAAGGTAAGTAAGGAAGGAAGGATGGAAGGAAGAAAGGAAGGAAATAAAGAATGAATCCCTGTCCATCTGTCATATTTTAGTTGAGGATTTTAGAGGAAAAAGGGGTTGAATACGCACATCATTCTAAATACATTTTTAAAAACACATTATTTCCCCTCACTTTTATAATTACACACTATTTTGTGTTGGTCTACTGTGTAAAAAATTTTATACTAGTACTAAAATAATATGACAATGTTTAGGTTGTAAAAGGAAGTGATCAATGTAGAGCAAGAAAGACATCAAAGCTTCAAGACAGAGAACTGCCTAAACAACAGATAAAGCAAAAAAAAAAAAAACAACAAAACCAAGAGGTACATTTTTTTTAAAGCAAATAGTTCCTGAATCCAGAAAACATAAACGTAACCCATGATGAACATACAAAAACCAAGTTAGAGCTAAAGAGAAGCAAACAGATGAAAGTGATATTTCTAACCAAATAATCTAAATAACCTTCCAGTTGAGGTGAGCTCATGTTTACTGTAGGTCTGGTGTAGAACTACGTTAAGTTGTGTGAGTTGCAGCAGAGGTGGAGTGAGCAGTCTGAGGTCATACCTGGATCTTACAGTTGACAAACAGCTCCTCCACAGTCTTTCTGTCTCTTTCATGAAGGCCTGCATGATGCATACCAATCCCAAAGGCCAGAGTTAGTTTCAGGTTAGAGTCCCTCACTGTGGCAATGATGGCCTCGATCTACAAACAGTTTACAGTAACAGATCAGAAACTCAAACACAGATCAAAATCAACTGAACAATTAAGATGAAAACAACTACAAACAGGATGTTCTTAGGATGGTAGAAGTGGTTCATTGTTTCCAAGAAAAAAACATCATAGTTATCTCAAAAATCTAAATGTGAACAGCACAGCATTATTTTCTAAGAAAGAGGGTGTCTGCTGTGTGAGAAAATTTGTCCTGTTTATCAGAAACAACCTCAGCTAATTTTTGTTTCTGTGAACACTGTCCCGACCTGTGACTGCAAAAAAGGAAGAAATCTTAGTACAATCAAAAATAATTTTAAATCTCATTTAAAACGGTCAAACTTGTTGAAAAACATGCAGAAAAAAACAATGCACAACACGCTAAGTAATTAAGCAATTTATACAATTGCCATTGCTGGATGGAGCTGGGCCAGCTAATCAGGATTGGCGTAATGAGATAAAGGCTTCTGAGGAATACGCAGGGGGGGGGGGGCATGAGTGACACATCTCACTCATGCTACTCTGAGAGCCGGGGTTATGTAAGTAAGCTAAAGTTTTGGGGCACATATCTTACATCTGTTCACCACCAAATGTGAACAGAGGTGTCAGAGCGGACAACTTGCAGACAAATCACTTGAAGGGATTTGTAATATATTTGTAACAAAAAGACTTTACAGCCTCTGAGAGAAGAAGCAGAGGTTCCTATGAAGGAGGAAAAAAGAGCTGTCAGCTCAACGAGGGGCTCAAAGCTGCGAATGACCCCCAGCAAGGGTTAGGTAGCTATCAGCGGAGGCCTGTCAGTAAAACAGCAGGAAGCAAAGCTGTTGTTTCAGAGGCAAAAGGGAGCAGTTTATCATTAGAACACACACTGTGGTTGGTGGTGTTGTGCACGCACACACACATACAGGAACTAGCTTTAAAGACACCACATGTCTACTCTGAGACAAGAACTCTACAAAAGGAAGACAAGTATATTAACATATTTGAAGCATTTCCAGTCTCAGATTTTTACAATAAAACAAAACATGACTTTATAGCAGCTACAAAGATCAGAAATAATGAAAGTTAAAATAACTGCCAGTAAATTACAACCATCTTATTAGCCAGGAGCTCTAGCCATTGCTGAATTTTGCAGTCCACAAAAGCATTTGTTACTTTATTCACATTTATTTCTGATGGACACAGAAGTAAGATGTAAATTAAATACAGACCTCTTGCCCAGTGACTGATAAAAGACATCAGTTTCACATAACGCAATATGGAAAAGCAGGTAAAATAGTAGATAATGCGAATAAAAGGAAAAAAAGTAGCTTAACTAGTAGCTGACACGTTCTCTCTGACAACTATGTTAACAAAAGTCATCATCTCTGAAAAGATAAAAAAGGTCTTCCAAGGCTCTTTACTTGGAACATTTTCATCCAACAACAAAAATAAGGAAAGTGCTTTAAAACAGTGAATAAACATCTTAGAGTTAATTTGTCATAAGGTAAAGTGAGGCTTTTTTGCATTTTAGGTGAATTCAACTATGTAACAAGCCCACCTGCAAAAAATGCAAAATTAATATAAAAAGCATTTTGTGGATAACACTACAACATCTAAAGTTTAAAGGGAAATCAAGATGTATGAAATCCACCTTAAAAAAACAAGAGTTTAACTCTGATCAGAGGAAGTTAATGTACCTCTCTCTCATCTTGGTGCAGCCACTGTTTGGGGTTGTCCTCTGTGGCCAGAAAGGCAATGAGGTCCAGGGCAGTCAGACGGGTTTGTCTTCGTGAGGATACAAAAATCAGCACTGGCTTGGCCGGTGAGTGACTTCGTATTGCTGCAAAGAGTCAAATAATTGCTTTGTAAACATTTTGGGTGATTGTCTTATATCAAAGTAGAATTGTTATTAGTAAAGGAGAAATATATGAAGTTTTATAAAAACTATTTTAGCTTTTATGTCTAATTTTCTAATGCTTTAAACTTTTTTGGACTAACAATTACTTAAGCTGGACAATTATCAGATAAAATAAAAAAATAAATGTTGGAATTAATCTAATCTAAATTCATGTGACACACAGAGGAGAACATATGCCAACATAAAGAAGAATGTGGTTGAGCAGCTGGACCTTGGAAGGTGGGTTTGTTCATGCTGGCCATGCGGGGACAGTAGTGTTGTCCTGGGAAACCATGGATGTGGACTTCGAGTGGGACAGGGCGCACAGATGGACGGAAGTTAAACAAGCCCACCTGTTAGACAAAGGAGTGCGGAGGGAGGGGGGTGGAGACAAAAAAAATGGAAAGACTAAAGAAAGATTTGATGTGAATAGCTGGCAACTCCAAACTCCATCTGGATGCTGTGTTCAGCTTGCTGCAGCGTATTTCAGAGTGTGTGTTATTATCTACATGTCTGAAAGCTTTTAAACATGGACCGGGAGCAGCAGCCAAGCAGACAGATTTATGGATGGCAGACATCCAACCTGATTTACACACACTGTGACTCTGTGGCTCCAACAGCAGATCAAACGCCACGCTACAATTGTGAAAAAACACATCTATTATATAAACAACCCTACAAATATTACAAGGACTTCATATTAGTTAATCAGCAAAATTAACTAAAAGATAAAAAATAATCAAAAGATTTTTTTAACTTATGAGAGTCCTAGCATCTCTTCAAGGAATGCATATCACTCGTTGCTTTTTATGCCAGAATATAAGATTATGATCATTTTTTTGATGAGACGGAACTGAGTTACAATAGTTTTGGTCAAACCTTAAGATCAATATGTGCAATATCATGCAAGATCTTGAGTATGTGGTGAGGTGCAGTGTGCCGGTGACAGTCTCACCTTGTGCATTAATGACATGCTAATTGCACATAGCGGTATGTAGTACACAGCAAACTGCTCATGAAGGTATGAATACCAAAACCTAATAATAATTCTTGTCTGTTATTTTGTTGCTCCAAGAAGAGTCATCCACTTAGTCACCAGTGAAAACTATAGAGTAAACTAAACCTCTAATTAAAGTGTAGACAATAGATATCCAGTAGAACATTATTTTCAAATAAAAATGTTCCTTTTCTTATACACATTCAATTCATGAGGACAAAGACAAAAACTGGGACTTTCTGGCTGTGCTGACCAAACCAGTGTTTTTGATGCTCCAAAACCAGTCTGACAAATTGTGAAATAAAAAGGCTTAATGTTTAAGTGATTGTTTAAACTTAGAAAAGGAACAAATACAGTGTAAAATCGATAGCATTGTTTAATGCTAACCTGTCCGATACCCAGCCAGTCAGCAAGGTCTCGAGCATTGGCAAGAGCCGTGGACAGGCCGACCACTCGAACACTCCTAGACGTGTGGGAGGAGATGAAGTTAGTCCTGGAGACAATGACCTCCAACACTGGACCTCTGTCCTCACCTGGAAACACACACAGTGAAACAGGACAATCAATACTTTCAGGTCACACATATTTATGACTTCACATTGGTAAGGCTGCTTTGGCAAATCTGGTGGGACTAAAACCTGTGGGGAGAGTCAGGAGTGCCATGCCCTGAGCTCGTTGATCTGTGGCGGCACAAACTGTCTCAAGGTACATGAAACATCACCTGATCTTGGTGAGGGTAAGTTGAGGCCTGTGTGTGAGGTTGAGCAACATCAACTATATAGTTGGGCTCACCTCTACATAGAGCTCAGGTTCTTGAAGCTAACTCCTGGTGAGGGGCTGAAGTCTTTCCTTCTGTAGAAGAGCCCATTGAGAAAGGCAATATAACCCCCCAGATCCTCTGGAAAAGGTTTTCTGATCGGACCCAAAGCTTTAGCTACGCCCCACCGGCGTTATTTTCTTTATTATGGCTCCTGCATGTAAAGTAGCCTTCCTAAGGACTTAAATTTAAGACTTACTTGTTTAGTCTGGTTTTTGGGTCATTCATTCACTCGCAAGGCATTTTAATGTTGTTGCTTAGTTTTACCATGCTCTTAATTGATTTATATGTATGGTATTTTTTTCTACTCTACTTTTAATTCTATTTTTAAGTGTCTATGTTTTTATCTATATTTAGATTTTTGATTATGTCCTGCTCTATTTTATATTATGCAAAAATAGGTAGTAAACGTATTTTGTTTACAAGGAAACACCAGACGTAGGTAATAAAACTGCATTACCTACCTTGGACGTTCCTTATTAAAAAAATGTTCCTCAAGTTAGACCCACCATTGTTTAATCCTACATCTTGGCCCTGCTGTTGCGGAACAACACGGAGCGAACCATTTAAAACAAGTGGAGGTGATAAAACATGTCACATACCCAGCAAGTGGATTTCATCAATGATCAGAATGGCTACTTTCTGGACATAGCTTCGGTTCTGCCAGCTTCTGCTCACACCATCCCACTTCTCCGGCGTGGTGACGATCAGATCAGCTTGCATTATAGCTCTCATGTCTGGAGTCACGTCACCCGTCAGCTCCACCACTCTAACAAACACAAACAGAACAAGACTTTGGCTCAATATCTTTCATGCAAATAGTGACATTGCCTTTTGGACAAGGTAATGGTAAATGGTAAATGGACTGTACTTATATAGCGCCTTTCTAGCCATACAGGATACTCAAAGCAATTCCATCTGTGTCCTCATTTACCCAGTCACACAGCACTCTACAAGATCTCTACAAAGCTAACATGTACATTCAACTATGGACACTAATCAGTGCCAAACACATTCATACACTGATGGGACACATCAGAGGCATCAGGGGTGAAGTGTCTTGCCCAAGGACACAACAACTGAGACAGCTGGAACGGGGGATCGAACCCGCGACCTTCCGGTTCCAAGACGACTCTCCAGACCACTCTGCCACAGCCACCGCAAAGTGTGAGCTGACAACACACTGACTGTGTTTTGTTACGTAAAATGGGATCGACTTTGTTGAGTCAGCATTCTGTTTTTCATACTTTTTTCCCAGTTTTTCCTCAATCCTGATCTTCCAGTCCTCAATCCTTTCTCTCACCAAGGCTTTTAGGGGGGCAATGTAGACCACCTGAAAACACCACAAAGACATCAATATTATGGAAAAAAAACACTTTAGATTTCAAAATAATGAATATCAATAGTAAGTACATCTGAGCTTTAATCCAAGATGGAGCATTTGGAACAGCTTAGCTTTGCAGCTAATGGCTGTTTATTGATTTTAGAGAAGATTTTTTCCCCAGCACTGTGGCTGGGCTGACAGAGTGAGGCTGAAACAAAGCCCTTATATTTGTCACTTCTAGACTGAAATACACCACTAATCCTTTGGTACCCTGCTTCAGGACCAAGCTCCTGAGTGAGCCTCCACAACGTGCTTTCTAAGCACTTCTTCTTTTTAAACTTTTGTGTGCAGATATTGCAGATTATTATTTTGCGTTTACCAATACTTGTGGTTTTATCTCTACCTGTACTTTTGTGCAGGCTAACTCTGGATTTGACGATGCAGGTTTCAGATCAGCTGTTATAAACCTGATTCATTAGCTTGGTGTCAGCTGCTTGTTGCTGTGTTCTCCCCCTTTTTACTTCAGCTCACTGAGGTGAATGTAGCCTGGCCCTTGCCTTCCTATGCAGTTCCGCTCAATTCTAGTTTCCTTTCGCTGCTCTGTCTGGGATTTCTCCCATAGACAAGGATTTCTTTGGTAGAATTTTATCTGGGCCAATCAGAAACCAGAAGGAAGAGTTTTGAACAACAACGATGATTTTCTGCACAGTGTCTATTTGTAGTTTAGGAGTGGCAGTGGAGGAAGTGAATGACGCCAGTCTGTGTTGATAAGTCTTCCAAATTAAATTAAATTTGTCTGACAAAGCCTGCAGCATCATTTACAACCGTCTCATTCAGCTCGGTACTTCTCTCTTCACAGTAGGGTTATTTACAGAGCATGCAATTTCTGGTTAGCTTCTTAGCTTAGCTTCCTTAGCAGAGGAGTTGGCGCACACATACGTCACGGCCAACCAATCCAATCGTTTTAAACTTCAACAGAGGCCACGCCTCCAGCAACCAATCGCTTCTCAATAGGTGAGAGTCCAGACCCTCTGCACGAAGCAAAGCAAGGGGCTGGTTTTTACCAGGCTAAGGTGAATGTCAACATGAGTCAGCCGATGCTAGAGTTTTGTTTATTCCCACAGGAACAACAATTTTACTGGCTGATAAAGATAACTTACTAAACCCTCACTGAACCTCTAGAGTTCCTGACTACAACTAAAGAAATCAAACTCGAAGCATTTCCTACAGTAATGAAACAAATTGAAAACACAGTGAGAAACAAAACAACTCAACTTTATCTTCAAGCTAAAAAACATTAAAATTCTGCAGATAAAAAAAAAACATATGAGCTCATAAAAGCTTCTTTCTGAATTTAGTAAAGCAGAATTTCCAGCTGAGAAAACAATAAAATTCTTTTAATAGAACTTAGTATTTCTTTTCTAGCAACAAGGCAGTGAGTCTAACCTTAGAGGATGGATACTTGTTAAAGACCCGGAACATGGCCAACTCAGCTGCAATGGTTTTGCCAGACCCTGTTGGTGCCCCCAGCAAGACGTTGGTGTCCGTGTGGTACAGAGTATGAAAAATCTGGGTCTGGATGGGGTTGAAGTGCGTGAACTTAAACAGGCTCTCATATTCCAGCTTCCCCAGAGCCGTCACTGGTAATGGCTGAAGGTCCAGAAGTTCTGAAAGGGAAAGTGTTATGGGTGGAAAGAGTTGGAATTAATCATTCAAACCTAATATGTGAAAGTATATAAAAAAACAAGGGGTAATGAGCTACAAAAAATACCTTAAAAACTAGGCTGAATAAAATAAAAATGTTTAAGATGAAAAAGTGCTCATGCATAATCAGAGACAAAAAACAAAAGAAAGAAAGAAACATTAAATCACGCACAAACATTTCCCATTTATTTTTAGTTATGATGAATTTGTGCCTTTGTTTAGCACACAGCAAATCTCAGTCAGTGAATGAAGCATAAACTGCACGAGCTGTCTATGTAACCTCGTTATGAGTCTTTATTGTAATATTTCCACAGCTGGGTTCACTTGTAAAAATACAAAACAGTGCTGAAATGTGGCACGCTGCCTTTCTTTACCTCAGAGAAGTCATAAATGTGTGTTTTTATTTATTTTTTATTTTTTGATGCAGTCCATGTTTCTGTGTGGACATTTTAAAACCTTAAAGTCAAACCTAATATTTCTGAAATCATTTACAAGAATATCTTATTTGGGGGCATGTTGGGGTTTACTTGAACTTAGAACCTTTCTGTTTTACCTTCACATGTGACGATAAATAAATTGGAATTCATATTTGGAAAAAAAAAAAAAGTTATGATGGAGGCAATGCATTCAAAGAGTCAGATTAATAGTTCTGCAGACATCTTTAAATGAGACAGAGTGTTAAGGTGTTTCAAATGGCAAAATAAGCACCTTTATGGTCGAAGATCTGTTTGAGATTTACATAAAGTTTCTGTCTGAAGTTTATTCTGCTCATCATGAAAATTATCATATTATTTTGAAGATTTTAATAGTATATTTAAATTTTTTTTCCAAGATGAAATGATTATATGACATCTTTTAGGATTTTGAAACCAAGTTGGAATTTATTGTATATCTTCTCTGATATGCACAAGATCACATATATACATAAGCAAAAATATCTACATAATTTAACCTAAATGTAATAATAACTGGTACTGAAGATTTTAGGTGTTAAGTCCACAAGGCCAAGGCCTATTAACTTCTAATTAGTGATCATGATTGACTGAAACTGTTAGATTTCATTTCCCAGCATAAAAAATATTTAATTGAAAGCATTTATTGAATTAAACTCAATCAATATTTCTTTCAATAAAAAATATTGGTTTATAATATCAGGAATAACCCAGGAACAACCAAGGCTCAAACCTACCATGACCTGAAAATTACTACAACACCAGTGTCACAGGTCCACAATGGCACCAGTTTTTTACCTACTATTAAGGGTCTCGACCAAAAAAGACCCTCCTGCTACAAAAGCCACGCCCTCAAGCTGAACTGAAACCTTCAGGTGTCTAAATGGCAAGATGTAGACAATCGATGGTCAGATGAGACAAAGATTGAGCTTTTTAGCCACAATAAGAAAACGTTTGTTTGGAAGAATCAAGTTAAGCTTTTCCAAGCCAAGAAAACTGTATTGACGGTCAAGCATGGTGGTGATAACATCATTATGTTGTCATACAAAGTGGAGGGATAAATAAAATGAACTACCTCTAAAATCTCCTCAAAACAACAGCTAGAAACTTGACATACTTGGATGTTCCATCAGGACAATGATTCTAAACACACATCAAACTAGTTTCCGATTGGATAAAGCAAGCTAACATTAAGCTTCTAAAATGGCCTTCCTAGCGTTATGACCTCAATCCAATTTAAAATTTGTGGACTGATTAAAAGTCATGTCCGTGCCAGGAAACCTACCCTTTTAAATTAACTATCAATTCTGCCAAGAAGAGTGGTCAAATGTCCAGCCGGAATTACAACAGAAGCTTGTTGATGGATACAAAATGCCTTTGGTTTGGTGTGTTTGTCTTTACTAAGGAAGGCTTTAAAAGCAGCACGTTTCAACCACCATGTGCGTTACTCCATCCACATACAGTCATGAGTGCTGGATTTGGAAGATGAATACATTTAACAAGCTGGGTCTTCTCCTCTTACAGTTGTATGTGTGTGTACTGACCACAAGAGACTGAGATTAGTGCTGTGTTAGAAATATTCAAACCATGAAACCGAACTATTCCTTCCTTGAAGGAATCCATATTGCCTGCCACTTTTCAAGCCAGAATTTTAGACTAAGATCAACTTGTGATGAAAATAAACAGAGTTACAATCAATTTGGTCAAACCTTGTGAATAATATGTTCAATCTATTTCATTACTGCAAGATGTCCTGCTCGGAGTATGTGTTTTGAATGATTCAGCCACAACCAAATCAAGTATTTGCATAATATCTGTAAAATCAAGTAAAAGCCATTTTCATATTGGATAAGGTAAATTTGTGTGGACCTCCTCAATATTTTTTAAATTAGTGTGGCAGATATCTTGAACATAGCTCAATCTATACTAACGAGACCAGAATTCATGTCATCAAACAATATTCAGCTGTAAATGTACATTGAATTATTATTTTCTAAATATTTTATGAAAATCTGTTCACTGATTCAAGAGTTATTTTACTAAAAGTACAGACAAACACACACATAGAACAAATAGGACAAAAACAAAATCTTCCTCTTGCCTTTGACAGCCAGAAGTAGATATGTGTCTTAGTGTGTGTACCAGTATGTGGAGGGTGTCTCTCAGGTAAAATCAGGTTCTGGAAGTTGATGATACAGACAGCCTCTGCCCCAATCCAGCGGTCTGACACGGCCTTAATGTAGTACTGGGAGGGTAACGGCTCAAAGATGGGGATAGTGAATACAATGTGCTGAGGCTCTCCAGAAAGCACCTGAGTGAAGGTAAGAACAAGCATCAGTAATCGTCCACTGTGAGGAACACTGTCCTGGGTTAGTCAGGGTCAAGAACCCAAACTAACCTGTTTCTTCTGCAGGAGGAAGTACTCAGAGTGGTAGATGTGGTCATTGATAGGGTCCTCCACCCACAACCACCATGGCTCACCCACTGACCCGTGGACCTGAACCAGGAAAAGGTAAAGATTTTTTTAATCCTACAATCATTTCAAACAACACCTACAGTATAATTAGTAAAAAATACTTGACCCTATCTTGGTTGTTCTATTAACATACGAATTTAAGGCCATACTTTGAAGGAATGCATATCAAGTGTAAACTGACGGCCACAGCCTTAAATCAACAAAAGACAATTTAATGCTTAATATTATATCAAAGTTTCCTAAAAAAGTACTAACATGTCAGAAATTAAAAACACTGCTACATTTTCCTTCTACTTTACATTTATGCACTACTTTTTGTTGGTCTATCACATGAAATCCTAGTAAAATATTTTGAGGTTTGTCATTGTACAAAATGAGAAAAGGTTTCAGGGGTATGAAGACTTTTTTAATGTACTTTATTACCAATAACACAGAATGGACTTTTTTGACCACCAGTTACTCAAAACATTGAACAACTTCCAGCTCAAACCAAGACAAAAAAAAGGAAGATATGTGACGGGTAATGGCCCAGCCGTAAGAATGAGTCAGTGTGGTCCGTCTCCTGGGTGCCATCAGGAAGAAAGGCTCATGTGTTGGGACATGTGTCCTGGATCTGCAGCCAGATCAGAACTAAGCCAGTCAGGGTTCCATTACTACTCTTCCCATGATTAAGGCATGCATTGCTAATCGAACGTAAACATACTTCTTCATACTCAACCTCTATACAATGGGCTTCCTGTTTCACTCAGGTTCCGGGATGAACTTTGTACTAAGCTTCCTGTGATCCTTTCTGGATCCATCTGCCCTCTGAGGTGGGACATGAAGGCTCTCAAGCCCAGATAGAGATTCCACAGTGACAAAAATCACAAGGTAGGAGGGGAAGCTCTTCTATTCTGTGAAGTGAAAATGTGACAATGGCTGTACTGTTTGTGTAAATATGAGCCGTGTGACTCAGGAGACAGGAGGACTGAATTTAGGCAGCTGTTGTCACATTTATCCTTTCACATTACACTGAACACTCTGTGTGTTCGAAATTACTGGAATGGACAACCATAGCTCAGTCTATACTAATGAGACAAGAATTCATGCCGCCATCTTGGCAGGTACTTTGTAACATCCCTACTGTCACTATGGCAGTAGACAATGGGCATATAAGAAAAAAAAAAGCCAAGAAACACAAACCTTTGCCATTACTTATCCTATTTCTTTGGCTCAGTCATGCCCTAGGAACTATGGTTTGACCTGGGAGTGAGCCCCCCCTCCCCCTTCCAGGCTGGGTGATCCAATTTCTCTGTTACAGGCGAGGTTGCCTGTTAAACATGGTCTTCCTTCATCAGCAAGGTCTTTGAAAAAGGTGGAATGCTCCCTCTGGGTCAGGGGTGAGTCTTTGCCTCAAGTGGAGGAATGTCCTGTTGGGAGTCTTGTTCACAAGTGATGGTAGGACGAAGCAAGAGATGGACTGATGGATCTGGGCCTCTTCTGCAATGATGATGTTGTTGCTCCAGGTTTTTTTTTTTTTTGGGGGGGGGTTGCCTTACTGGTCTTTCTATGGTCCAACACTACTCATGAGGGTCATAACTAATCATAACTAAAAGAAATCCCAGATTCATGCAGCTGAACGGTGCTTCCTCCATAGGATGGCTTGGTTCAGTTTTACAAATAAAGTAAGGAGCTCCATCATTTAGTAAGAGCTTGTAGAGAAGTAGTGAAGCTTCTCCTCACCAATGAAAGAAGGCAGTTGAGGTGGTTTGGCAACCAGATTAAGAGGCCTTCTGGTTTTTCTGCACGTTCCATTGGGAGAGACTCTAGTGAGGACCAGAATTCTCTGGAGGGATTATATATTCTCTCTGGTCTGAGAATGCCTTGGGATCATCACTTACTTGGTCATTCCAGGAAAAATCAGGTGTGACGAGAAGACGAACTCGCAAGACAGTGCGCGTGATTGGTTGGATGCTAGCCTCCATTGTGATTGAAGGAATCTGGTGTGCACACTGTTTGACAGTCAACCCAATGTTAACATGGTGCAGCATGTGACCTAAAGAAAGAAAGAGAGAGAATAAAACTTTTGATAACAAATATACAGATAGATAAATCTTTACTGATTCCCTGTGGGAAATCATTTTTTTCACAGCAGCAGACACAATGAAAACGAATAAAGAGAACCAAGATCAAAAGAAACGTTACAGCTGCTGCCAGTGCCTTATTGTCACTATGGTAACCACACATTTGTCTCTGTCACTCCCTGATTGCCATGTTAATGAGAGGCAGACAGAAACATGAATTGAAAGTAAGTCTCAAATAATATGTCATTTTGCTTTATTTGGGGAAAAACAATCCCTCCACTTTGACTGAGAGTGAATGAAAACCATGACTATAAAACTATAAAACATAAACTATAAAACAGCTAGTTTTATTTAATTAAAACACATTTTTTTAATTTTTAAGTACCTAAATATTGTGGCCTGTAAGGCAAATAATTTATTTTTGTCACTGCCAATCAATGATCCCCAGCATTAACCATAAAATCTTTTATAAATATGGACAATGTTCATCTAATTAGACAAACAATGCCACCCCAATGACCTGATGTGTGATTCACTAAATCTCAGGGGAGGATAATTCTCGCAGTTATGTTCTTATTTATTAAACTGTTTTATTTTGCAGTTTTGGCTGTTGGTCATGAGTGTTAGAAACTGTGAATTAATTAAACCATCATAACATAGCATAAATGAAAAAAAACCTGCCAAGGGACAGACATATGGAAACTAGACTTGGGGTTGATATCTGGCATATTTATAATTACTGTGTATTTGTTCATTAATGCAGTAAAAACTGTCCCTGACTTAAACAAATAAATCAGAATCCTTTAAGGCAGTGTTAACATGTAGCTGCTTAAGTGTTTAAATCTTTACCTTTAGTGAAAAAAAATAGCAAAAATGACAAATTTCTGTTATAGTGTATTCTTTCTGAGAGTTCCATTAAAACTTGTCCAGTGATTTAATAAATATTTTGCTAACAGACAAATGAAAAATCACACTTAACTATAATTATAAAGGACCTGGAAATGTCTCCTTACTACTCATAATGTGATTTATAAGTCAGTTTTAACATTAATGCTTTTCTGTTTATATTTCTGTACAATTTTTGAAATACGTACCTCAGCATACTTTCTAATACTATTACATACTACAAATATTCAGCTCATTAAGAACATCATAGCTATGACTTCTGTTTTATACTTTTGTATTTTGAATTACCGTATTCAGGCTGCTTTATACATACATATTTTTTTTACTGAAAAGAAAACTTATTTTTAAAAATAATATTCAGTTTAGTAACTGCTTCGCTATTTTAGCTTTCAGCATTGATTTAGCTAATTACAATATTTGCTCTGACTATTTAACTCAGGTTAGCTTCCTCAAACTTCAAAGTGTCATTCAGAACCAAAATTCACACTGCTGTTTCACAGAAAACACTCATTTCTGTAGTGAAAATATTAATATTTGATCAGCCAGTGAATTTACTGCCACACAGAGACAATAACTTGCTTTACGGAATGGTTAATCCCCCTCCCCACAGTGGAACAGACATTTTTTCTTTTTACCAATCTCGTCTTTCCTCATCTCCTTCAATTTGTCCACAGTGAGCCTCTTCTCCTCCAGGCGACTCAGGACCACGTGGCTCAGGTGGGGGAACTGGCGGAGAGGGTGGGCGAAGCCCCACAGCCGCTTGTCGATCACCTTACATAGGGTGAGCAGTCGGTAGGTCATGGCAGGCCAGCGCTTCCTCAGAGCGACCTCAAACAGAGCCCGCATAATCCGAGCAGCATTCTGGGGGAGGGAACATCATCAGGAGAAAAACAAGTTAAATTGAGAACAACTTCACAACCACATTCATTTAAACCTGTGTACATGAGCTTTAACTGTATTATTATCTGCCTCTAAAAAGTCTGTCTGTATGTTACAACATCTCATGTTCCACAGGACAAACTTTAATGAAACTTCTGAAAAAGTAATCCTTGAATGTAAATATACAACTTATTAAGTTTTAGAGTCCACCTAGTAGTTTAAGATGACCATCATAGGCAACTAAATTTGTAAAACATAAAAATTTAAAACAATCAATTTCACAGATATTGGGCTAAAATTTGGTGTAGCTGTAACAGCGTTATTCACAACACATATTCCAAGTGCTACTCATTGCACAAGATCTTTGCCTAAAATTAATTATTGAATGTACTGTATGTGCCATAGTTTAGCCCTGAAGCTGCAGGTTCGAGCCCAGGTTGCTTCAGGAAAGGGATCAGGCATAAAACAATTGCAAAGTCTTTTTTGCGAATGGGAGCTGCTGAAAGAAAAAACAACAAAACAATATTGAATGTATGTCTACAACTGATTAATCCTTGAAGTCAACTTAGTTCCACAGAATAATCTCTACACTATGGGATATTGAGCCAACATTTCATGTGGTAGTAACTGAGTCATTTACAACACAAACTCTGAGGGTGAAATTTATTTGCCCTAATGAATTACTGAGATTAATAAGATGGGGCATAATGTTATATTCAAGGTTTGACCTAAAAGGCTACAACTGTCCCCTGTCAGAGGTGCGAAGTAACAAAGTACAAATACTTTGTTACTTTACTTAAGTAGAAATTTTGGTTATGTGTACTTCACCGGAGTATTATTTTTTACTTCTCCTACTCCTACATTTTACAGCCTCATGACTTTTTTTTTTTCCATTTTGTCTTGTTTTTGTTAAAAAAAAACTATCCAAATTTGGCACCCACCAGATATAGTGAATTTAATTGTGGATGGGTCAGAGGTACAAATATATACCATTGTGACACTCGTAGTTTCCATCACACCTGCACATGACACAAATCACATCAAACCTCAGCAGGGACGTAGATGACCGTGGCAGAGATATTTATGTAAATGACACAGATAGCCTTGGCCCAAATTTTTCAACATTAACATTTTAATATAACATTATAGTCAATATGGCCTTAAGAAAACAACTATTTTAGGGAGGTTGCCTCCTAATAAATGCAATTGTAGCAATTCTAATCTCTTACTTTTGTTAATTTTACATTTAATACTTAAGTACATTTTATATCAACACTAACTTGAATAGTTCCTGGAGAAACTATGAAAGGGATGCCACGTGCCGTCCAATTTAAATAACGATTAAAATTTACGATTTGTTGAAGATCATTGTGATATTCTACCATCTCAAATTTGAGCCAAATATGTCTAAAAATGGCTGAGTTATGGTCAATTTTGCATTTTAGATATGGCAGCCATCTTGGATTTTTATTTTGCATTCATAATTTGTCAAAGCTTGTTCTTGGCTACTACTATACCAGTATTCAGCACTGTAATTCGCTGTTTTTAAAATTAACATTAGTGGTTAGCTTAACCTCTTATTAGCATTTAGAATGTGTTGCGTTAGCTTTCAGGTACCACCCCACCAAATTTCATTTTTGTTTGTCTTAAAACTGCTGAGCATGGCAAGTCCTAATACAAATCTGACATGTCTCTCTCTTTTACAGGAGACTTTCAATTTTACCAAAGTAATTTTATGTTTAGAAACTTTAAACATTTTAGATACTCAAGTATTAATTTGAGGTACTTTATACAAGACTGTCCCGTTAACAAGATGATCTTAGTCTGAACCTCTGAAACAAAAGGAGGCAGGTAATTTACACTCCTTCAAGGAAAGCTAAGCTTTTAATTCAAGGCAACAACATTGAATCTTACATTCAGATTCTAACCTGTGATGCAAGTTTAATGTAGAGCAGAATTAGGCCACAGCAGCTGCTGGGTGCATCATTCTGCTTTCAGGTGATTAATCATGCTGCAATCAGGAGAAAGTCTGCTTCGGTTCAGACATGCAGGTTGGTTCCAGCTGTGCCCTGATGGATTACTCATCAGATGGCAGCACTTACTGAAGACCACTCAGCTGGGGTCAGGTTGTGACTGATCTGCTCAGCTGTCTATGTGATCAGAGTGTCTGCAGAATGCATCCGTGGAGGAGGAAAACTGAAATCTGAAGCCTGAAGTGAATGCCGATTAAAGAAACCCTAAAAAAATGATTCTGTTACTCTCTACTGATGCTGAACTGAGTCCCACTACTTGGCTAATACTATGGTGGTGAAAGGTCTTTTAAACAAACACCAACAAACATCTTTATAACACTTTACAACAAACATAATTTTATTTACATCAACCTTTCCACTGTAAAACAACTGTTACAATAAGAAAGTCATGCATCTAAGGGCTGTACAGTGCAGCGGTGGTTAGTACTGGCATCTCACAGCAGGAAGGAAGTAGGTTTGAATATCAGCTGTGGCCCAATGCCGCCATCAAGAGGAGCGTGTTGGTGGAGGGCATAGTCACACACATACATATGCTGCACATCAGTTGAGCAAAAATACCAGTTTCACAGTATTAAAACAAAATAAAAAAAAACAACTTTTTTTTCTATTTGAACTTTATTTTACCTGGAAATCTCAAGATTTAGTTGCCTTTTTAAAAACAAAAATGCAATTACTGACTACTGCTTGTTAAATACTGCTTAAAATGATGGTTTTATAGATATAAAAGTACAATATTACAAAATAAAATATTTATTTATAGTATTTTATTTGAATGCACAGATATATAAATAAGAACATAGAGAAAGTGAACATGTTAGTGTTAGCTAAAACACGAGAGTCAACAGGCTTTTTAATTTTTGGTTTTAGAGTTTATTTATATGTAGCATTAATTGTCATCTCTGTAGTAATATTTACATCAAGAAAAACTTTTGTCTCAACTTAAACACAAATCTGTCTCTGTCCAGTAACCCAAAATTGAGCCATGTATTCTATAAAAAACAGAGTACTGTTTATGATTATTTTATCATCGCTATGGAACATACTGCCCTTACAACTCCACCACTGGTGAGAAACAGACTGGAAAAAAGGAAACTTTTTTTGCTTTTTTTAACTACCAAGGCCATTTAAAATAAAACTTAAATCATTGATGTGCAGAGAGACAAATATTCTTGTATTTTCTTTTGTGTAATTATAATGCTTCTATATGGAGTTTTTGTGACAATAATGATATTTATTTTACAGAAGTGATCCTCACCTGTGTTGTCTTGTTTGTGTCTGCTTATAACTGTGGATGAGAAGTGGATTGAAGCATTTATAGATTTAAAAATTAGAGTATAAGTTTTATTTTTCATGAAGTTTTTGTTTTAGACGGGATGTGTATGTATGTATTTGTTGAGCAATAGCAGACTGTTTTGTGTTAGGTCAGCCTCTTTTGGCTGAATGAGTTTATAACCAACTGTTTATGTTGTTTTCTCTCTTCTTCTCGCTTACATATTCTGTTTACAACATTTATGTCCTCACAGATGTGCCCAGTGCTACAATATTTGAAATAAACTTTGAATTGTCAAATAAAATGAAATTTAAAATCTTGTCAGGCCATGTGCTTCTTTTGCCTGTTAAATTCAAACACAACATTTAAAAAGCCAATGTACCAAAACCAGTGTTTTTGAAGGAGCCACTCAGCCTTATTCTGTCCTGCGTGCCACTAAGAAGCAGCTGTTGAACTACAATAAGAAAAACTGATTACAAAAAACAAACTAAAAAAGTCAAATTGATGATAATCATCTGTATTTTGTATGTAGTTTTTATATTTAATCTGATCGTGGTTAGACGTTTGTTAAAGTGATTATTAGGTTTATTTGCTAGTACTGGTGTACATCAGTGAACATTTATTCATCACTCTGTTTTCATTACTTGTTTTTCCCCCCCGTGTGGGGTCGCGAGAGCTGCTGCCCATCCCCATAAGTCACTGTGTGAGGGGTGGGCTACACTCTGGACAGGTCACAAGTTCATCAAGCCGTATGGAAACAAATAAGACAGACAACCATTTAAACTCTCACTCATAACTAGGGAGGATTTAGAGTTATCAATTAACCTAAATGTGTTTTCAGTCTGTGGAAGGAAACTGGAGTACCCAGAGAGAAACCACATTTTCATGAGGAGAACAAGCAAAATTCACATACGGGCAGTGAACAATTCTGCAAACTTTTTGCTGTGAGGCTCTAACCAATGTGTCACCGTGCCACAGAGAATATTTATTTATTAACATTTGCTTTCACTCATGGAGTGATTTGCATTTGAAGGGACGAGCTCAGAGCACTCACCTGGGCCACATACGACAGGTCAGAGATGAGTGAGAAGCTATCCACCTCTCCTCGACCGATGTACGTCTGGAGTAAGATGTTAACTTTGCCGTAACCATTTTCCACCCCGCCGGCAGCTGGCAGCTCGCAGTAGTTACAAAGCAACTGGTCCAGTTCCTCCAACTCCTCATCACGAACCTGACAACACATTCTGTTTTTACTGCTGCTTCAAGATTTATTGTTACAATTTTAACATTTTTTTAAATGCATTTAAAGTTCTTTAAACCTTTGTTAATAAGTTGGTAAAATCAGTGCTGGTCAAAAAAAAAAATCAAACAGCCTCATTTAGAGTTTAATGACCTCTTACCTTGAGTTGTTCAAACTCTTCAGCCTTGGACACAATACTGAGAATGTCAGCTTCAGTCCTTTGAGAGTTGAAAAGTTCGTTGAATGTCTTTATATAGAGGAAAAACATATAAGTGATTAGAGTTTGATCTGATGTCTATGGTTAGAAAAAAGTTAAGACCAATAGATTTCTGACATGCTTTTGTCTGCAGACACACTAAAACAATATGGATCCATGATGGCATCCCTCTGCAGTTTTGTACCAGGTATGTACCGGTACATACCTGGTACATACCTGGTACATACCAGGTATGTACCCTGTAAAAACCACATACAGTAAAAATGTGGCACTTGCAGAGTATGCCCTTGGTACCTACCAGGTAGGTAATGCTTACTTATTATATACATACCACTTACCTACAGGGTATGTACAGTAAGTAAGTAAGTACTAAGTCCATTCCCAATATATACCAGGTAAGTTTTAGAAATGAGCCTTGTAAGTACAAGGCATGAACCTGGTTAGTGCTGTGCTGTATTATGTGTTGCTACCAAAGAAAAAAAAAAAAAGTAGTTTTACTTGGGGGGAGGGGGGCATATTTGCCAGGCACATAGTTCACAAAAGTAACTATGTTACCCTCAGTTGTTTTATATTTTTAAAATATATTTAACTTTGCATCATAGTCTATCTAAATGCCTTGAAATTGGTCTATGTCTCTTTAAGAACCTCCTAAGTACACTGGTTGGAGTCCTAACTGGACACAACCTGCTCAATCACCACAAAATGGTGATGAGACTCCATGACAATGGTCTGTGATGCCTGTGGCATTGAATTAGAGACCTCTTTGCACTACTTAGACCAGTGGTGTCCAAAGTCGGGCCAAAAACTGATAAGGTAAATCATCTATTTGAATCAGCTGTGTTGAAGCAGGGAAAAATCCAAAACTTGCAGGAGACCGGCCCTTGAGGACCGGAGTTGGACATGCCTGACTTAGACCACTGCCTGGCTCTGAGCAGTCAAAGAAAATAATTCTTGGGGACCCCTTTATGGACCCTGAGAAGCTCAGAACACTGAGTGTTTCTAACCTCATATCCTTCATCAGGGATATGAAGGTTTGAATAGAGACCAGTGTCTTTTTGGGGAGAGCAATGGGCCCACTTATGAGGCCCCC
>JARVJO010000305.1:28780222-28791446 GCA_031762555.1 Cynodonichthys magdalenae
GCATTTCTGAAATTGATTTATTTATTATTTAAATTTGTTAATTGTCTGAAATAAAAGTCATTCATTCATTCATTCATACCAATCGGTAGATGTACATAATGCAATTTGCCCTTTAATCCAAGTCAGAAACCCACTGTTTTAAGGTCCACTTGTTTTTTAGTAACCCTCTTAAACCCAGGCTCTGGTTAGTGTGAGAGTTGCTGGAATCATCAAGCCTGGCTGTGTGCTCAGTGTTTTTTCCTACCTGTCTGTCTCAATTACATCTCAAATACAGAGCAGACCTCATGAACTGTAGTACCTGAGTAACCACAATTTTGACAACAAAGAAACAAAAACAAACAACATTGAATTTATTCACCGCTGTTACCTCTGAAACATTAAGAGCCACTGAAAGATTTGGCTGAATACAGTAAATGTGCTTTAGAAATGTTGTATGGGGTACCTATAGCTCAGTGCAGCTCATCACACTCACGGGATGCTATGTTTTCTCAGGCCTGGGAAGACCTTGGAATCCCCCAGGAGTAGAGGAAAGTGTCAATGTGGACAGGGAGATCGGGGTTCCCTTTGTTGAATGTGCTGGTCTATCAACGTGAACACAGTTACCTGACTGACTGTCAGATAAACGGACAGATGGATTGAACGTTTAGAATAGTCTTTATTGTCATTGCGCAAACCTGTACAACAGAACTGAACATAAAAAGACATGGAACTATTTACACACCAAACCAGACACCCTCTCCCCCCTGGCAGCACAGAGAAAATCTGTCCATAAAAACTTTGAACAGAATCATGACAGCAAGAGTTCAACTTTCCCTCTGAAGGGGTTTGACTTACTACCTGCAAAGCAAAGCCAATCAAACTCTTGTACGTCTTGTATAGGGACTGAATGGCCCAAAACATTGGACCCACAATCCCATACTCACGAAGGAACACAGTCAAATGCCTTTTCCAAGTCCACAAAACATATGTAGACTGGATTATCAAACTCCCATGACAGAAAACAAAAATTAAAAATATTTTAATATATTCTGATTTGTGATAATCTTGTCTTGCCTCCTAAATGAACAAATCAGGTTTTACAAAGCCCTACAATATAACAGAATTGCACTTTATTTATTATTTTATTTGTGTTTTAGCAAGTGGCCTTTATCTAAGACACTTTGTCAGTTTCTTGAGTGAAAGTTTAACAGGAAGGGAAAAAGGTAAAATTCACTGTTCTTCAGTGCAACAAATGTAATGTTTGCAGACTTTATGTTCAATATTCACAATTATAAAAATGACCAAAATAATCATATTTGTGATTTTTTTTTTCAATAACCAAGCATCATTAGAACATATGTAGAGGCGCAAGAACCACCATTTATTCTCTTTTAGGTACTTCAGACCTTTGGGAGTATAAAAATGAAGTGTTGCATATACTGTCTATGGGTGATTTTCTTAATACACGCATGTGGAACAGTGTGTGTACCTGTGTTCGAAGGATCTCTCCTTTGGTTAGTTGCATGTCTCCTGTGAGCTCTTTAACAGCGATGCCTAGAGGTTCCAGTCTCTTACTGAAGTAATTAGTCATCTCAGCTGCCAAGGCTTTCATTGGAGCCACATATACGATCTACAGAACAAGAGGAGGAGAGCAGAGTGGAAATAAATAGGATGGAAGACAAAGAGTGCTAAGGTGAGCAAGGTAGAAAATTGAGGGGGGGGCAACTAGAAGGACACTGTGGTGATAAATGAGCAAACAGAGGCAGTATCATTTGTTCCCTGGCAACCAGCACAAATCACAATTTATTGAGAAATACTATGCCAGCTACTTGCATGGGCAAAGTTTAATGATGATGAATGAAAAGTGGCTCCCATCACTGGCTGGCATCGTGCACCAATAAGTCTGTGCTTGTGACTGTAAGGTTTCATCAAAGAGAACAAAACATTTTGAATACCTAAAGTATTTATCCAAGAGGCCACTGGATTTACAGAACTATTTTTAAAAGATGGGTGATGATAATCTTATAACAACTACCGTATTTCTTTTGGGATAAGTTTGTTTGTTTTGTAAAAGTAAAAAATAAACCAAGGTCGTTAATAATTAATAATAGGGGAGATGGGAAGACTCAGAATGTTAATTTTTCACATTTTTTACAAAGGAAATGTCAAGCAGACAATTCCAGGAGTGAGACAGATCCGAGCCATAGAATCTGTCTAATCTCAGATTACAAGAGTGCTTCTTTAACAAAGTTTAACAATAAAATATAAGGCCACCAATCTTGTCATAACTGGAAGGTCAAATCACTTTGAGGGCAACATGACCTAACATGAAGATATGTGTAGCACAATTCTGTCACATTTAATGATGATTTTCTCTGCTAAAAGTTGTTTGTCCTTGTTTGACGTAATGGCTTCCTTTACTCCCCTCTCAAACCATCTGTCTTCTCTGTCCAAAACATGAAGTTTGGTTATCAAAAGAGTGCCCCTGTCTTTGAGGTGTAGGTGCACAGCTGAGTCTTGTCCTGAAGAGCTGTTTCTCCTGTGCTGAGCCATGCATCTGTCAAGAAACTGTTTAGTTGTTCCAATATAGACGTCAAAACATTCCTTGCTGCACTGAACTTCATACAGCGCCATTTGGATGGACCACCCTCTGTCTAAGAGTCTTGTTGTCCCATGTCACGGAGTAAAGAGAGAACTTGGAAGTACCTTTTTGCTTGTTATTCTCCCTGTTCTTTGTTTTTTAAATTTCTTTACTGACTTGACAAACGTCCCGTTAGGACACAAACATGAGAGCTTTTCTGAACTATATCCTTACCTTTGTTCTTCATCAGGACATTTTCAGCCAGATGGTGCAAAGTTCTAATGAATGGAGTTTGTGTTCTAGCAGGTGGTGAGTCAATCACAAGATACTGATCTGTGTGAATTAGTTTTCTGTAAACTTCACCATCCAAAAAAAACAACTTTTTGTCATTTGTTTCCTCTTCAAGTTAAAGGGAAAGATGACATTGGCAATAACTACATGATATGCAAGTTGGGTACATGTTTCCACTGGAAGTAGAAGAAAAAGAAATTGTTTCAAATGCTGCTAAAGCTAGTATCTGAACTGAGACTCCTGCCAATAAAAAGGATGAATGACCTTCACAGGGCAGTCTCCAGAATTAACTGCATTGTTTGCATCACATTATATGGGTTGAGGTGGGCAACAAAATAATGTGCTTGGCTTAAAATACAGTTTTCCAAACAGTGTACTCAAAAATAGGCCATGATGTTCAAAAACTTGACATGTAAAATGAGACAGCATAGCTCGCTGATTGTAAACACTCAGAATTCAGTGAAAGTGCAAATGAAATTTGTCTATTTTTCTCACAATCTTTAGTCATCATCTAGTCTCCAACAGTTACAGCCCAGTGAAATTCTTCCTAACGTTTCACACTCAAATTAACACAACCACTCCCATATTCTACAACAATGATCCTCACTCCTGGTCCTTGAGGCCACTATCCTGCTTGTCTTAAATGTGTAGGCCATGTCACACTACAATGTTTAAGACAGTTTATGGAAACTTATAAAATATTTGACAAACACTAAAAATGTCTAAGCCGAAGATGGAATTTGGACATATACATACTGTGACACTAACAGTTAGAATGAATACATATCCAATATTGGTAACAACATTTTCAGAAGTCAGCGTAAGTGGTATAAAACATTATAGTGTGACAGGGCCTTACCCCTGCTTTGACACACCTGATATGAATAAATGAGTGATTAACAGGCTTTCTGAAGGATTTGAGAACCTGCTGAAAAGCAGGGAAACAACTAAAACATGCAGAAAAGTGGTCCTCAAGGATCAAAATTAAGGACCACTGTTTATAATATGTTTTTGTTTGAAGTGTGATTTTGAATGCATTGATAATTGTTTTATAATTGCATCACAGCCCTCTCAACCATAATTGAATCAGATCACGAGGTGCAAAAAGATTAAACAAGCTATGAAACTAGACAGGCAGTTTCTGTGCAGAAAATGTGCCATATTTTCACTTCTGTCACCATCAGAAGTTTTACAACTATTTTTCAGTAATAAAAAAAAACAACACTAAAAAATAGGAAGTGAATGACTCTTTAGAATCTCCCAAAATTTACAGTTAAAAACTAATTTTGTGCATATGAATAAGAAAAAACACAACTAACCTCTTAACCTCTGTTGTTTTAAGCAACAATGTTTTAATTGCTTAAAACAAACTGCAAAAAATGCTAAAAGTTACCATCTTTATTTAGTCTTGTTTTGACTATTTTAACAAAAAAACATCTTTGGAAAATTTGTGTACTTAGACAGGGGAAACACATCTGGGAAACAAAACATTTATGTTTTTACATACTCATTTTATGTTAATGTGAATTTTCACATTTAATAGCGTAGATCATGGCAAAAGCCTAACTGAATACCATGCAACAAAATCATTTTAATACATACAAGTTGGAAATAAAAAGAATAGGCTAAGGTGAAAAAAACTGTAGCAGGCAGAATTACAATCTATTATTTCATTTGAAATAGTTGTATTTGTTGTATCTGCTCTTCCAAAAGAAAAACCACGACTGAATTTCTGCAAAAGAAGTAAATTTCTCATCAGTTTGCTGAAATTTTTTTATCAATAATATCTTTAAAACAAGATAAATAGTTTGGATTTTTTATAAATTCATACACATTAAGAGCTTAATTTTATGTTATTCTGGAGTTAGAACTTTAAACTTATTAAACGTTTCTGTTGACATTTTGTGGTAAAATGTAAAAGTCCAAGTTGACAATTAAAAAAATGCAATTAACTAAAGTATGGGATAGATGGATAAAGTAAATGTTTTGATTATTGGAGGAAAATAATTAGATAAAATCAAAAAATGGAGATTAAAATAGTTGTTACCGTCTGATTGTGTGATGCTTTTTTTTTTTAGCTCAACATTTTTTTGATGAATGGTGCAGCGTTACAGTAAATCAGTTATTCCAGCCTGCCTTAAAAATGAAAGTCAAACCAAATAAAAATCTGTTATTACGAGCCTATGCATGTTACTTTAATATTTGTCTTTGTGTGTATGTGAGCACGAGACCTTGAACTCATCCTTCTTGATGACACCACCAGGCTGCAGGTGCTGGCGGATCTCATGGAGGACGGTCAGCATAGCAATGTTGGTCTTGCCAGCGCCAGTTGGAGCACAGATCAGAAGATTTTCATTGGTGTTGTAGGCCGTCTCAAAAACAATGGACTGGATCCTGTTTAGGCGCTTCATTCCTTTAAACACCAGCTGCCCGATCTGACCATGGAAAGTTAAAAAAATGGATGAAAAGGGGTTAAAACAGTTTTGTTACTTTAATCACAAAACATTTTTTGCAGTTGTCTCATACCGTCTGCCTGTAAGAATAAACTAGAAGGATCTTTGCCTTTTTAAAGTGCCTGAATTAAATCTAAATTCAAGGTAAAACATATTTTACTTCTACAGTTCTAGCTATCAGGCTTTGCCCCATGCCACAACTAGTGAATCTCTTTCCAAACTTCTCAAGAGAAGACCAGTGAAGACAAAACTAGACATCCTGCCTCTAAAGACATTGGATAGTACAACCTTGTTAGAGCTTAAGTGTTCCTACAACAAGCAAAAAGTGAACTTTGCACGAACAAAAACAGCATCCATAAGCAGAAAGGTCAATGTTGAAGTTATGGGCAGATTGTGCAAGCTTTTTCATGTGAGACAAAAGAAGACCTAGTACAGAAATCCTAGTACACTCAAAAAAAAAAGAACAAAAGAATATTCATCTACTCAACTGAATTGAGTAAATCTAACACAATTGCTTCATGTTAACTTATTAAGTGAAAAAATTGGTTCAGATTTACTTAATTCAGTTGAGTAGAACCTGTTAACATAATATATTTAAGTAAATCCAAAGGAAATTTTGAAAATCTTTTTTGAGTGTACAGCAATACAAGAGCAGACTGGCTTGCTACATGGGAAAAGATGGAATGCAGCACAACTTTCACTCTGCTCACAAGTCTCCAATGCATAACCAAAAACTATTACAATAAAGGAATTCCTCGAAAAAAAATGAACACCAAAACTAACTGTTCTGCAACAAGAAAGACATGCACCAACCTGAACAAATTTCAGTAGTGTTTTGGGGTTTATTAAAAAAAATATTTGCAACTAAAAGTATTTCTGCCAACTGAATTGTAGACACTTTTTTTTTTTAATTACAGTAATATTCTTTTGGAGAAAATATTTAAGTAAAGTACAATTTAGATTTCATTTCAGAGGTTTACATGCAGTTTGGTCACTGACACAAAGTTGTTTTTTTTTTACCCGTTAACTTAAATAAATTATAACAAGTTAACAAGTTGAAAAAAAACATGCAATCAGACGAGCTCTCCATGCAGGTGAAACAAGCCATCCTTAAGCTAAAAAAACATGGAAAAAAAAAGCATGCAAGAAATTAGTACAATATTAGGAGTGGCAAAATCTCCAGTTTGGTACATCCTGAGAAAGAAATAAAGCACTGGTGAACTAATCAATGCAAAAGACCTGGACGCTCACAGAAGACAACAGTGCTGGATGATCACAGAATAATTTCCATGGGGAAGAGAAACCCCTTCACAACAGCTAACCAAGTGAACAACACTCTCCAGGAGGCAGGCTTGTCAAAATCCAAATTTACCATAAAGAGAAAACTGCATGAAAGTAAATACAGAGGGTTCACTGCACGGTGCAAGCCACTCATAAGCCTCAAGAACAAAAAGGCTAGACTGGACTTTGCTAAAAAAACATTTTAAAAAGCCAGCACAGTTCTGGAAGTATATTCTTTGGACAAATGAAACTAAGATCAACCTCCACCAGAATAATGGAAAAAAAAAAAGTATGGTGAAAAAAGTATACAGTTCATGACTCAAAGCATACCACATGGTAAAAATGGTAAATGGACTGAACTTATATGGCGCTTTATCAATTCTCTCCGGACCCTAAAGCGCTTTACACTTACAGATATTCACACATTCACACACTGATGATGATAAGCTACATTGTAGCCACAGCTGCCTTGGGGCACACTGACAGAGGCAGGGCTTCCATGCACCAGTGCCACCGTACCCCTTTGACAACCATTAGTAGGCAAGGCAGGTAAAGTGTCTTGCCCGAGGACACAACGACTGAAACAGCTGGAATGGGGGATAGAACCAGCGACCTTCCAATTACAGGACGACTCCCCTCACCACTCTTCCACAGTCGCCCCACACATCATCTGTAAAACACAATGGACGCAGTGTGATGGCATGGGCATGCATGGCTGCCTGTGGCACTGGGTCACTAGTGTTTATTGATTATTGATGACACAGGACAGAAGCAGCTGGATGAACTCTGAGTTATTCAGAGACAAACTGTGTGCTCAAATCCAGACAACTGCAGCCAAACTGATTGGTCTGAGTTTCCCAAGAGGAATGTGAGAGCTAAAGTTGACTGGTAAACTTAAAATAAAGAGTAGTTTATTATAACAGTAGTTTGATTATGGTTTATAGAGAATAAATTTTCTTTAGATTAATTGATTAACAATGAATCAACATATTGATTAAAATAGTAAGTGTAGTTGTAGTGGCAACCCTAACTAATAAAATAATCTTTTACTATCCCTTTGAACTAAATATCATGATTTCCTCTCAAAACCCAAGTGTGATCACTTGATTGTTCATCTTTATTTGAATTTATCCAGCTACACATACTATCAATGCATTTTACTATAGAATGACCAAATAACACCTTTAGAAAAATTAGGAGCAAGGTCATTGTTGATTGGCACAGTCAGTCACACAGCTGAGAATTAGTCAGTTTCCAATAGCAACTAGATCTTGGCCAGCACCAAGCACTTACAGCACTTGCACCCAATGGCAACTACATTTTCTGTGACAAAAACACACTTTGGAATCTTCTACCACACTGACATGAAACGCAGGCAGCCGATATATAACAGTGTCAGCGATTAAACCTTAGACTGTTTGTTAGGCGAGTGTGCGGTGAGTGGAGCATCAAAAGGAATGGAGGTGATGAAGTGTGTGTGTGCTGGGATCAGCTGTCACTCAAGCTGCCCTCCGTCTGCCTTCACTATGGCAACAGTGTTAGTGATGGCCCTCAATCTCACACTGCCTCTGATAAGCACAGAAATGAGCAGAGTGAAGGACAGTTGGTGCCACACAAACACACACACAAACACTCGGAAACAAACACACCATCAAACACACGTACAAGAGAATGAAAAAACGCTGTAGCAACTTCTCACATTCTCATCTGAAGCTCAAGATGGACAGCTCAAATGCATATTTACAGACATTAGAATTTGATTCCAGAATTATAAAAACATTTGAATTTCATGATCGATGAAAATAGATCCCTTGATCAAAAATGCAGATAATATTCATTTTTTGTAAACAGTAATATGAATACCTGAAGCAGCTGTGACTGAGTGATTAGGGTAGTTGTCCTCCAATGCAAGAGTTGGCATTGGTTTAATTCTCTCACTATTCAGGTTACATATTAAAATGTCCCTGGGAAAGACACTGCCTCTGATGTGTGTACCATCAGTGTATGAATATGATTTAAAGCACTGACTAGTCTCCATAGAATGATCTGTCTGCCTTTATAGAGAGACATAGAGAGCTGAGATTGTAGTGTGAAGCACTTTGAGTATCCTGGTCGGATGGAAAAGCATAAAAGTACAGTCCATTTAACTACTTTAGATGTGCCCCCCAAAAAAGACAATAGTCTAAAAGATAATATCCTGGTATACCTTTTTTTACAATTCATGCTAATTTTGTTTAAAAAATAAATTAAAAAATGTAGGCTCTGTGAAAGTTAGAGAAAATAAAGAGTAAGATCGCATCTGTTCACTCTGCTGCTACCCCTCATTGACAACAAAAGTAGTGGATGTCAAATACCACATTTTTCAAGAGAACCAAATGAGCAATACTTTTTTTGTTGAAGTGAAAGGCAGACTTGTATTTTTTAGTAAGTAGTGAGGTACTGAAGGTGATTAAGCATACTAAACCAGAGCAGCATAAAAGGAATGATGCAGATCAATAAAAGCTGTGCTTTGTTGGAGTTTGGACGAACAATAGTCAGAGCTTACAAGACCAGTGCTTTCCTGATGAGTAAAATAACAGCAAAAACCTGAAGCCTCATACGGAGGAAGAGTTTAACAATTGTTAATAAATAACAATGTTTAAACTATATATTTACAAAAATAAATATGCAAAATCTGAAAACTGATTTGTATAAATATTTGTTTGGTGTGTCATGTTTTAACAAATTGTCTATTGTCCTCAGATAACTTTCTAGAAATTTACACATCACCCAAGAGATTTGTGTTTGCTCAGTCACTATACAAACGGTGCAAGAGTTTGGTTTGCATTGCTGACAGTAAGTTGAACCCCTTTAGGGTGGGAGTTGGACTTCACCAAAGACTGCCCATTGTCAAAGATTTTGTTCATAACTTTAATGAACAGAATTTCTCGTTACAGTCAGCGGTCAGAGGGAGTCTGATTCGGTGACCTCAGATTTCCATCACTGCTATTTGCAGCGATGTGGTCTTGTTAGTGTCATCATGCCATGATCTTCAGCTCTCATTGGAGCGGTATGCAACTGAGTGTGAAGCAGCAGGGATGAGGATTAGTACCTCCAAATTTGAGTCCATAGTCCTAGTCTGAAAAGGGTAGCTTGCTCTTTTTGGGTTGGGGTGAGGTTCTGCCTCAAGTAGGGGAGTTCAAGTATTTTGGGATATTGTTCGTGAGTAAAGGAAGAATGGAGCATGAGATTAATTGACAGATCTGTGCAGTGTTGGCAGTAATGTGGGCTCAGTGCTGGTCCATTGTGGTGAAGAGGGAGCTGAGCTGTAAGATGAAGCTCTCTTTTTACAGTGCACTCTTTGTTCCTATCCTCACATTTGGTCACAAACTCTGGGTAATAAATTAAAAGAATGACAAAACAAATACAGGAGGTCCTAATGAGTTTTCTCTAAAAAGTGGCTGAACTCTCCCTTAGGGATGTCGTGAAAAGTTCAATTATCCTGGAGTGACTCAGAGTAGAGCTGCTGCTCCTCCACATCAAGAAGAGTCAGTTGAGGTGGTTTGGGCATCTGGTATGAATGCTCCCTTCCTAGGGAGATGCTTTAGGCATGTCCAACTAGGAGGAGACCCTGTGGAAGCCGTGAAACCGTCTTTCCAGCGTGTTTTTGGAACATCGTAGAGCCCTACCAGAAGAGCTAGAAGAGATGGATGGATGTTATAAAACACACTGCAAAATGAATGTTATATGAGGAAAATATATTGGCTAGAACTAATGTTGATCTAAATTTGAATCAAACAGTCAATAATTAACAGACTTCCAATGATTTCAATATTTTGTTAGGTAGTTGAATAATTATGACTTCAACTTGTTGACTATTTTGCAACTAACTTTTTAACATAAATTTTGTACAAGTATGCTCTACTGGTTGCAGCTAATTGCAGTGATCAGTTTCTAAGCATTCAATTATCAAACTCCTCTTTCATAAAACCAATTTCAAAGGGTGGGTGGGTTTTGGTAAGGAAGGTTTTTGTTTTTATTGATGTGGTGGGGCAGCCTCCTTGGATAATGGAAGGGGAAACACTGCATTATCAACAAATGGAGAAAATGAGAAACAGAGGTGAACCTTCAGAGGAGGAGGCTGACAAATGAATAAGCATCAACAATTCATCCAGGAGGTCCCAAATCACCCAGGACATCTGCAGCCCTGCAGGCTTCACTTGCCTTAGTTAAAGTCAGAGTTTGAGGCAAAAGTGGCCTCGGTAGGAGACTTACAGTGCTGAGCAAAAAAAAAAAAAACACACAAACTTGTGTCACATTTGCCAAAAAAAAAACAATTAAAACTTTTGGAAATATATTTTAAGGACTGACAAGACAACTGTGGAGCATTTTGGAAGGTGTGAATTCCATTGCATCTGGTATAAACCCAACACTATATTTGAGAAAAAGAACATCGTACCCACTGTCAAACATAAAGGTGATAATGTGAATTGTTGGGGCTAAGTAGTTGCTTCAGAACCTGGACAACTTGCTGTAATTGATAGAAAAATGGATTCTGTGTCCGTTCCGTCCGTTTTCTTCCACTTATCCGAGGTCGGGTTGCGGGGGCAGCAGCCTAAGCAGAGAGACCCAGACTTCCCTCTCCCCAGCCACTTGGGCC
>JARVJO010000305.1:28806746-28820538 GCA_031762555.1 Cynodonichthys magdalenae
CTGTACGTTTAAAGTTTATTAAAGTGTCAATAAAAAGGGAATTATATATAACTGGCTTTGAGGTATTTATGCTGGCCAATCACATTTTTTTTTCAGTGTATGTATGTTAGATTTATTGTCCATTTATCGTTATCGAGGTGAACTGCTCACTATATCGCAATATTGATTTTAGGCCATATCGCCCAGCTCTAGACTGTAGTGTAAAACGCTTTGGAGTCCTTGGACTTGATGAAATGTTATACAAATTCAGGCCTTTTATCATTTATTGTGTTTCTTAAAACCCAGCCTGGGCTGTCACTTCTTAGAGCACCTTAAGTGAAGTAAAGTGATGTGTGTTGTCATCACTGCATCCACACACAACAACAACAAAATGTACCCTCTGCATTTAACTCATAACGTGAGATAAACAAGTACAGTAGCTGGCAGCTATTTAAGCGCACATGGAACAGTTAGGGATTAGGTGTCTTGCTCAAGGACACAGCAACACAAGGGTATAGAGGGGAATAAAACCTGTGATGTTTTAGTCTCAGTATGACTGTCCTACCACTGGGCCACAGTCTGACTCTAAACTTCAATGTTTAAGCAGAACGATCAAGAGTCTGGATTGGACAAAAATTGGCCGTCCAACCTGAAAAAGCACGTTGAGGTATGTGGACAGTATTTAAGTTAGACCGTTTTAGAATTTTAGTCCCTTTGTCCTATTAACGGATATCTACCAAATAAACTTTGTTAAATTATTTGGTACTGGAGTGTTTCTATTTTATTGTAACAAATCTTATTTTTCATTCAGCAAACTAGTACAAATAACTAAAAAGCTCAGTGTGAAATGCTTTCCCAAAAGATTAGACTTAGAGCTCCTTAATTAGTCACTTAAAAATAGGCTTGTCCTTGAAGTGGTGACTATGTAAAGACTAAATAAGTTGACAGTCCTTGTAAAAGGGATATAATTAGTAATTAGTAATAATATAGATGTCAGTAATAGCAGGGGTAGGTCAGGATCAAACTCTATCTTGCTATCTTGCATGTTTTCCTTGTTTCTCTGCTTCAACACACCTGATTCAGTGATTCAATTACCTCTTCAAATTCTGTAGAAGCCTGTTAATCATTCATTCATGTAAATCAGGTGAGTTTGAGCAGGGAAACATAAAACATGCTGGATAGTGGCCATCGAGGACCAGAGTTTGACATGTGTCCTAAAGTATCACCGAGTAAACAGTGTACATTTTCTAAGTGTCGACTAGTATTTTTTTTTTTATTGTTTATAACAGGTAAAAAATAATAAATATACTTTATTAGTAGAAGTCGTGATTTTTCAACTAACTAAAAAGTAAGTTTTTGACTGAGTTCAGGTCTGGTTTAGATCAGTTACTTTTAAATTGTTCTTGTATAGATCTAGCTGTTTTACATGATTGTTGAATTAAATTAGTATAATAAACGATTATATTAATTTATAGTAAAAATACTCAAAAAAGGTGCAACACAGCTCAGTCTATGGTTATTTAGGTCTATGACTCATACCAACATACAGTGTATAACACACACACACGTACACACAGCACTAACCTCGTCCAGCTCAGAGATATAGACAGGCTTCTCTTCAAAGCCAATTGGCATGGGTTCATTGGGCGGGATCTCTACTTCTTCATACATCTTGTTGTTTTCCCTGCGGATTCTCTCAGGGAGCAGCATCTGAATGTCACAAAAGAAAAACAAAACCTTACATACCATACAGATACCCTCGAACATTATTAAGATTAGCCAGTATTTTTGGACTTTTTGTGTGAAACGTGTACAAAGGCTGCTGCACATTTCTCTACAGTTGACAAAACCACTTGGCAAAAGTTGGCTGAAAATAAAAGCCATCTCTTCTAAAAAGTGTTTCTTAAAATACATCAAATAAAACAAAATCATATGTTTTTGAAATGAAGATACAGTAAAAAATTGCTTTTATTGATTTTAAATCTGCCTTTAAAATCAACAGAGTGGAAAATAGCCACTCGTGATGTTAAAAACATAAATTTTTGGCAGAGTTTAAGTAGACACTGCAATTTCTGCTCCAGTGTTGATGACTGGGAATCACTAGAAAAGTCAGCAACTCACTGGGCTGCGACTGTTGGAGACTAGTTGGAGACTCAATACTGCGAGAAAATTGGCTACTTTTCAGTTGCAGTTTCATTGACTCCTAAGTATTTGGCTCCAAGCTTGAGTGTTCAAAGACATTTTTTCATTTTACATTTTGTACATAGCCAGAGAGCTGTAGCTGTATTTTACATTGCCTTTTTTTCTGTCATACACATTATTTTGATGCCTACCTCAGCCCACATCAAACCTCTTGTGGGCAAATGTGAGCTGGTTGTAGTAGCTGCTGAACTTTTTTTTTCTGACTTGGTAATGCAGCTTTGGTTTTCTAATAATATAAAAAAACTAAATTGAAAAAAGGTTCACAAAGCTCGCAACAACTTTTACAGAAAAAAAAAATTTCATGTAAATAATTTGAACATTCTTGAAATATCATCAAGACTAAAAGGCTCTGCAACTACCATGAAAAGATTAGGAACCTCTGCAAACATTTCAAAATATTTAAGACACCTTCTCAAATGCGGTTCCTAATTTGTTGCCAACAGTCACAGACCAGTGAGAATAAAGAGAGTTATTTTAGGATATTTAACAACTTGCGGTATAAATCATTTCTTCTTCAGTGTATGAGGATAGGATGTGAAAGACATGCTGATCTTCAAAAGTCCAGTAGGGTGTCATGTAATTGTGTCTCACCCTGGCTCCTCCGACGAACGCAGGTGCATTAGTTGCTTCTGCATAGCTGTCAAAGACATTAGGATATCGGATCCTTTCGTACACTCTTTCTCTGGTCAGGAGTGGCTCATAGCGTGCCTTCAACAGGGCCTGTTCTCTGTAAAAACCCAGAAGATATAGCTCACTTTAAGAACAAAAAAACTTAAGTAAATAGAAAAACCTACAGTGAGGCTGGTCACAACAAACACATTCCCCACCATCTGTCAGAACCAGTGATGGTCTATTTATGATGAGTTAGCAAAATAGCATTTCTCATCAGTTAACAACAGAAATACCAGATCTTCTTCTTCCAACTGCTCCATTATCAACTGAATACAGTTTGCAGACTGTGCTCGAGCTGTGTTGTTTCAGTTTGCACGTGACGCTTGATGCAGTGGGAGGCCAGTAGGAGGGAGTTCTCACTACAGTTTCTCTTTATGGATAAAATGTTTCACAATCATGTCTTCAAGAAAAGATGTCTTACATTTCATAAAGTATGTGGCAACCTTAATACTAGCAAATACTGTAAGTTCAGCAAAGCAGGGAGTTCTTCCCTAAAGCTGAACTAAAATTCTACTAAGAAATTGTGTGTACTATGACTGGTTCTGATGTCACGTTGTTAAAACAAGACTTTCTGCATTGTTCTTAGACCTTTGATGTTTTTTTTCCCCAAACTACATTAATTTGACAAATAAAATTACCAAAATAATAAAACAAAAATCAGCTTCCTTCCAGGAGAGGTATTCATGAAGGACAATGGCCTACTAATGAAAATGAAATACAGAAAAATCCTAACAGGAAAATATTGTTACACCTTATAGGACAAGAGAGGGAGATTTCTCTGATGTTGCTTATAAGTCAGAACAAACATCCTGCTGCTATTTAGATGGGGACAGAAAGATCTGAAATTTTTCACTCTACATTAAAGAAATGTACATTGCTCATTTTAAATGAAATCAAATGCTTTAAAATGTGTTTACTGAGAAAGAATTCACACTTTTGTTTTCCCGTTTATAGTTTCTTCAAAATATTTTTAGACTAACTACTTCAACATACTTTCAGCTATTTCACCCATTCCATTATCAAGTCGTTCAGCTTGTTGAGGACATTACAGCTGTGATTGAAAGGATTTTTAATTTTTTGAAGTATATGACGAGCAGCGCAGAACTAAAAGGGAGTTTTTCCTTTCCACTGTCGCCAATATGCTGTTCAGGATGGGCGACTGTGACGAAGTGAAGAGTCAACACAATCTGCTGGCGTCTTTAGATTTATTGTGTTTATGTAAAGTGCCCTGAGATCATCAGTGTCTTGGCGCTATATAAATAAACTGAATTGAATTGAACCGTCACCTCACAGCGAGGAGGTCGCAGGTTTGCCTCCTGGCCTTTTTGTGTGGAGTTTACATGTGAGTTTTCTCAGGGTACTCCAGTTTCCTTCCACAGACCAAAACATGCAAGTTAAGTTTACTAGTCAATTTAAATTGTCCCTTGCTGTGGGTGAGAGTGTGAATGGTTGTTATTTGTCTCTATGTGCCCCTGTAATGGACTTGTGACCCATCCAAGATGTATCCTGCCTGTCGAACAGTGACTGCTGAAAATAGGCAGCAGTTGCAACGCGACACAGTAAGAGAAAAGTGGTTGAGGAAATAGATGGATAGATAACTAGATGGAATTATTTATCTGCACTTACAATTATTTTCTCATAGAAATTTATTTAAATGCTTTCCTTGCAAAACTTTGTGATCTTTGAAATTTTCAGCATGCTTACGTTACAAACGTAACGTTTCAGGTTAGCTTTCAGCTGTTTTGCTATGTTTAGCTTTTACCTACTGCTTTTCTAGTTTTATCTTTTAGCTTTAACCGATTTAGGGAATTGGCCACGAAACCCAGCTCTACTCATAATCCCCTTCTTGCTAATCTGTTCCAACTATCTGTCAAATTTCATAAATGAAATGTGAAAATTATACACAAAACTGTGGGGCTTAATCAAGAATAGTGTGCTACCGAACCTGAACAAAACTAAATAAATATTCTAAATATAATGGAGTTCAATGGGATTTTGGCAAAACATGAGAAATCCATAGTAATCGAGCTTCTTATTTATGTAGCTGAAAGCTTTGACTTTCACTTCAACATAGCTGGCTAAACTGGAAATCTCCCTTGGAAGTGTACACACAAAACAGACAAGATTTGCTCAAAATCCTACTTAAAACAATAAAAAATATACAGTACTTTGCAAAGACCAAAGAAAATAAAAGGTTTGCCCATCTCCAACCTTTTACAACAAAGTGTAACCCATCACACCCATTAATATTTAAAAAATAAATCGTCATATTGATGGATGATTCATATGAGGAGGCAGATGTGAGACATTATGTTTCTCCCTAAAGTGGCTTACCTCTCCACTAATCTTTTCCTTCACACTACACTGGATTTCACCATGCTAAGTTTTTAATTAAACAGATCGCTGCTTTTTTCCATCTCCTGAAATTAAATTTTCAGAGGAATCGTTCACACACAAAAAAAGATGTGTGACAAGCTGCAGAGATACAGTGTTACTTTTTGTTTGTTTGGGGTTTTTTTTAAGCATCATGAAAAATGCAGAAGCTTAGTGTGTTTGTTGCTGATATCTTAGATAACAGACAGAGATGGACAGCCAGGGAACAAAGACAAATATCACAAAAAAAAAAAAAAAAAAAAGAAAGAGAAGATGATATACCGCTGGGCTCTCATCTCTCTTGGGTCAAAGGTCAGGGCAGCCTCTGAGGTGTCGCTGTCATCTGTTCCTTTGACTCTCTTCTTTTCTTTCTTTTCTTCTCGTCGATACATCTTCATCATTTGTTTCTCTTTTTCTGACTGAATGGTCACCTGGCACCCATAAGCAGGCTTGGTCACTTCACCACCGACTTTTCTGCCAACATCTGGAGGACACAAAACAAAAAAATAGGACACAGTAAGTGGACTAACTAAATGTTTAAGGAAAAAAAGCCCTTAAAACAGAATGCTGTAAAAAATTTAAAACATTTGACAGCAGATTTCTCTGAGGAAAATTCAAAAGTAAAACATTATACCTTCGTGACATTTTAGCATATCTGCCTTGTGTTTCTATGGCATACTGATATTAAGCTGAAAGAAAATATCATGTCACTTCTTTAGACATCCGATACTCAAACCTAGTGTGATTTCCAACAACAGCCGGTTGCACCAAGTTATTCATCATGTTGAAAAATTTTGTTGCATAAATTTAACCATTATAAGCATCACATCCATGATATAATAATTAAAGCTACATAACAGTTAACCTAACAATAATGTTATACAATCAGATGCTTTGCTATGCTAATACCTTGACTGCAGTGCCACTATCTGATACACGATTGCAGTTAAGTGAGCCAAGACTTGGAAAAGTCTGTACAATATTTTCACTGGAAACAGTTAGAGTCACCTTCAATTTAAATCCATTAAAACTTGTTGAATTCAATTAAAAATAAATCCAAATTATGAATGGTAAATAAATGTTAGGATTAAATGTGTTCTTTTTTTAACTGTTCAGAAACAATAAAAACAACTGAATTAAGTAGGGACAGAAACAGCTGAAACTTTTCACCACTAAAACAGGTTGGATAAAATAATTTATGTGCCTTTTGTAAAAATAAAAAAATGCACATGCACATTAATTAATGGTAGATGTCAGATATAAATAATGAACCAGAGTAATATACTTAAAGTAGAGAAGAGAAACAAACTAAAGTATTGATTACATTATGGTAGTTTTGATGAGATATTATTCTGCAGTTGGCATTAGTATTATTGAAATTTGGATCAATCTCCACACACCTAACGTGGTCTTTATTTTAAAAACTGAGGCATTCTAAAAGCCTGATGCAGATTTTCTGGAAGAGCACATATCCCAAAAGAAAAAACAAAACTGCTTGTATCCACTGCAGAAAATAACATGTCAGCCACAGTCAGTAAAATTTGGATCAATTTTTATAATTACTAATCAGAGCTGAGTGATGTTCAGTGAATATGGAGGTGGCACTGCATGGGTTAAAGCTCCCTGCAGCAGCCTCCCTGTTTGAGACACAACAGCTCAATAAAAGGTAGAACAGCTCTTGAAAACAGATGAGATCTGATGATTGCACCGTGGCTTGGGCTGATTGAATGATTTCTTCTTTATCTCGACTGGAGGTTCTACCTGCTGCACAGCCACTGATCGCTTCAACAGCTCCCCTCTTCCTGTCACTCTTACCATCCCTCCCATTACCTCTCCAACTCCCAATCCCTTTAACTCTGTCACCCTCTATGCACCAATTCCTCTGTCTAAACCAATTTCCATTCTTTGCCACTCTCTTACTGGGTGCTAATGTGCCTTCTTTTGTGGCTGTTACAGAGATTGCCTCCAAATGTGCAGAATTCACATTTCCACAAGTGATCATGGTGGTATAATAGCAGCGAAGAGCACCAACAGAATAGATGGGGTTTGTTTACTAGTTGATTTCAAGCTCTTTTCACATACTGGAAACTGCAGACAATATTTAAAATAAATAAATAAAACCATCTGAATTTTAGTCCAATATTTCAGTCAATGAACTGTGCCATTATGTAAATGTTGATTCAGCATTCATACTATTATTTTCCTGTTTTGTTTGGTTTGTATTTTCATATATTTTTGACTATACAAATCAAACATACTTCTGCATACATTGTGCTATTTCAGCATTGTTAAATTTAGACAACACCCATGGTTAGACAGTACATTTTACGCTGATAAAAAAATAATCAAAATAGCAGAAAATCTGGAGTCACTAAAGCATTTTGTTTAATTTGTATGATTAGGAAAATTAGGTTAGCTGTTCCAGGATCTGCAGATAATTGGGTAGAGGAAACAGAGTCCTAAGTTATCTTAGCAAACTCTGTCAGTCTGGACGCCACAAAGCCAGGAACAGCAGATAGTCAAATTTTAGGCTTCTTTTTTTCTGTTAAAAATAACCTAAAGTCCTCCTCAGGGTTAACCTCTTTTGCTTGTGAAATAAACCCCAAGAACATATTGATACCTCTCCAGATGACCAACACTTATGATCAGTTTAAATAATAATACAGTGTCTGATTATTTTGAGGATCCCATGACAACAGTTGATGTCTTAAAGCATCGCCTTTATAAACCACAAAATTGTGGAGTAGTGCCACCAAGAGCATCTGTTTTCTTGTAAACATGCAAGAACCAAAATATGAACTCCAATTTAAAAGCTAATCAGCAGGAGACAGACATTCCTACTAAATCCCACTCTTCCTTGTGCCATGCACGTAGAAAAAAATGTAATCAGCCTTTTTTAACCCCTCGTGACTTCACTCTCAGTCGTCAAGGCAACGCTAATCTGAAAAGCTGTCTGGCAAGTGAAATTTTAAAGCTGATCAGGGCTCTTTACCATGAATACCACAGTTTGAGTTTTCAAGTACCCATAAGTTTGAGCACACATAAATCATGTTCTTTAGTGTAGTAAAGTTGTATCTTTGGTTTCCAAATGTCGGTCTACTGTCTATGATCCATAAAATATGTTTGTTTGGAAACCATCAGAATTATCAGTGCTTAAAGTGTGACACATTTATTTTATTATTCTTCCTGACTAGGCCAAAACAAATTTAAATAGAAGCAATCAAAAAAGTACTGAAATGCAGATCATCAGATTCAACCCGAAGCTTAAAGAGGAGCTAGACATCTGGAATAAGCACAAGCTGATATGTATTTTGAATTAGTTGTGTAAATTTTGTGTATTCCATGCATCGCTACAAACTCTTACCCTTACCTGTGTCTTCTTGAAAGAATTTGACAGAAATATGACAAAAACAAGCAATGCCTCAAACCCAAAGGCAGATTGGAGAGAAAGTAAAACTGATCAACTACCAAAATCGCGTTTGCAAATTGTCAGGGCAATACAAGGTATTTAGTGAAGGCCATGAGTAGACCCAAAAACAGAAAAAAAAAAATTATATTTTTAAAGGGTTAAACCACTTTTATAGAATAAATAAAAAATTGCCATCAATTGAAAATTGCGTCAAGCTCAAGAAGATTGTCGGTGTGCTGCAGGTGTGCTGATGGCGGAGAAACAACCTAACTGCACACTCATACAGTGCTTTTATTTATGCAATATATTTTTTTTACACACGATACATCCATCCATACTCTACGCCCGTTTCTTCCTTTCAGGGTCACAGGGGTCACTGGTGCCCATATCCAGCAGTCACTGTGCGAGGGGCGGTGTACACCCTGGACAGGGACACTATATACAGGATTTTTTTTTTTTATATTCTCATACACCAATACGCGTATGGGTGGGGTATGGATAAAGTTTCTTGCCAAAGGACAGTTTGGCACACTTCAGGGACAGGTGATTGAACTCAACCCTCCAGTCAGAGGATGACTATTGGGCCAAGTTTTCTATAAGAATACACAGTGGAATAGTTCTGAGTTGGAAAAAAATGCATCAATCAAAATTTTTGTGTAGAGTCTCTGGGCAGAATTTCCTGCACACAAGACATTCAGTATCTGGATCTAAATCCCCAGACATCTTGACAAAATAGCGTAATTTTAGATATACAGTTTAATCAACCAAGCAGATTTACAGAGTGTGTTTTCTTTGCCTTTATTTGTCTATCCATCTGTCATTCCGCTATCCATCTATCTAAGTATTGATCAATCTATTCAGTCCTACATCCATTTATTAATCCATCTATCTGTCTGCCTATCTATTCATCCATCCCTCTGTCCATCTGTCTGTCTATCAATCAAAACCTGTGCATAGATCCTAGTATAAATTTAAAACTTCATATTCTGTAACACCATTTTCTAAAATTGTGTTGCTGTGAATCTTAAAGGACACCAGAAAAAAACGTTGAAGGACAACAGGTCATGACTAAAACTGGTTGCAGGGATTATTGTGACAAAGAGGAAGCTTTCTCCTCTCTAATCTTCAGACACTCTGATGCCTACCTTGCATATGAATCAGCAGACAGCTATGGCAATGATAAATTAGCCATCCTTATCTTTTCACTAATATCGTCAACTATTCACAGCCTCGCTTGGCAAGTCAAGGAGAAGCAAACAAAAAGAGGAACCTGACCACTAAAAATGAAGAAAAATGAGGTCATGGGACAAACCTCAATCAGAATACAGGACACCACTGAAAACAGAAACATATGGAAGAATGTATTTATAAAAATCATTTACCAGCAAACAGTTTCAGAAAATTATTAAAGTCTAATCCATTGATATATATTACTGGATTGGGTATCACATGACCTGGGCATGCTTCGTAAGGGGGATTTTTATGCATTGAGCTAATGCTAACGCTAACCATTGAAATCATTGAGCAGAACGTAGCACTGTGCAAACAAACGCTTTATAAACGTACAAATGGTACAAATACTTTTCTATACACTGCAGAAATTGTTACAACACATTTACAAGAGCTAAAAATGTTATGTTTCACAAGTAAACATGATGCATATTTAACCAACATTAATTATTTTAATCGTAAAACCTGTATGCTAACATTTAAAAAGCTTCAATGTTCATGTTTAATCTTATTTAGAATCGATTTTATCTGTTGTCAAAAGTATTATTTACTGATATTAAACATGTAAAATATGGACTTTATTGGATTGCTTACTAGTTAGTCTGCATAATAAGTCAGAAAATCTTTAGACTTGCTAATGACAGAGACAGTAATGTAATAATTGAGCATCAGATAAAATAGTCACGTTGTCAGACAGGCCGGTTTATTCAGATATTATATTTTTTACATCCAGTATGTGTGTTTTTCAACATTTCCAGACAAAAAGGAGAAAGGAAATGTGTGCCAGCTGTGGGTCGGCTTCAGATACAGTCTGCATCATTATGAAGCTGAATAATAAATATTTGTGTTAAAGATAAATTCATTAAACAATTTTTGTGACCTGAAATAATTTGTATTTTTTTAGTTTGTTTTCTACTGATGTTAAAATTATTGTTGTTTGCAGCAAAAACTTTTGTAAAGTTTAGCTGACATAAAACTATCAAACAGTATAAATACATATCATATTGTACAGTGTACTTTGGCAATTCTACAGTTGTTTTATTGAAGAAATATTTGTTAAACATATATATACATACATACATATACGCACACAAATATATATTATATATATATTTTTTTTATTTATTTATTTATTTATTTAAATATCTAAGACTCAGTTCTGATTAATAAATATATGTATAAATATCCAGCTGGTCAGAACTCATTGACTTGTATGAAAAAACACCTGTGAAACACAAAATACATATTTTAAGCCACTGAAAGTCATTTAAATTAGTTATTTATTTTAAATTTCCTTAACTATAAAATTCACAATTTCATCAGCTTTATTTTGAACCATAGTTTGTAAAAATTGAGCTAGAAATAAGAGATTTCTAAGAGTTTTTCATCAGGATGACGCCTCACAGTCCATTGACATTCATTCATTTTGTTGAGGCTCTTCAATGCATAACAGAGCTCCAGTGTGTGCAAGTTGATGTAGCTTGCAATGCGCTAGCCACGCCCAATCCAGTTATATATATCAATGGTCTAATTATCAAAAGCATTTGCCTTTTTTGGCCCCAACATTATACGCAAAATTTTTTTATACAGTATCTTAATTTGGTATAGAATTTGGTGTTTTTTTATTTTTTAAAAGTCCAGATTTAAGATAGTCACAAGCCTAAAAGTTAGGGAAAAAAATCACCTCTAACCCTTCACACCTTGACAGTTGACAGTACTTTTAAGGCCTCCATATATTCCACTTCGGCTGTGGTATATGTCACTGTAAGGAGTTTCTTCCTGCTGTAGTCTACACTCTGGGGAAAAAAATACTCAGATATTTACCGTTATTTTTCCAGAAATCTGTCCCGGTTAAAGCTGCAGTAGGTAACTTTTATACAAATGTATTTTTACATGTCCTGACAGTAGAATATGAGACTGATAATCTGTGAAAATATAAATATCTTCTGGCTCCTCTCAGTGGTCCTACCGCTATCTGTAGAAACGCATCGCTCCTTGTCAGAACCAATCAATGAGAGCCAGGAGGAATGTCTTACCAGTGTCAATCACAAATCAAATTTCTGTCTGCACACACTGGAGGAAGGGCACTGCGAATGCATTTCCTCGACAAAGCACATGCTCTTGTTCAAGCTTAAGAATATTGCTGATGTGCTGCAGGTGTGTTGATGGAGGAGAAACAACCTACTGTTACAAGAAAAATGCCAATTTCTGAAATCTCTGAATATGCCATCGCTGTTTATCCTACATCATTGGTGGCCCCGAGGTCTTGCTCACCAGCCTGCGCGTTCACGTGACGGCAAGCTCTGCTGTGGGGGAGGAGGTGTGGAAGGAGGGCTGTAGTGCAGCAGAGATCAAGTATGGAGGGACCTGTATGGTGTGCGTGTTCTCAGGCAAAGCCCATGGTTTTCTTAGATTTACCTACTGCAGCTAAAGCTCCACAGTTTTTGTCAGACGGATTTCTCTTTACATGTCTGTTTTATTTACACCCATGGGTTTTTTGGCCATTTGACTATTTTTATAAATGTGACAAGAAGGGGTGGAAGACTCAAAGCCAAAAACAAAATGATACAATTTTTGTAATGAAACTGCGACAATGAGAGCTGATTTTGGCAGTTCAGATGAAGTATGTAGAGGCTTTTAATAGCTGGGCTTCAGTCCTTTGGTTTTGAAGGTGACACAATTTCAAATGGAGGGCAGGAAGTAAAATGTCTATGGAGGAAACTGTTGTGAGTCTAAATTGTTGTGTCAACCACAACAATTTTGTGTTTTTTGGCAAGAAGTCAAAGTTTAATAGCCAGTGTTGTGATATATTTATTTAACAAGAAACAGAAATATGTGATTCAAACAATAACGGCATTTTCGGGAATGGATTATGAACACAGAACCATCAGGCGGTCTGTGTCAAAAAGTGCATCAACTCTTGATCCCTTGAAGCAGTTAGGAGGCCTCTAATAAACACTGTTTTTATTATGTCATCTTAATAAAGCATGATTTCTTTCTAAGCGCTGTGCTGGGTCAAGGGAAAACTGTGATAACTAAATAGTGATTGCTGTTAGTGGTCATTTGGTGTACCAAATTTCAAACTTGTACATAAAGGTAAAAGATTAACTGAGGGTTGTTTACATTTTATAGGGGGCAGCATTTATCTATTTTGTCATGCCAGTGTAATTTGTGTATGCTCAGTTCCGGACCAAGATATTTTTTTCGGCAATGTGGTGCCGAATGTGTAAGTTACATCAACAATTAGTGCCAAGGAGAGATACTGAAATTCGCAGTGCTGCCACGACCATACCCTCCAGCAACCAGTTTAGGTACAATGTAACCTGGACATGTTGTCTGTTATCTAATACAGTTTTAGGTTGACGTGGTAATGTTCACCAGAAAATTAAAAACCATGAAACAAATTTATAAACTGCCTGTTCTCTGTGGATGTGTGAAAAATAAACTGCAAAATATTGACATGAAGATTTGCACTTTTTTGCAGTTCAGACATTTTTTGTTGTTATTTGTTTGAGTTCTTCTGGCAGTTCTAACAAATTTTTGTCAAGTGTTTCATTGCAAAAAGACAATAAGACAGTTTAAGTAACAGTTTATTGGCCAAGTTTAGGTTGATAGTTTAAACTAGGGATGGGGCTGATCCGTTCCATCAGTATCGAGCTCCAACACCAACATAATTAACGGATCAGAATTTTCCGATCCAACGCGGGGAGATTTCCGATCCTGCTGAAATGAATCCAGAAGTGATTCCTGGCCGACTGCTCTGCTACAAACTGTGAACTGGATTTCCTGAACCGAGGCAAGTCTCAATGAGACACGGAGTAGTGAGACCCCCCTCCGATCAGGAAATCCACTAAACAGTTTGCAGCTAGCCAGCAGGGGAGCAGCTCTGTAGCTAACCCAACTTTTCACCACAACATGACTCAGTGT
>JARVJO010000308.1:0-12338 GCA_031762555.1 Cynodonichthys magdalenae
CTGAACTGAGGTGTGAGGCATAAAAACAATGAGCAACAACCTGCTGCCTTCCAGTGACTTTAGTAGCAGCGATGCTAAACAAATGTCAAGAATGACACAGTCAGGACCATAACGTGGAAAAGATTTTATATTTAAGTGTGTGTGTATGTACCAGTATCGGGACATACACACTCAAAGACTGTCCCAATACTCAAAATCCCAAAGTACTCGAAACTGATACCAATGTGTATCGATACTGGGATACAGCCATCAATACTCCACTGAATAAGTTTTAATTTCAAGTAAATAGTTTGTCTTTTCCATGTTTAAGAAATTTATACAAGCCGAAAGAAAATCTTATTTGCTCTTTTTATTTTAAATTGTTACAACAGTAAGCCTATAAGGAAGAAGAGCCAACTTGTTCAGAATAAAAGAAACATGTTTTTAAAATCATTTTGTAATGTGTAAGTTCTAACTCAGTAAGTACTCTGTATCGTACACAGTATTGGCTAGTACCCAAGTTGAAGTACTAATACTCTGAGAAAAACTAGTATTGGAACACCCCCTAGTTTATGTATTCGTGTTTACAAACTCAGCACAAAATGTGAGAGAATTAGTGTTTGATAGATTATTTCTTTGCTTCTCGGCAATAAATCTTACAGCAGGCACCTGATTGGCAGCACCTGGGTGTACCAGAATAACAAGTGTCAATAGCAACAGCAAAATACGGTGTTTGGCAGAGAAGGTTTGGCAAATGTTTCATGTGCATAACCCACATACTCAGCTCTACTGCTCATCCCATAAATGCATGTTCCTTACAGATGTGACACCATTAGAAAGGGACATTAACAGGCTTTCCAACAGTATATGATGTGTTGCCAAGCATTGCTACACCAAACAATCTACCAAACACACTTCTTTACCTTTGTGCCAAGTTTATACGTATATAAAAATGTATAGTCTTTTTGACTTGTTTCCAGTTAATTTAATAAATTGCAGAATGTTCTCCCAGTTGATTTGTATTCCTACCAGTTCTGTTTTTTACCGAATTAAACTGATTCACTTTATGGTCCTAGAGTCTAAACTGAACCTATTATCCATCCGTCCTCACATGAGCGTCCATGAGTAAATCTGCCTTTGTCAGACAGCCAAGATGAAAAGGTCCAGGTCTGCCCAGAAGATCAGAACTAAAGGTCACAGTTTACCTCTGGGACCAGCTCAAGGGTCTAAGCAGTTCACAGCCTTTACTTTTTGTCTCAAAAGGCCACTAACTGCGATATTTAGAGGATCATTTTCTCTTGGTTACTGGCACTTAATGTGAGGGGAAAAAAGGGGGTGAAAACTCTTGAGGGGAAGAGACGGAGAGAGAAACTGTGTGATGGGGAGGGCAACAGTGAGAAGGCAGATTTGAATGCACAGGAGAGATCCAAAGAAAAATGAGTGCATTGGTCTTTTAGGACTTGTCCTGGTTTGATTTACTCTCACCCTGTGTCTTTATACTTAAAAATTTGACCTTTTTTAGCAAATCTTTAACAAATAGCAATGACATTCAGAAACCAGTCGAAACTTTAACACAGGCTGGCACTAGATTCTTTTATCTCTATTTGTTGTTTTTACAAGGGTTTTCTCTTTTGATGTTTATAACTCACTTATCTCTTATTTTTCTGTCTCACCGGCAATTACTGACTTCCTTCTACCTGTCAGAATTACCATTTACGCCTCACTCTAATCTTCTACGCTCCTCACAGAGAACTAGCTTAAGAAAGTGGATATCTGTAAATGGGATCTCATGGCAGCTTGCACTCCCCCCTCTCCCCTTACCCAACATACCTCCTGTCTTCTCCCTCGTTTCCATCTTCTCTCCATGTTTTTCTTTACAGCCGCTACTCTTTTCCCTGTCTTGTTCCAGCTTGTTTTAAGAAAACGGCAGCGAAGTGGCAAAAAATTTTTTTTTTTTTTCCCAGAACTCGCGCCAATTAGCTCTCGCGCCGGAGAAATTACGGAACAAGAACGCAACAGACGGGAGGAGAAAGTGGGACAGGTTCCTTTTAATAAACGTGCATGGGGAGGCGAGAGGTTTGCATGGGTGTGTGTGTGTGTGTGTGTGTGACGTAGAATGTTTTAGTTGGTAGGAACAAAAAAAAAAAACTAAAACTTTGATTTGCACACTTGACAAACACTATTAGTGCAGTCCCCTTGTTGAGGAAGCACTAGATCATATTTGACACGTTTTATTATCTCATCTACTTTGCTCTCCTCGTGCCAAGCTTCATATCAGACTGTAAATATCTGACTTTACTCTATAATTCAGTTTTTGCCACAACTTAAAACTTACATAAAAACTGAGTTTGTTTGCATCCAAATGCAGCATGCCACTTACCCTTGAACTCTGATATCAATACTCTGACTGCAGAAACTGACTCTTATCAGTTGATCTTTGACCTCATCAACTTGGCGGCAGCTTGTGTGTCTGTGTGAGTGGCGAGGAAACAACACAAGCCAGACACGGGCTGATGGGGTAACTTTAGTTGCTATGGAGATGGTCTGAAAGCCCAGTCTGGTTCCGAAAACAAAATTATAAAGCACACAGCTAAAGGAATCAAAGATTTCTATTTGTGCAAAGAACTTCAAAGAATGTTCTTTTTAAATTATCATAAATATTTATTAAACTGAGTAAATCACCAGCTTTATCAAAAAATACTGTATTATATTGATTTGTTTGGATGATGGTGATGATGATACAATGATTATCACAAAGTTTGTCGTGATACGTTTGATGTGTATATGATCAGGTACATGATGACGATATGAATCAATCATTTAATTATTGTTACACCCCTACTATACATTTGTTTATCGTTTACAATTTTAATGGCTAACTCTATATATTCCTCCTTAAAAACATAATTGAAAAATCTAGAAAACCAATTCATCGGACAATATTTGCAACATTTAAAAAAAAAAAACAATCATGCCTGTCTATTTATATCCTATGAAAGAATAGGAAGAAGCAGAAGCAGCTGCTACAACCAGCTCACTGTAGCCCACACTTTATTTTTTAGTAAGCAAGAATGTTTTGTCAAATGTATGTATTGTATTTTAAGTGTCTGAGATCTAACTGTTGTTAACTCTAGATAATTTTTCCACCAAGAAATACCACGGGCAGCACAGTATTTAGAGCTATCGTCTGTCGGTGAGTAGGTTGCAGGGTCGCTTTCAAGCCTGGGACTTTTCTGGGAGAGTTTGGATGTTCTCCCTGTGCAGGTGTGGGTTTTCTCTGGGTCATCGTTCCCTTCTACCAACCAGAAACATGCACGTTAGGTTAACTGATAACTCTGAATTGTCCCTAGGTGTGGGTGAGGGTGTGAATGATTGTCTTGTTTAGGGTTGGGCATCGAGTCTCGAGTATCGATTGGAACCGGGACTAATGTTTCAATTCTCCTGGAATCGTTTGTACTTTTAAATTTCGATACCTAGTTTCAATACCCAGTCCACCATCTGGAAAAAGAAGCCGTCCAATACCAACGAAGAAAAAAACCCAGGTGAGCCGGTGTTTGGACTCGAATTGTCCAATTAAGTGAAATAATCTGCCAGTGCAGTAAGACAATTGCGCTCAGTAAGACTTGAAATGAGGAAAACATTTCCAGGCTAACAAGATTAATAACAAACACATTCTGCTCTTGCTTAGTATATCGTCTCAAAACAAGATAAAAATGCTCTTTGGTTGGAAGTGTACGATTTGTTTAGATGGACAAGTTTTGCAGAGTACCCATGTAAATTCATAACATATGTTCATCTACAAAGAACTCTGGTTAGCTACCTCATTTAAACCATGTAAACTTTGTTGACCCTGCTTCTATAAAGAATTGAAATTGGGAATCGTTGGGAACCGCGGAATTTAAATGAGGAACCGGAATTGTTCAAATTCAAACGATGCCCAACCCTAGTCTTGTTTGTCTCTATGTAGCCCTGTGACAGTCTTATGACCTGTCCAGGTGTACCCAGCCTCTATCAGCTCCTCACAACCCAAATAGGAGAAGCGGTTAAAGGAAACAAATGGGTGGATGAAGGAAATACTACGGTTATTGTTGACATTAGTCATCTAAACAAATGTTTGCATGTTTTCTCCCTAGCTGCCTTGGAACAGGAAGTCTTTCAACACCTAAAGTAGCATTCATTGAATGAATGAATGAATGAATGAATGAATATAACCAGCAGATCGAAGAGCTCAAACTTGTCATGGCAACAGGAAATTATAATTTAATGGATCTCCTTTGATCAGTGCAAAAACAAACAAAAGCCTTCACCTAGATTTAGTCCAGAAAACTACATCTATTCACAAGTCTACCAATCAAATTGCATCGTATCTGTACAAATCAGTCGCATCTCAAGTGCACATGTAGCAGATCTAATTATTGTGTGTTCTGTGGTATTTTGTGAATCGTTTTAAAGAATAAAATGCCTCACTAACTGAAACATCGCATTTATCATTACACAATAAAGAGAAGAGTTTAAGCAGATGGAGCTTCTTTTTCTAATTAGTATTTTAGATTCATCTCCAGCCCCTGGCAAGAAAGCTTTTACCAATGCTTTCAATTGCTTTTCATTAAGGCTGCCTGACTTAAAAAAAAGGGACTGAAGTCATCATCTTTCCCTCCAGTTACTTTTCATTTATTATGCTCCTGTTGCTCTTTTTGTTTTAAAAGGGTCTTTCTGTGTGTGCCTCAGTAAAGTGACGAGTCACTGTAAGCGGTCCGGCACTAAATGTAGTGCATTGTGACGAGTACGACAAGAGAGAACGGGGTCAGTGGGGGAGAAAAAATGAAAGAGTGCTCCTGTGAAACTGAGTGTGAAAAACTATTGACAGAACAGTGAGTGGTGACTTCACACAGCTCGGTGTCCTGAGAACCACATGATTCAGACAAGACTTTATTATCAAGTCTCTTTCAAATCCCCAAAACATATCTGCTGCTCAGAGCTGATTATTTGATGGTGTATAAATGAACTGCACTGACATTTTTAAATTAAATATACATATTATTTCTATTGAGGTTATAATGCTTTTATTTTGGCTGCACAACAGGAAAGGTTGATAGGAAAATTTGGTACGCAAAAAATCAACAGTAAGCAGCTTTTGTAAACATTTAACCTACATGAAATTTGTCAATATTAAGTAGTTTGAGAGTCTTACAACTCCATTAACCATTTGTTTTGGAGCATGGAAAATATCTGCATTGGTGACGTATTTGTGGAATCATGGCCTTGATGCCACCTTAATTTATTTTTTTATTTAGCAGGCATGTTATTGGTGCAATGAACAGGTGTTATCTTCTTTATGGGACTAAAACTAGTCCTAGAGAACGTGACACAAAAAACCCAAATATGACAAAAACAAAACTACATTGTGACAATGTTACATGTTTTATCATTTGGTATGAAGAAGTAATTGTTTTAATTTGTAATTTTGACTTTTTCACCAATCACAAAAGCAGTTTATTCAACAACAAAAAAAAAATTTATGAAAAAAAATGTTATTGATTTGAGCGTGTTCTTATCTTGTCTTGTCTCCTAAATGAGGTGCAGCTCCAGCAAGATAGTGGGTGTGCATAAAAATCATCATTTCTTAAAACCTCACTTTTCAAAATACCCATGTTTTTTTCAATCAATGACTGTGAGTGTGTACTGGAAGTCCACGCAAAGAGCCTCCATTTTCAAAAAGATCCTGAGTAAAGTAAACTATAAAAGTCAAAACAACATTAAGCATTAAAATCAATAAAGCCACTTTGGTTGTTTGAAAAAATATATATTTTTAAAAGGGCTATGGAATAGTCTGGAAAAATAACACTTTGGAAAATCTCTTTTTAACATTACTTAATCAGGCCTAGAAAATCCTAAAAGTAATTTCAATTTTTTATTTTAAATACTGCGTAGTTATACAAAGATTTGCTGCTATTTCCACATTGTCTAGCTTGTTGACACTATTAATATTTTACAGTGTGCACAGGAAGTTTGCACACGTCACACCTCTAGACATCCGTGGGCCAGATCAGCAATACTGGTGTGAAAATAGCTAACTGCACGCTCCAGACAGTTTTAATATTGTAAAATACTATCTCCCCAGAAAGACAGGATGATAATAGAAATCTGTTTGATACAGCATTAGGCTTTAGCCTCTGACTTGGCAGCTTTAAGACCGGAGGAAACCTTTAACTGAGGGAGCTCTATCAGTCTCCATCTCCGGGATCAATATCCATTAGTCTGCGAGTGCACGTATGAGCGCATGTGTGTGCGGACCTCATCCTGGGTGAATGGGGTCTGAGTCATAAATGTAAGCTGAAGGATCGGGTTTCTCTTTCTCTACCTCTTTGCTTGGCTGTTTCACATTTTCTCAGGCACAAACACACAGACCAGTCGTATGAATGGTGTGTTGCAGCCTCCTGACTGTCATTCATCGAAGGCCAGGAGGAAAGGTGGGCCAGTTATTATCTGTGTACCCAAAGACATGTTTGCAGCGAAACTTAATGATTGACAACGCACCACAACGAAACTCCCTTTTTACACAGCGCTGATGCCACGGTAATAATTCTAGTCTAGGAGACACAAGGAAGAGACTGAAGGTTTTTTTTAGTGATAGTCATTCTGCATCAGGACAATGAAGCTCAAAACACAACAACAAGGAGGGCGGAGGAAAACACAAAGCAGACATTGGTAAATGAATGCTCAGACAGCATGCAGGTGAACAGTAGGGAAGAAAGCAAACACAGACGACATGACGGGGAAGGAAAAGAGACTCAAAAAAATAAAACATGGAAAAAGAGATGTGGGAGCTTGGTATGGTGGAGTGAAAAAAGTAGCCTGTGGCAAAACACTCAAACCTGTGCAAGCCTGAGCGAGTCGGGTAAATTTATGAAGAGGAAGTTCATGAGCAAAACAAATCAGAGAACCCACCACCCCTCTTATCGCAACACACTAACCAACAAACTACCCTCTGGTGCAAAGATATTAGCAGATTATTATGCTTCATCATACCTTAGTTTCTCTGTGGATCTTCAAGAAAAAACGACCCACTACATTTAAAACGTTTTATAACAGTGAGCACACACTTCATTTGACACCAGTCAGGATTGTAAAAACAAGGAACTAGACTGCTGTCGCCTTATCAAAGACAAGTTAGCAACCACTCGGGTTAACATAGAGTTTGTAGCAAAAATCTTCTAGTTAAATGTTTACAGTGAACCTCAGGTCGTAGCGATTTTAACCACTGCAGAGTAGTTTTTTGTGACAGCACAGTCACACATACCTCTGAATTAGTGACAGACCAGATTTACAGCTGTGTTGAACAATGTGGGCTGTATGTGCAAAAAACAGAAACAGATGCTAATAAGAAAAGTAAGAGGTGGGTCAGGGTTAGCTTTAAGTGAGGCACCCATTGAAAAAATGAATAAAAATCTAAATAAATCTCAGGCTTCAATTGCAAATATTCAGTTGTTGCCCAAATCTTTAAGTATAAATTAACTTTAAACTGAACCCCGACTACTTGTAACATTAGACATTTGATAAACATTTACTTCAACTGTAAAACAAAGAGTTATAAACTAACGCAACATATTTATTAGTAATATATATGGTTTAATTTAAAAAGGGCTAAATGTCAGATGATGTCCAAAGATTAACCTTCAGGGTGGATAGAGCTCGCAGCCTTGAACCAGAGGAAAAAAATAAAATATAAGCCTTGCACCGAAGCACATCGTAAATGTCATCATGTACTTGGTATGCTTTGCTTCGCAATAATATGGAGCTGTCTGTGTGACTTTTTTTTTTATTTATAAAAACTAAACAACCTTTGTTTTACAGTTGAAGTAAATGTTTCAGTAATGTCTAATGCTACAACTGGTCGGAGTTCCCTTTAAGTTTGATGGGAGTTAATTGATTATTTTGTTTTAAAGTGCCTATTCACATAATGCTAAAGAGGAAAGGGTGCTGATGTTTCTGCCTGTGTGTGTATATTCATGTGTCTGTCATATTAGTAGCGGACAATTTTTAAACAAACTTTCAGGAAGTAATAATTGCATGTACACATACAACTAGAAAATGTGGTTTTTGACACAGACGTAGCTTTCTCCAAATAACAAACTAAACCTCCAAAAGCGGCGCACATGCCTGTAATAATGTATGAATCCTGCAACAGATCTGATTAACAATGAAGCAGAACGGTAGCAGCTGTGCACCATCAATACAGCATACAAAGTGTGTTTGTAAGAAAGTTTCAGGATGCTTTGTGCCTCTCGCTTTCAGAGGAAGACATCAAATCAGCTCAATAAGGATACCAAACTTCCCTCCATGGCTTATTATCTCACTAGACACAAAGCCACAAGAGCCAGGGGGTTCAAGTCAATACTTTGTATTCTCCTACTTGTTTACACCGCTCCTAACTACTCTTCAAAACCTGACTTCAACAACATGATGGTACAGGCAATAATTTGGCTAATGGACACACACAGTGTATTACAATACATTATGCTGCATTTTACTAAAGGTCACAGCTGCTTATTTATGGATCATGCAGTTTTGTATGTAATATGTATTTACATGCAAAATACATCATTTACACTGAAAATTTATAGGGGTTCTGATGCCCAGAGGTTCCAATATTTTTCAAGTGAAAATTCTGCAGACAGACTTTGGTCTTCCTATGAGGAGGATGCCTTCGAGCTACAGAATAAAAGGACTATCTACTTCTGCTCATTGACCAACTAAAACAATGTTTGTACCAACAGCCTCTTCTTCTTTCAACTCTTCTCTCTTCAGGGATCTCCACAGTGTCCTTCTCCTCTATCCCACTCCGTCTTCACTCCAGCTACCTCCATGTCCTCTAACTCAGTGGTTCTCAATTCCAGTCCAGGTGACCCACTAACCTGCATGTTTTAGTTGTTTCCCTGCATGTCTTTAAGTTCTGCAGAAGCCTGCCAATCACTCGTTCATTTAAATCAGGTGTGCCAAAGCAGGGAAACAACTAAAACATGCAGGGTAGTGGGTCATGAGGACCAGAATTGAGAACCACTGATCTAACTGCATATATATATCTCATCTTTGTATTTGTCTAACATCCTTCATGGCCCCTCTTTTGGACATGTCCAAACCATCTCAGTCTGGTCTCTCTAACTTGATCTCCCAGTCCTTCAACTCGTATTGTACCTCTGATAATCTCATCCCTAATCTTGTCCTTTCTTGTCACACCCAAGTAGAACCTCAACACCTTCAGCTCCGACACTACCAGTTTTGTTTCCTGTCTTTTTGTCAATGTCTCTGTCTCAAATAATACAACACAGCTGGTCTCATTACTCTCTTGTAAACCTTTTGTTTGAGCTTGCTGCCACCATTTTAGCACAAATTAATCCTGAAACTTTACTACCTACAGCAAAAATACCTACAGCCAGGGGGAAGACATAAGAAAATGTTCCATGATGTCCAGCAGTAAAAGTACACATGATGTGTAATGAAGTTTTGAAGTTAAAAATACTTTAACCTACACCATTTAGATTCTCAAGATTTGTGGTATTTACAAGGAAGTGAGAGGTTTTAACCTCTATTTACTTTTATGTCATTTCAATATTTTTAAATTTGGCAGTATATGGTCGTTTGAAATGAAAATGTTATCTTATATAACCTAAAAGCCCTTATGTCGAACCCTGCCTACAACATCTTAAAGTTCCCTGAATGAATCTTCCAAAGGGATTGATAAAAAGTTATATCTAACTAATTGTTCAAATGTACATAAAGTGGAGGCATGCAATTTGCAACCAATTAGTATATTTGCTGTTTTTTTCCTAATTTAAGCTGCAATAAATAAAAATGTTAGAATCAATCTAAACTTAACTATTTACACTGAGCACTTGTAATACATGTAGTATTAGTACTTGCTTCCTAAATGAGAATATTCCAGGTTTTACTGCAGAGAGACAGAAGGGGAGGAAAGGTTCCCTATGGCCTGCTGAGTGCACACCCAAGCTTTAAGTACCACGCCATGTATTGTTTACATAGCTTGCACGGTTGTGTTGTTCCCGACAACTTTGAAAACAGCCCAAACAAGTCACCGGATATACTTCTTTAAAACAAGACCCGCGTTGTTCACAATTCTTCCAAATATGCATATAAACTGTCCAAATATAAGCCCGATTAGTCAAGTCACTGTCAGGCTAGCAGTGCTTCACTAGCTAGCAATCGTTAGCAATCAGACAGGATTCACTAAATCTGATGCAGAATCCATTAGCTTACAGGCTAGCATCCAAAGCTCGTGTTAAAAAACTGCAAAGCATACAACGAGTCCATCGTCGGACTTTTATTTTAACAGTCTCTTTCATGTTCTTTGTGTAGCCGAAACTATAAATTAGCCATATGGCATTTAAGCTTCTATAAATTAACCCAGATAAATCGCTTTGGCACTAACATGCTAAGCTAGCTGAATGGAGAACACACACGTTCAGCTGCGTTTCTGCTGCTTAAAACATGTTTCTAAGCTGCATTCAAGGTCTTTCTTTTAAGTAAGCAACCGTGGTGTAGCTGGGTTTAAGTAGTTGAAGCTGTAAGCAGTACTAACAAAATGATTGATTACAATTGTGTTGGGGAAAAAAATCACTGAGAAGGCAAGACAAGAGGCACAAAACAAACAAACAAAAAAATAATAATCAAAATTCATGGTAGTGTCCGAGAATGGACCTCGAAAAGTTAGCATTCCAGCTAATCATGTCCTGACTGTACAGATTTGATGTACAAACACATTTTAGAGATTCGGTGAACGCTGCTCGTTTTTTTTCTTTTGCAATTACTGTGCATTTTACTTAAGACAAAAAAATACAATACACAGGCTAGAGCCCGTAAAACTCTTACATAAAAGCTGACAACACGGATAGGAACAATGTCCCTGAAGTAGCCGGACCCAAGGAAGCTCGATCTTTCACTCTTTCGGGGCTTACCGGTCTTACAGAACGCCTCTATTTCACCGGCGTCCTTCGTCGTCTCCTCCGCTTCTTCTCCGGAGCTCATGGCTACCTCTCAGCCCGAACCTGGAGCGTTAGTATCTCCCGAATAGAATCCCTCCAAAATGGAATAAAATAAAATAAAAAATGTCACACAATCACTGTCGCCCTGACAAAAGCGTCATGGAAGCCACACGGACTGTTGCGGTAACTCGGTGAACGTTAGCCGCGCCATCTGCGGACCTCCATCTTGGGGTAGCGTAATTGGAACCGATCAGCCGGGGGCACCGGGTTCCTCCTCGGAGTGGAGCCGAGGGGAGAGTCGTCGAAGCGCGACGCGGTGGGGGTGGGAGCGGGAGGGGCTGGCTGGGTCGCTGGCTGCTCCGTGAATCTTCGTGGGCTTTCGGAAACGAGCAGACGGTGGGTCATCAAGGAACGAGGGCGGTTCGACGACACGTAGCTAAAATGTAGGTCATTTTAAAACAGCTAAACATGGAAGATAAGTTATTTAAAAAATACTTATCAAAGGCTGACAGGCAGCTGATATCCTAATTATGTGTCATTTGTTGCTGTAGGACCTAATTTTGGCAGCGAATTACATTTATTGTAATTTCAAGTTATGTTAAAAAAACTTATCAGTTTAATGTTGAGACATGACGAAAATACAGGAAAACTCCTGGACACAACATTAAAGCTCAGCTGTTTCTGTCGTGGAGCGTTTTATTTGAGTTATACGACTGGCGCCATCTAGTGGATAACCTTGAAAGTGTTTTTTTTTTAACGATTAAATTTTTTTTATTAAATTTCCAGAAATTAATAATTGACACATCTACAACTGATTAACTTTTGTACTCAACTCTATTCAAGATTGGCTTCATTATTTTCTGTTTCACAGACAAGTAACATGAATTTTACTAATGTCTATATTTTTTCTTTTATATATTTAGTTTTGCTGTGATGTAATAAGGCAAGAACATGATACATGTGATAATCGTCACTTTTTCATTTTCATCCAGTTTTTATTTCGCATAAAATACAAGAAATGCTTTTTTATGTCCACATAATTGCATAACTTAGCTGCAGCTTATACAATGTCATTTTGAAAACTTATTTTCCCTTCAAAGTTAAGATATTTTTAAATCAATTGACACAAACAGCTAACATCTTACCTGCTGCAGACAGCTCGTTGAATGAGGTCAGCTTGGAGACAAAGTTTGCTAGTCCTAAAACAACTTTTCACAGCATGCAAACATTATTTTATGAATCTTTACATCACTTTTAGTTTTTATAAAATTATTCTGCCTGAATATATATATATATATATATATATATACAGTTGTGGTCAAAAGTTTACATACACTTGTAAAAAACATAATGTCATGG
>JARVJO010000325.1:0-10973 GCA_031762555.1 Cynodonichthys magdalenae
CGAGGCTTTGTTTGTGAGACTTGAAACCAGGTGGGATTTTCGAGGGCGTTTCTGGGCGGAGCTTGGTAAGGTCCATTACCGGGCGAAGTGACTGATGTCCCAGAGGAACACAAACTGAAAATAAACAACGAGCAAAAGAAACAGAAAAACAATCAAAAAACTATTTGTGTGACAAATGCTGGTGCTTGTAGTGGCCAAAGAACCTTCTGGTACTGTCACTGTTTTGTATTTTATCACATGTTGTTGAGGTATCTTTGCTTTTTTAATCTCTAGGAGGATGGGGCAAAGATAGAGAGGTTGCAGTTAAAGGGCAGGTGTTTGTTTCAGCTGGAGACACTACAGCAAAACTGCCTTGTTTTGTTCACCATATATAAACTCTGCCGAGTTTCGTGAGTGACGGTATCCCAAGGGTGAGGCAAAATACATCATAATTTGTTGGCTTCATGGCTCATTCATGTCACAATTAATTATTTCACTGCCCTTTTATCCCTTTAGACTTATAAATCAATAATTTGAATTAATGTGGCAAGCAGGGGTATGACTTTAGGTCTACCTTTGGGGGAGTTATGCTCTCTGCCTATTTATCTATTCATTGAATCATTTACTTTTGTAAAATAATTCAGGATATTTTGGCGTTAAAATACATTGTATTATTTTACTGTGATTTACCTGTTTTCCATGTATTTACTCTGTAACTTTTTGTTCTACATCAGTTCAACAATTAACAGTAACAAATATTTTACATTTTTAAGATGCATTAGTGAAGGTGCTTTATTTGTCATTAATGCATGTTCCCATGCAAGATGAATGGTGTGCTCTGTATTTGACCCATCACACGAGAAACACCCAAGTGGAGCCGCGGGCAGCTATGTGAGCGCCCGGGGAGCAGTTGGGGGTTGGGTGTCTTGCTCAAGGACACCACGACATGTGGGCATGGCGGGGAGTCAAACCTGTGACTTTCAGGTCCCAAGTCGGCTGCTCTACCACTGAACCACAGCTGCCCCGTATGATTTATTTAAATTTCTCAATTTTCCAAGACTATGTATTTCCTTGGCTAGGAAAAATTACAACACATGATTCAGCAAATCCAGCCATAATGTGAGAAGAGCAGACTAAAACCCTGCATGTCATTTTCTGCAATTATGCTGGACGGTACATGACATTGTAAATTTTAAAATCTGAATTCTATTGTGTGAAGTTTGCATGTTCTACCCGTGCGCAAACGGTTTTGTTTTTACTTTGCTCCCACAGATCAAAAACTACGGAGCCTGTGAGGGGACATGGGGGAACTATTTGTTTTGCTTTCCCACACCATACATTTGCGTTACCTCGCAATACTTTTTGCTTTCTCTCGCAAAAGTCGTTTATCACTGTTGTGCCTGCCGGTTTATTAACAAATTCACATGCTCACCATTAGCATGTTAGCCTGTTACTTTAATTCAGCTTCGAAATGAATATATCACACAGACATGCATGGAGTATATAATATGCCGATATTTAACATAGTGCAGCCACGCAACATCAATGTCAATTTCACAAACTTATGGCGACACATCATGTTTTAGTAACCAGATGTTTCAAAATAAAAGTCTGATTTAATTCAGTTCATACAAAACAAACTTTTGCGTGGGAACGCAAAACAATATTGTGAGGGAATGCAAACGTTTGCGAGGTAACGCAACAGCATTGCGTGGGAACGCAAAAGAAAAAAATTCCCCCGTGTCCCCTCGCGGGCTCCGTAAAAAACAGACATGTTAGGAAATTTAGTAACTCTACGCTGTCCATAGGTGTGGGTGAGTGTGTGAACTGTCTTGTTTGTCTCTGTGTCCCTGTGAAGGACTCACCACCTGCAGGGTGTAACCTGTCTGCTGCACTGCTGTAGATAGGCACCAGCTCCAGCAGTCACTAGTTATTTTGTCACTGCAGGGCAGCTTCCCATGACCCAGAAAGGAGAAGCAGCTAAAGAAAATGGATGGATTGATGAAATACATATTTAAAGTACAGAGATAAAGATACAAAGAGAGCAATAATGTTGCAGAGGACAATAAACCATTAGACATTTTATCTATGACAATCACATACTGTGCAACAGTAAATTCATATTCGGAAAACCCTATTACAGGGCTTTTCATCTGGCGGCCCACAGGCCGGATGTGGCCAACGTTTGGCCCACCAATTGGATCATTCATCTCTTAAGCCCAAACCCCTGTTTTTTTTTTACTTTAATTAGTATAAGTTATTTTTAGTTAGATCTAGACATGTTTGGTATCCACAGAAATGTAAGAATCTTGGCTAGAAGCTGGTAAAATCCATTCATAAGAACACCCAAGACAGTTAAAACTGCAAGCAGTTAAAGATAAAACTATAAAAGTGAAAATATAATTGGTTTACAAATTTGGCAAGTCAGAGATGCCAAAATAATATTTGTGTTACATAGAAGGCATAATGTGTTCTTTTTGTTTTTGATATTGTTTTATAGTCACTACTTTTATTACATTGGGTTCTGTATGTTGTATTAATGATTAAATGCAGCAAAATAAACTAGTTCAAAGGTAACAGATCTTTGTAACACTTGGTTTATTTACATAATGACTTTAATTACTGGATGTTCGGCCCTTGTGCTGTTGGCCTGCAGTAACTGTGGCCCCCGGAGCAATTTAGTTGAATAGCCCTGCCCTATTAGGTGGATTAAAAAGTGACAAAATGTTGTATGCATGTATGAAGCATTCCTGTTACATACTGTATATTATAGCATAGGGCTCAAGCTTACAGATGGACCAGGAGCTGAAATAGTGACAACCCACAACATCTTTATGTTTCATCTGAAATTGGGGTCCATGCTCGGTGCTGGATAAGAGTTTAAAGCCCGCCCCCTCACCCTAATTCTGATTGGCAAGTAGACCCAGTGGGTTTAAGAGAATGGTCTGTTAAATCTCTGCCAACCTGAAGGTTGGCATAGCGCACCGTGGACGTCCTCTGGTGGAAATAAGACGTCACCAAACTGTGTAACCGTTTGATTTCATGGATGTGACAGACGGTACCTGTGATGTTACTGCAGCTTATCTGTTGTTCACCAGCATCTTCTGAGTCTGTGGGAATGAGTGAATGTCGGCACCATCACCTCACCCACCATCTGCTGGGTCTATCTTATTACACTCATTCCATTAAAGTAAGAAACATAAATGTGAAGTCAAGCTAACATTATTCATAGATCTGATATAAAAAGATTTCAAAGTGATTGTCACTCCCAGTGTGATGCTGCATGTGTTAGTGATCAGAGTACTTCACCACAACAAGCTAAACGAATGTTCTGTTTTTCTGTTTTGTTGACCTTTAGGAGGGCAGTCAACCAGGAGCTCTTGCTTCACCTATACTAATTAATTGTTGGGTGTAACTGTAAATGGCAGCAGCTCTGAGATGTTTTGCCAAATAACAAATACTTGTTTGTGAATAAAAACTAAACAGATATACTGTGAATGGAATGTCTCCATATTGAAAAGTTTTTTATTGTATCCAACAAATCTCATTCCTCAGCTCCACAGAGTTAAACTGTGACCTCAAACTAATAAAACGACATCATCGGGTCACATGATGCTCCAGCTAACGTGCACATTATTACCCCGAGAACACAAACTGATTCAAAACAAGCCACTTCCTGTTATATTAGTATTTATAGGTCAAGCTGCAGATTTTATTTCCCCTCATAATTTAATTAAACCTTTTGGAGTCAGCAATCAATCAGTAAGTTGTAAAAGCTTTAAGGATCTTTTATCATTTAAAAAACATTCTGTTATTAAATTCTACATTTCTCAGTCAAAGGACAATATTTCTGTCTTTATGTTCCTTATTTTTATGGTTTTATTGAAAACAACAAATTTACAGTGGAAAAAAGTGGGGAGGAGAAGTTGTTAGCTTTAAACTTACTGGAAAAATGTGACACCAAAAAACAGATCTGCAATTATTCTGTCAAAATTATTTTCTCTGCAGTTTTTACACTCATTTACGTTGTAAAGCTGTTGATTTGAGAAGATCTTAGATCAGACAGGTTATGAGGCAACTTTGAGCTGATCATACAGAGTTTTTAAGAAGTAAAAGTTCTGTGATTAGGAGAAAAACAGAGCTGTGGTTTTAAAGTCCCCGGGGCAACATTTCCTAAATGTTCTGTTTTTTACCTGAGTTCCAAATGAGAGGGTAAGATTTTCCCAGCATCTGCTACACAAAAGCACCAGCAAAGGAAAATCTACAGTACAAACGACTCTTTCTGAAACATTATTCAGATAGTTAGACATGTTTACATGTGCTGTGCAAAGTATTTTAGTCATCTTATAAAGTAACTGTATAAAAGGTATGCTTGGCACAAGTTTTAGGTTTTGTGCGATCACAAAGCCACAGCAAAAGGAGACTTACACTTCAAACTTGTCTGTCAACCGGTTTGGCACAGTTTGCTCACACATAAACAAGAGTTAATTATGCAGATGTTTAAAGTAAAAGACTCCACTTTTAATGTAAATTACTTCCAGGCAAAAATTGTTGAACCCTCACAGCTTAAGCACAGTTTACATTTTTTTGTCTCCTGAGGCCTGGTATTTTAGCATCTCGGAGTCAAGCATGGTTTTCTTTTTCTTTTTACTACCTGTTTTGTTGCTTCCAGCCAATAAGATTTAAACATGAGTTGTGTCTTTTTTTAACAAACGATTCAAAATGTATTACTGTGCATATTTCACATCCTAATCTCAAGATATTTTTGAGATTAATCGTGATTAATCGTGATTAATCGTGATTAATCGTGAACAATCTCAAAGCTAAAAAATTGTTTTCTATAAAACCCTTCAATGTGTTTTCAAAACCATTAAACAAATAAGGCAAATCAAGCTTGTCTTACTTTCATTTGTCTGTTTTTCTCCAACACGTTACATCCAGCCTCTGCAGAAGCTTCCCTCTGTTCCTTTCAGTGGGCGACGTCAGTGATGTGTTCTGAGTTTAAGGGATATTTAAGTGTTGCAGGGCTTACAGATAGCTTTACCTCTATCCAGTCTGCTGTCACACAGAGTTTTAAAATTAAAATTCTCACAGAGAAGTTTGATGCATTACTCAAAATTTCTGTTCTTGCGGCTCATTTTCTGACAACGGCCCAACAACAAAGATTCTCATTGGTTGGGACGCACCATGATGGACATATAACATCAATAATGGTCAATATCTCACCCTCCATGACCACTCTCTGTGTGTATGTTCATAGCCAGTGAGCAATACACTTTTAAAAATTGTGTTAATGTGCCCAGCACTAATAAAAACAAATCAGTTACTGAATGATTGGCTGCACATCCAAAAACTTCACTTGACTCCAGTTTTAGTAAAACATGTGCTTTTCTGTGACGCACGAGACACTGCAAAGCAAACAGGAAGTTTGTTCAGAAAATAGTCAATACTCTACAGTCACTGTCAGCATGTCGTACTGAAAACAGAAAGCAGAATAAAACTTAGTAAAAGAAATAAAGAAATCAAGAGTGAAAAAGAGAGTTTGTCTCAAAAGTTCAAGTTATGTGTCTGGGTTATTTTGTCCTTTGTTGTTTGTTTGTTTTGTTGGTTAGCAGATTGGCTGCACCAGTAAATACCTGCTTTCAATCTAAACTTTTGAAGTGTTCACGAAAGGTTAAAGGAACAGAGGAGCACTCTGAAAGTCAACACTGTCAATGACTTGTTCTCTGCCTCCATAACAGATAGGATTACTCAGGTGGGGCAGAGGCATGTTGTATTTTAAGCTCTATAAAGTCCAGGCTTCAATCTCTCTCCACTCCTCTGCAAACGTTTCTGTTTTTAAAAATCCAAAACTGTTACTTTAATAACTTTTTAATGTATTTACATTTTCTGTAGTGCCAGGCAGTACATTAACAGCATTTTGTTTGTACGGTCAGTCATTTGACACTTATAACCTTTTGTTCAGTCAGTATAATGCAGTATCACTGATTTTTAAACTTAAACTCTTGCTAAAAATAAGTAAAAGCTAATAAGGACACAATAATAGTAATAGTATTAACTAAAATTACCTCTAGTTTCTGCAGTACAAAAGAAAGAGGAAATGTTTCTAGTTGTTTTAAGAACTATGAAAAAGGTAATTGAAAGGGAATTCAAATGATTTTGGGAAACAAAACTAACACAAATATGCCTGAAACAAAGAAAATTGATTGTTAAGATTTTAGTCATTTCCTTAACATTGAATGAAGATCCCAAAAATCTTGACATTAAAAGGCTCAACAACAGAACTGCAATATGCTGCAGTTAAAATTTTCACATAGCTCTGTGACAACACCTCTGATGGGTGGATGGATGGATGGATAGATGAATGGATGGATGAATGGATGGGTGGGTGAATGGATGGATGGATAAATGGATGGGTGGGTGTAAGAATGGATGGGTGGATGGATGATGGATGGATGATGGATGGGTGGGTGGATGGATGGATGATGGATGGATGGATAATGGATGGATGGATGGGTGGACGGGTGGATGGATGGGTGGGTGCATGAATAGATGGATGGATGATGGGTGGGTGGATGGGTGGGTGGGTGCATGAATGGATGGATGATGGATGGGTGGATGGATGATGGATGGATGATGGATGGATGGATGGATGGATGGATGGGTGGGTGGGTGCATGAATGGATGGATGATGGATGGGTGGATGATGGATGGATGGATGGATGGATGGATGGATGGATGGATGGATGGATGATGGATGGATGGATGGATGATGGATAGATGGGTGGGTGGGTGCATAAATGGATGGAAAGATGATGGATGGATGGTTGGATGGATGCATGGATGGATGGATGATGAATTGATGGATGATGGATGATGGATGATGGGTGGATGGATGGATGGATGGATGAATGGATGGATGGATGATTAATAGATGGGTGGGTGGGTGCATGGATGATGGATGTTAAAAGAAAGCGTGTTATTTTTCGTAGCTACGTGTTTAACTCAGAGAGAATGCAAACCACAACAACAACATGTTTGAATTGGCAGAATTGTAAGAGAGAGTCATACAACCAGATCTGGGCTGAGAGATGCAGTTTATTCCAACGTTCCACCCATCAGCCAAGAGAAACCGCATGATACTCAATATATATAACCACCATCTTCTGGGTCTGACTCCTCTCTTTTTGCAGTGCGTCATGTGGGCCAGGCTACGGCAGGAGTCAGATCTTTGAACACCAAATTCCTAACCTAATGTTATAAAATGGTTTTCTATGTGTATGTTGTGTGGAAAAAGGCATGTAACTACCTAAAATCATCAATCATAAAAAATAGTCACACAATAGTTTATAAAACATATAAAAATTCACCTAAAAACAGAAATGTGTAGTGTATTAAAATCAGTAAGTAATACAAATCCCATTAATTTCTTCAGATGGATGATGGATGGATGGTTGGATGGATGGATGGATGGATGATGGATGGATGGATGGATTGATGGATGGATGGATAGATGGGTAGATGAATGAATGGATGGATGGATTGATGGATGGATGGATGGACAAATGAATGATGGATTCCCAATTTTTTTATCCATCGTCACCAGATGGGTTCTGTAACATATGATTCCTCTGTTATAATATTTTTAGTAGAATTTGATTACTTGGAGGAGAGTGTAAAGTATTTTCAGGTTTTTTTTCCACCAAAACCTTGGTTTGTGTCTGAACAAGAGACACAAACAGTAAAAAAATATCTGGACCCTCAGAGTGACATAAACATAGAGTAAGTCATGATGCAGGTGTTGCTGCTAAACAAGTCTAGAGGCTAACATGTTGCTGCTCAGTTTTAGTCCTCCTCTTTGGTAAATGTAATGTCAAGGCTTATTACTGACAATCTGACAGATACACTGCATTCAAGCTGCACGAAATCCTGGGTATTTTTTCAATCCACTCACAACTAGTAATTAAAATGAATGCAGTTTGTAAGTGTTCGGTGAGATTAGTCCATTTCTTGTGGAGGGACCCTCTAAGATTGGTGCAAAACATCCCATTATGATGTCCAAAGAATCTTACACAGATAAAGCAAAATGTTCCACCACGAAGAAACAAAAGCAACAGCAACTTCTCTGTGTTAGCATCAGTAAAAGAGATAATTATACATTTCAGATGGTTCAGGTGAATGTTTGAGCCCATTTATACCTCAGTGGACCCAGGAGGATCACTACTGCTTTCCAAATTGGCCACATTAAAACCCAAATACATTTAGAAATAATCAAAGTAAAATAATGACATGTTGAGGCAGCAGTTATACCAGGGGACGGTGTCTCAATAATAAGCTGCTGCTGTATAGGGCAGCATTAACTGGATTAGCAGTTCTCCTGGTTAATGAGAAGGTGTCTGACCTTCCATGTTATGGAGAGAGGAAACAGCAGAGCCTGTCGCTGTGATTATCAGCACGACACCTCACTGCAGCTGAGGCAGTTTGCCAAGCTTAGTGAAAAAACTGAGACCTGATGAAGGACGTCATGGAGCAGCTAGGGCCCCAATCTTGTGCTCTTTTCTCTGCTCGTGTAATTGAGTCATTAAACATGTCTTTATGGTTGTATTTTCTAAAACTGTATTTTGGTTTGCTTGATGTTGCTTGAATCTAATTACTTGACACACCTGGTTTGAAACTGTCTACTGCTGTCCAAAGAAAAATGTTTTTACTTCCTTCTTTTAAGGAGGTGGGGTAGGGAATATTATGTCTTTTCCAGGCACATAGTTCAGTTCTATACAGCAATCAAGTAACTATGTTACCTTCAGTTATTATAGAAATGCTGTATGTGTCAAAATAAAATTGACTTTGCATCATGAAGAGCCTCCTACCATTTCTGACACTCCCACTTCAGCATATTTTGCATCAGAACAATGCTTCATGTTGTTTACAGCCTTATAGGAGAAAATTTCAACCATATATGTGTCATACTTAGGAATAGTACAAACAGGATAGTCAGTAGTCTCTTCCTTAGCTTTCAAAATTACATTTCCTCGATGAAGACATTTTTTAATCTGAAAAGGACTGAGGAGTGGTTAGTATTGCGAGCTCCACCAACGTGCAGTTCCTCCAGGTGTTTGCTAATTGTTGCTGCTGTCTCTTTAAAACCCTGTCTGTTTGTTCTGTCCCTGGTGCATTGTGCTATAAAGCTGTTTGTGCACGCCCCTGCCTCAAGTCTGAGAAAGTGTTTTTGCTGCCACGTCAGAACTTTTGTTTCTTTTTTTGTAATAAATTTGTTTTATTTTTACCTTGTTTAATTTTGGGGCTTCTGGTCTTTGATACCAACAGTTGCCTGGTAAAAGATTTACTGCCAAGAAGCATTGTTACAACAAAGAAATAATATATCAAACTCAATTTTTATAACTTTTTGTGCTAAATATATTTAGCAGCACATAACTTTAAAAAACGACACAACTAACCGTTTCATTTTGCATGACAGGTTTTCTGGTAGGTCTTGTTTAACGTGTTCTGTTTCGCAACAAATGCTGCACATGGAATGGTTTGTACCGCAGACCAACATAGTCCTCAGTGGAAATCAAAAAAAATGTTTGAGAAATAAACAAATAATGCAAATGTGATGGATATATATATATATAAAATATTATAAACTACTTTACATTAAGACAGACTACTTCAAAAATCTGAATTATCCTTTTAACTCTGGGAACGTGTCATCTTATCCACACACTGAATCATGATGTCCCATCTAACTTGTTCTAGGTTTTGAGTGACAATTACCATCACTTCAACACAACCAATAAAACATTTTGGCGACAAATAGACCGACCTCTTACTGAAACACATCTATTTGCCAAGTACAAGCTGTTCAGCTACAATTATAGCAAGTTACTCTTCTCCTGCCAATTTGTATTTGGCCAAGATGCAGGCTTTGATAGATGAGTGTTTACAGAAGAGGCTGTGTATCAGGAGACACCATAGTTATCTGCCAGTCAGAAGGTTGTGGCTTTGATTTAACCATTACCGATGCCAAATTATCAATGTTTGTCAAAAACAGGTTTAAGCAAATTGTCTCTGTGACTGAGACGCTTTTTAACAGGAGGGGCAGAGTAGACTGTGATGATTCAGCATAATTTGAAATACTATTTCCAAATGTTGTTTGGCTTTTTATACATTATTAATAATAACAAATTCATCCATAACTCCAAAAACTCTACTGCCCGTATCATCTCCAGAACTCTCTGGAACTCCCTGCTTCTGGAAATCAAAAACTCTCCCACCCACTCCATCACATCAAAACTCACTTCTTTAAACAATCAAACTCACTCTAACCTCCTTGTGATATTAGCTGTATTTATCTTTTTACTTCTGTTTTATAATGTGTATATTTCACTGTTTGTTCTTGATTTAAAACTTTAGTCTTGACTTTAGTCCTTTGACTTTTTAATGATCAGACCCCTCATTATATTACAGAAATGCTGATTCCTTTCTTTTCTGACCAAAATCTCCAGAAGGTTTCTAAATCTAGTTTTAGGACTTGAGGGGACCTGTCCTTTCAAGCAAGAGCCCCTAGACTGTGGAGCCCCCTGCCCCTGTGTCTCTGTGTGGCTGAATGTTTACTTCTTTAAAGCCATGATGTTCAGACAAGCTAAATGCATTAACTTCTTTTATTGTATGCCTTAATGCCTATATATGTTTGTATTTATTTTATCTTTGCTTTTTGTGAAGCACTTTGTCATCTGTGAAAGTTGTTATATAAATAGTTTACTTTACTTCCTTTGTTTAAATTGTTATGTTTTACTGCATGTTTTCCGTACAAGATTTTGTATTGTACTTGTACTTTATTTTGTCCTTGAATGTCACAAAGGCACCTTTAAATGAACTGTGTTAAAAAGGGTTATTACTCACTGCTGAAAGGCAGAGGTGTGTGTGTGTGTGTGTGTGGACGGGTTTTTCCTACTACGTGGGGAAAATTTCCTCAAAAAAAGCAGCCTCGTGGG
>JARVJO010000328.1:0-12207 GCA_031762555.1 Cynodonichthys magdalenae
ATCTTTGAGTCCATCTCATGAAAAATGGGAGCAAAAACAAAAGTGTTGCGTTTATATTTTTGTTGAGTGTATTTAACTCACTTAAGTGAAACCAGTTGACATAACATGGTTAAGTTAATCCAACGTTTCATTTTTAGACTCAGTTCATTGTCTTGTCTTTAATTGATCACTGTGCTATAATATCAGCTCTCCTGAATCCACAGCTATGAAAGCAGAAAAAATGAAAAGAAAATGTAGTAATTGCAGGCACCAGAATCAGGGTCAATTATCCTTTGAAGGGTGAACATAAAGAAACAAATTGGATAAAGAGAAAGCAACATCAGCGTTTTAAATGGTGTACTACATTTTTTTTCTTAAGTCATTTAACCTTTCACCTCCAAGCAGTTATGAATTGTCTTGTCATGTAGAATCAATGCAGTCGATCTCAGTTGTTGGTTCTTTGTTAATTGGACTTGTCAAAAGCTATAATCCTGTGGTCGGTGTGTTTCTGCTTCAAACCGTGAGAGGTTATCATCAAGTATCAGAGCTGAGTGGAAATGAAGGGGAATGGGAGCAGGAGATAATGATGGAGCAGTGTGAGAAAGAGAGGTGGTTTAGTTGACTTCTTTTTTAGTGCTTGTGACTAACAGAGTCATACTGGGGATAGCCTCAGTGTGTGTTCAGAATGAGCATTGAATCCTGAATTTTTACACTTCATCATAGTTTAGATCCATGTTTTTGCATCAACAACACACTTATATGGAAAGAGGTTTCGATTGTCACTGTCAGCATTGATCAGCTGTTTTCAGACAAACGGCACAAATAAACCCACTACAAGTCATCTGACTCAAAACAGTCAACACATTATCAATCACTTATCAATAAACTGTTGAACATGAGGAAAGATTTACCTGCTAAACAAAGATGTTTCTAACATAAATCCAAACTGCAAATATTATATTAAAGGTAATAGTTTAATTCTGACTGAAATTACATTATAATTAGTCTGAGTGAGGTCAGGAGCAATGGGAAATGTCCTAAAACACTTTGAGTCTAAACAAATTTGCAGTGGGAACTTTATTTTATAAACTTTCACACCACGGTCAGTTAGGTATTATGTAGTTATTCAAGAAGAAATATGATGTTCCTTCTGAAGTGACCTGGGTGCCACAGCCGCTGCTGCATGTGCAACTTGCAAACAGCTATAAGATGTACATGTAGTGCAAAACTGATGGTAAAAAAATCTATATTTTACATACTATTTACAGAGCTGTATTTGAACAGTTTTTCACACTGTATTGAGTTGTACTGCACTACATTGCATTTTACTGCACACACTCTAAAAATTAAATGTTGGATTTACTTAACCATGTTATGTGAACTGGTTCCACTTAACTGAGTTGAGTAAATTCAAAGCAACATATTCATGTTCTTTGGTTAAAAACTGGCATATTGCTTTGAGTTTACTCAACTGAGTTAAGTGGAACCAGTTGACATAACATGGTTAAGTAAATCCAACATTTAATTTTTAGAGTGCATGTATCATTATGCATCATATTACACAGTGTTGTGTGCTCTGTTATTGTGTTGTTTAATAATACAGAAATGTTTATAGGGCACATGTTTCAATAGCAAGACCCATGGGCCAAATCTGGCCCTCATTAACATTTTATCTGGCCCCAAAAGTAACACTTTAAATATAAAAAAAGTTTTATTGTTTCTTTTGTTGTCACATGTAGTCTTATCGTGACAGTAGTTGACTCTAAATATCTTAAGTATCTTTTTCTTATTTTAAAGTAAAACAATTAGCTTTTTAGTGAGTTTTTTCTTTTACAAATTTGCAGGATTGTTATAAAAACACTAAACCAGCAATTTTTTTTGCTTAGTTATGTGTTGTACATTTTCTTTAAAATAAAAACATTTTTTGCTTATAGAAAAGTTGAACAAATGTTTTTTTTTTTTTTAAATAAAACTAATAAGAACAAAAAAGATATATACGTGTATAGAATAATTTGAACTGATTTCAGCTATGGCCAGCTGCACATGATTTGTTTTAACTCTCCTTGTTACATGCCTAGAACTTGATTGGAGCACACCAATGTCAAACTGAATTGATTAGGTCGAGACAAGAACCCAGGCCATGAAGAACAAAGAGCTCCCTGTGGACTGATAATCCTGTGTCCGTTCATAGATCACAGGAAGACAATAAAACCATTTTTAAAGCTTTGAGTACTACCAGGAGTATAGTGGCCTCATTAATTGTTAAATAGGAGCAGTTTTTAATGACCAGGTTTTGATCTGACTGAACCCAGTAACAGAATACAAAAATAGTTCTTCTGACTAATCTGCTGTCAAACAGCATTCTGAAAGCATAAAGAACAACTGTACTGTAAAACAAACAACTCTTCCTCTTTTGGCTAGCATTAGCCTAGCACCACTGCAAAAATCTCTATCTACACTCTAAAAAATGAAATGTTGGATTTACTTAACCATGTTATGTCAACTGATTCCACTTAACTGAGTTGAGTAAATTCAAAGCAATATACCAGTTTTTTAACCGAAGAACATGAGTGTGTTGCTTTGAATTTGCTTAACTCAGTTAAGTGGAACCAGTTGACATAACATGGTTAAGTAAATCCAACATTTCATTTTTAGAGTGTAACCAAGTTTTAAAATCTTATATCCAGCCAAAAAGTATTTAGTTTTTGTTTTGAGACTGATATTCTAAACAAGAGCAGAATGTGTCAAATTATTGATCTTGTTAGTCTGGAATTTTTCTTACCAGGTGTAATTGATTTACTGCACTGGCAGATCATTGTACTTCATTTTAAAAGATTCAGACTCAAATTTAGTGAAATTCTCTGCCAGTGCAGTAAGACAATTGCACTTGGAAAGAAAACTTTTAGACTAAGAAGAACAATAACCTAACACATTCTGCTCTTCCTTAGTATGTCAGTCTCAAAACAAGAACAAAACACCTTTTAGCTGGATATAAGTGTAAGACTTGGTTAGATAGAGATCTTTTGAAGAATATTACTTTTTTGTTCATTTGCCATGCTCTGTCTCGTTTTACAGCTGATATGTCACTATTGAAAGCTATTTGACAAAGCATGATTCAAAACATTGATCATTTTTTTTACAATTATGCTAAATTTGTCAGAATAACAACAAAAAAGGCAGTTTTCAGACATTCAAAGTTCTTGTGCCTCTGAAGCTTCAGATAATTAATCTTGAATAGACGATGTGCAAAGCTTGTTAAGCTAAACTCTGCTACTAAACAGACCCAAAGTTAAGGCTGTGAGTCCTGGTAGAAAGGATTTGAGATTTTAGCCATTTAAAATAAATCTGTCCAACAATATGAGCACTTTCTATGATAATTGTGTTTTGTTTTAGCTTATAGGACTCTAAGAAATGAGTGAATTTGTCTTGTTTGGCATGATATGGGTGTCTCTGATGTGAGTATGTAGAAAAGTTACAACTGCTGAACAAATGAAGTGTTTGTTGTGAGACTCTACAGCATCAGTTATATGGCGCACCTCATACTGGAAGTAAGAAACATGTCTGCACACATTGTTTTCCACTTAAAAAAAAAAATAGATTAATACAGTTCAATCAAAAATGCCTTGTCGTACTGTCTCATAAGCTAAATGTATAAAATCTCCTGCTCATCACTGACACAAGTTTGGACATTTTATGTGAGGATCTCAAACTAGTCCGTAAGAGCTTATTGTTGTGCTTGTCGTGCTGCACACAAATTAGCATGCACTTAGCTGAAATGCTATCAGGTGTCATGCACCGTTTCAATTGCGTGCCCCTAAAATCAGCTCTCAGCCATTTATCACCTTTTGCTTCACATCACATATTCCAGCCTCCCAACACAAAGATACAGCGGAGTGGGAGGAGGAGGGCCATTCTTACTCAGCTATGAAGGGTGGGAGTGTATTAAAAAGAGCGAATCATGAGGGAGAAAGGAAAAAAAAGAGCATCAACCTTTTCTAATCAATATCCATTTCCTCTGGGCTGTCATGTTGTTGAGCAAATGGCCGTTGCATTATCAAACAGAGAGTGTGTGATCCTAAATAAAATATCACCTTCAGTCCAAACCACCCCATTCATCTTCATTTAACAAACGCTCGGCTTTTTGGCAGTACCTTTTATGCAGCCTCTCTGCCATCGTCAGAATGAATATGTCAGGATGACGGGCTCTGGCACCTGCATATGGGAACATTTCTCTACAGAAAGACACCTGACTCAACGTGTCATTGTTGTTCTGCACAGTGTAGATGAGTGATTTCACTGGGATGGATTGCAACATGTGAGGTAATTTCAGTTTACGACTCCTCCAAGAAGGGGTTTTTAAATAGGGTATGGAGTAAATCCAAAGAGAATGAGAGAAAGGCAGTATTATTATTTTTTTATTTCTTCAATGCAGAGTGGGAGTATGCTGTCATTATGTTCAATGGATTAAAATAAATAATAAATAAAAAACTTAGCCACACACACGTGTTCTCCCTGGGAGTGCATGTAGTGTAATGATGCAAAATCAGCTTAAATGTAAGCTTGTGCAAGTGTGTGTGTGCATATTCACTCCTTTTTAAATAAGTCTAGACTGACAGCTGACCTTATCAGCAGAAAACAGGACCTAATTTGTGTGATAAGTCAGAGAAAAATATCTGGCTCTTTATTTTCTCTCCCTGTCTTCACACCCATCTTGCTTTTTCTCTGCCTTTGGCTCTCTTTTCTTCCTCATTTTTCTGTCTGTCATGAGGAAGCAGACATGAGAATACAAGCGGCATTAAGCAAATTATCTGACTGTCTATGAAAGGAGAAAACAACAACATAGTAATATTACAGATGTTCTGCTCACGTGTCAGATTCTTAATGTTTTGTCTATTGACTGTCAAAAAACAACAAAACAAAAGCTATTTATGAATGCTTCATATCTGAATGTATATTCAGAGTAGATTGAACCAATTTTTCATTTTAGAAAGTGTCCAATTGTCAGAGGCGTCTGGTTTCCATTCAAAATCTATGGTGGATGTGCATCTAGAAGCATCAAGAAGTAATATACAACACATAATCTGAGCGCTAACACCTTTGCACATGAGATGACATTGTGTATGTTCAATTTAAGATTTGACCATTAGTGATAATTCCATTTCTTAACATGAAATGATGTTGATCTTAAACTCTGACATATAAAGCAGTGGGCGATATGAATTTACTCAATACCTTGAGTAAATTCTGTCAAACTGCATATTTGAAAACGTTCAGGATAAACTTTATGTGCTTTAATTTATAGTTTGTAATGAGTACCTTTATGAGACAATAAATACTCAGAAAAACTGAAACTCTCGTGTCTCCTGTTATCTCATTTGCCTGTCTTTGGCCCCTCCTCTCTCAAGACACGCTGCTTCTCTTTCCCTGTGCTCTGATCAGTGGAGCAATGACAGGAGTCTGATCATCAGAGCTGCATCCTCTCTTCGAGTGCTCAGAGAAATGACCCACCGCAGCAGGAAGAGGCTGGTGCACAGGCTTATGTGCATACACACACATGCACACACACCCTCACACACACACACAGAGCTATGGTCTGTGAGAGTCTGGGATGTCTTAACTTGTCCTGCAGGTCTGCCTGAGCTGTCATCTCCTCCAGCAGCTGCTGCTAACGGTCCACTTTGGCCACAAACCCTGCCTTGGGCCAACACCTCGCGGTCAAGCACTAATGATGCCTCCTCATTCTGTCTCTTATTCTCCATCCACCTACCTCACAGCTCCTGTTGCTTGTGTTGCCTTTTCCCTATCTCACTTTTACTGCAACATTTACCTCAATTTACTGCTTTTCATTTTGATTACATGAAAATTCAGCCTGTCAGTACCTGCACTTACTCATTATTAGTGCCTGCTGCCAAGAGTGACAGCAGTGTAGCATTTGCTTGTTTCTGTGTTCAATTATATATAGTTAGTAAAATATCCACTAAATAACTGAACAGATTTTAATGGAACTTTCAGAAAGTCAGAATTGAAACCACAACTAAAACTGATTAACTTTTAAGGTTAGTCTTATTCAATATGGCCACTAGCAGAGTAATTTTATCAAACACAAAAATGGCTACGACTCAGTCAGTTTGACACATATAGAAATAAGATTTGGTGTGGTAGTAGCTGACACTGGTCCATAACGAATGCTATGAGTGCTAACTGATTGCACAAGATCTGTGTTTAAAACTTAGTCTGTTAACACCTGGAATAACCCTTTTTAACAAATATATTTAAGGACACCTTTTAAAGTTATATGTCATTGGTAATTTATGTATATAGCACATAAAACAACAAAAGTTTAACAAAGTGCTTCACAATTCAGCCAAATGAAAAAATAAAAATATCTGAACGCACAAACTGATTAACCTTTGGAGTCAACTCATTTTCAAAAAAGCCATCAACAATCAACTGAACTCAGTCAGTTTTACAGATATTAGGCTAAAACTCGGTGTGGTAGTAGGTGAGAATTGTCCACAACATGTACTTTGAGCACATATTGTATGGCCTCTTTGCTTAAAACTTTTGAAATAACAATAACAGTTGAGGTTAACCCTGTTTGTCTGTAAGCAAAATATCCCATGAACTATTGGTTTTCAATGACACTTTCAAAAAGTAACTATTGGCTACATATCTACAGTTAATTTAGTTCAAGGTGGCCAACACATTAAGTCAACCTTATGGCTACAATTCAGTAAAATCTAAAAATACTGAACAGAAATTAGTTGTGGCAGTAGCTGGGAGTCGATTACAACATAAACCTCAAAGGTTGTGTTTTTTTCAAGGTTTTACCAAAATGGCTTGAGCTGTGTCATTTCACTATATAAGATGATCTTGGTCTAAAACTCTTGCCTGAGGAGCATTGGACGATATGCATTCCTTCCAGGAGGCTTGTTAATTGTTGTTTGTGATGTGAACATGTGTATAATTGCCCAAATGGATTTGCATTCACAGTTATGTCCTCGTAAAACCTCCACACATTATAACATGGAGCTTACTGTCTCTGTCTCATTAACAGACACAGACATGTGTCCTAGTAAAAGAGCAGGACATAAACTGAAGTGATGCAGCTCTGGTCAGAGTCACATTATTCTCTGTTCTATTTCCAAGGCTGCCTGGGAGCCTAAAAGCCCTCATAAATTACACTGTTATTTGGGTCAAACCTCTGTTAGTAAGCACACAGCTGATTTAAAGCCTCAGCTCTGAATTTATTCTGTATGTGTGTACATGCTAAATATGCCTCATTGTAAAAAAAAAACAATAATAATACATACCAGTGTATATATTCACATTGCATTGGGTGCAATATGAAGATACAGACAAAAGCTTAAATGCTTTTCATTATTTGTGGACAGACCACAAGTAGAGCTGCACACTGTCTGCAAAAAGCGTTTTGTGTGGTAAAGCACCAACAATCCCTGCATGTGGACTCGCTTCATGTAAGTGTGGATGGCCAATGTGTGTGTTATGTCAGTAAACCACAGCTAGATTCACCCTGTGGAAACCCAGATACATTTTTGACCGTCCTACTGCTTTATTTCTCTCAATTGCTAAAGTCATTTCTTTTTTTCTTGTCCAGAAATAGTGCAGCGTGGGTAAATAGTTCCAGATACTGCAATTTATTAAATAAAACTGGTAGCTTTTCACTCTAAAAACATTTCAGATTTTATCACTCCATTGCATACATTGTGCGTTTTGCAAGTAAATTCCGATAGCAGGATGTAAAGATCTATTATACGTTCAGGCAAATTGCAGTAACCAGAATCCAAACAGAAAAAAGAAAAAAAGTCTGAGGCATTTGCACTTGTTGTGAACTTTTTTTTCTGGTTTGGTCGACTCTTTTAAAATGCTTAAAGGAGTTTCAAGGCTAAAACACCCTCAGAAGTTCTGCTAAATCGATCATAAAGAAATGGAAAAATCGTAATGAATGTATATAATTAACACAAATCACTTTCTCAACTGATATTCTGAAATATTTAAACTTTCCAATAATAAATTAATCTATTGTTTGTCTGCCCATGGTGGACCCCGCCTCGTTCTCAATGATCGCTTGAGACACATCAGTTCCCCGGGAAGATAAAAAAAATGGATGAATGAGAGATATGAAATAAGCTTTTTTTTTTTTTTTTTTTTTTTTTCAGTGAAGCAGATAGTGCAGTTGCTTTCCAAAGTGCTCCAGGTCTGGTTCAAACTGTGTGGATGAAAACTAAAAAATCTAAAATAAAATTCTTCTTCAGACATTCTCCTTAGAAATGCTTATCATCAGACTATTAGCTTTGAAGTGCTTTACAGAAGCTATTATTTAACTTTATTTTATACATGAGTAGGTTTTTTTCAAGAGCTGTCTAATGGTAAATGGACTGTACTTATATAGTGCCTTTCTATCCAACCAGGATACTCAAAGCGCTTTACAATCTACAATCTGGGCCCTCTAGTAGATCTCCTACAAAGCTAATGTGTACAATCATTTATGGAGACTAATCAGTGACACACATCAGAGGCATAGTGTCTTGCCCAAGGACACAACAACTGAGACAGCTGGAACGGGGGATCGAACCAGCAACCTTCCGGTTCCAGGACGACTCCCCTTACCACTCTGCCACAGCCGCTCCAATATAATAATAAAAACTTCTCCTCAGGATGCCATCTTTCTGAGGAAGGCTAAGTGGAGTCAGTTGTAGAATATGAACTATGAAAACATTCTCATTTTTTTAACACTTCACCAAACTCTAAATCTCAGGCAATAAATGTCCTTGTAGTATATGCATTACATATGTTTGACCCGAAAATACAAAGTCAAACTTAAAGGCAGTTTAACAATCAAAGCACAGCTGGTGGGGTACAACCTAGACATCTAAGGGGTACCTCAGATCATCTGATTTTAATGAAAACCCTGCTGTTCAGGGCCCTCCACCCAACAAATAAATACAAAATAAAACCCATAACAGCCACCCACATGGACAAGTTGATCTTTCTTTAGGTCCTTTCTAAGTGAATGAAGTTACTCGGCATTCCTGAGTGAGTTTAATTAAAACCTGCACCATTTCTCTAAGTGTTCTCATTCCCTTTGATGATGCAAACGATCCTCTCTTACTCTGTAATTTCCTGAACGCACCAGTACACAGTCAACAGCCCGACACAAACCCACACTTTGTTTTCCCTCAAGCCTCTTGTAAAATTTCCTGAGGCTTCCACTAATCAATGCAAAGCAGCCATGCCCACTTGTCAATGGCAGCTATTATGTAGATGACAATAAAACGTAGAGGAGGAACCACAATTAAAGTAAACGGAAGGCGACACAAACATTCTTCTTTCCACATGGCATTTGGAGGATGAGCTGATTTTTTTTCAGCTTAATTATTTGGTGGAATAATATTTAAAATATGATCACAACTTTATGAGCATTGTCTTATTTTTATAATTCCATATATTCTTTGTGTCCAGATAAAACAGCCAGAATCTTCCCATTAAATCAAGAATGCTACAGGTAAACGACATCTTGTGATCTTTCATTGCAGAAACAGAAGTAACAGATGAGAAAAGATGGAAAGAGACGAGAAAAAACACTCACCGGTGGTGTTTCTGTAGTTTGAACAACTATGTCACTCAACCCAACCAAAAAATACTAATACATAAATGCATGCATAAAATGCATTTTTGTACAACGGAGTATGAGGTTTGCTTTTTTTATTTTAAATTACGAGAATAAAGTCATAATATTAAAGAAAGAAGTTGGACAAAAAAAAAGTCATACCAGAGTAAAGTTCTATAATGAGAACTCGTACACAGAAAGCAGTCTTGTTACTGTGTTAATATGAGGGATGTTGAGCATCTTGTGAAGTTATACTGATACTGATACTTTACCACATCAGCTGCTGTTAGGCCGAGCTGGTCATGTCACATTTTGTACATTAAAGTTTACTTTCTCAATAAAAACACTTTTTTCTTGTAGTTTTACAACATTGTTCTGGTAATGTATCTTTTTCTGATAATATTATGACTTTGTTCTCATGTTATGACTTTATTCTTGTATTATTTCAACTTTATTCTCAAACAACTTGGGTCTTGTATTATTTTGACTTTACTCTCGTAGAATTTCTTTCTCATATTAGGACTTCATTCTCATAATATTATGCTTATATTCTCATAATATCACAACTTTATTCATTATATAAAAATTAATTAAACCTTAGTCTTGCCTTAATACACATATTGACACATATTTTTGAATTAAGCTACTTTTTTTACTCTCGTGTTTCAAAATTGTGTTCAAATGAAGGCATTTCACATAAAAAAATCTTTGAAACATCAGCTCAAATTATATTTTTTGATCATCATATAAGTAGTTTAACTTTGACGGATATACATATTTAAGGTAAAGCATGAAATGATCTCTACTTTCAGCGTACATTAACACATAAAAGCTAAAATGCATTTTATGCAGAACATAAAAGTTGTGATTTTTTTTTTGTTGCAAATACATTTTCAGTATTTTCCCATGTAAGGCTGTGGAAGAAAATATTAAAAAACATGACAAATGTCTGCACTACTGCTCATAAAGATATAAACTCTGAAGGTATGCTACAATAGTTTTGAAGTGTTAGCAAGTGGGCTGCTTCAACAAAATAAAATCAAGTGTATAGAATTCTGAATTGAACCTTTAGAAACATGTATGTTTGTAGCCAAGACCTTATAGCAAATAGTTTTATTTGTTTCAATATGTAAAACATTATTTGTAATCCCATGAGCTTCTGACATAATACTCTGAATTTAATAGAGGTGTGGCAAAACTCTTTCTTTTGACCCAGTTCAGCCAATAAAGATGGTTGCTGTGGTTACTGAGCTCTTGTCTTTAACATTAAAGCCTGATTGATTGTGTTGATTGGATTATACACATAATGAAGGTGCTTCCAAGAGAACATACAACTCTCCACCACATGTTAAACATAAAGATATTGCAAACATTTATCTACATAAAAAATGTCCCACAAAGACTAACTGTACTCAGTGACTCACAAAGTCATGAAAAGCTCTGCAACTTGTTTGTCTACTTCATGGATCAGAAATTGTCGCCTTGCAGCGCTTAGCTCTAAATTTAGATTTTCATTAATTTCTCTGAGTCAGATGAGGGCACAGTTTCAGTAAATACGGTTTGTATTTGGTCCAAGTCCCCCTTGAGTCAACCCACAGCAGCAGCTGAATGTTGTGCGTGCATCACATTAACTATCCAATTCCACATCTGCAAGAGATTATGTGCTCCGTGTTTTCTCAGTCCCTTCCAAGTTTTTTTTTCCTCAAGTTTATTTTCAAGCTCAAGTTGTGGTAATCACCCCCCCCCCACACACACACACACACACACACACCTCCGCGCCTGTTCGTCCTCCATCGGCTCATTACAAAATCTGTTACTGATTTCGGGAGGCGACAGTGGTCCGATGCGGCTGGCGTCCTGCTGCTTCTGTCATGTTAATATAGGAAAATATTTGGCCAACAACTTCTCAAACATCTGGCTTCTGTGTTACATTTCAAATTACTTTTACTTTGGATACTTGGTTCTAAAATCCATGAAGTTAAAAAAAATGAAAACTTGTATGCATTTAAAGGAAGTTATTTTATCAGCCTTTCAGGCCTTTTAAAAAAGACATAACTTAAGTGACGCTGCTTCAAAGCATTGTAACTTGTATGTTTTTTTTTCCAGGTCATCTAAAAAACAATCTCCCTCCATAATTCCCACATAAAAACTTTTTATGTTGCAATAAACTACAATATACTAATAGTTTTGTGCTTGTAAAGAGCACATTTTGTTTATTAGTAAAACAGGAAATCAATTCAATAAATAAGTCACAAATTAATCAGAAGGAGAGACTTTTCTTATTGAATGAATGACCACACACACTGAAACCCAATATTTTACTATTAAGTTTAACAAAGTTTTACTCAACTGAAAAGCAAACAACATAAAAGACAGATTTTTTTTTTTAAATTATGAATCACCTGAAAGATGACATTTAACCTTTGAATTTATAGTGAATACATGCAGTGACTGTAATTACTGGATCAAAATGAACAACAATAAATTAGTAGTTTCTCATTATAAGGTCATGATTAGCAGAGATGTTTTACATGGTGAAAGAAAATAAAACTGTTTTTTTTTTTTAGACTTTACAGACTTCATTCAATTCACTTGAG
>JARVJO010000330.1:22588-32665 GCA_031762555.1 Cynodonichthys magdalenae
ACAACCCAGAAGCAGGACCGCTACCGCCAGGAGGAACAGGAGGAGCACTGCCAGAGCCCTGCAAAATGACCTCCAGCAGGCCACAAATGTGCACGTATCTGCACAAACTGTTAGAAACCGACTCTATGAGGATGGTATGAGGGCCCGACGTCCACAGATGGGGGTTGTGGTCACAGCCCAACACCGCGCAGGACGCTTGGCATTTGCCAGAGAACACCAGGATTGGCAAATTCACCACTCCCCTCTCTGTGAAGCCCCCTCTCCCTACTCCCTACACACTACCCTTTCTGTGAAGCCCCCTCTCCCTACTCAAAACACACTACCCTCTCTGTTAAGCCACTTCTTCCTACTCCCTACACACTACCCTCTCTGTGAAGCCCCCTCACCCTACTCCCTACACACTACCCTCTCTGAAGCCCCCTCACCCTACTCCCTACACATTACCCTCTCTGTGAAGCCCCTTCACCCCACACACTACTCTCTCTGTGAAGTCCCCTCGCCCTAGTCCCTACACACTCCCCTTTCTGTGAATCCCCCTCGCCCTACTCCCTACACACTACCCTCTCTGTGAAGACCCCTTGCCCTACACACTACCCTCTCTGTGAAGCCCCCTCACCCTACTCCCTACACACTACCCTCCCTGTGAAGCCCCCTCGACCTACTCCCTACACACTACCCGCTCTGTGAAGCCCCTTCGCCCTACTCCCTACACACTACACTCTCTGTAAAGCCTTCTCGCCATACTCCCTACGCACTCCCCTCTCTGTCAAGCCCCCTCGCCCTACTCCCTATGCAATACCCTCTCTGTGAAGCCCCCTTAACCTACTCCCTACATACTACCCTCTCTGTGAAGCCCCCTTGCCCTACTCCCTACACACTACCCGCTCTGTGAAGCCCCCTCGCCCTACTCCCTACACACTGCCCTCTCTGTGAAGCCCCCTCACCCTACTCCCTACACATTACCCTCTCTGTGAAGCCCCCTCGCAGCTGAACTGAGTCCCCTTGATGGCGCTGAGGGTCTAAAAATACACCCTCTGTTTTTGAGACGGCCTCTCCTCACACTACCGGAACAGGAAGCTGTCGTTACCATGGTAACAGTCCAATTTCTGGCAGCGACTGAAAGCTGGAGAATAAAGCTGTAAGATCGTCTAGAAAACACTTTTTTATTAGACACTAGAAAATATTTAAATGGGCGATATGACTGTATTTGTAACAAATACAGTGTGATAACTTGTCAAAACAATTGAATTTTTAACATTTTTAATCATTTTTTTAACTTTTTCCTAATTTCTTTTCACTTTTTTTAAATATGGAACAGGGTTCTATGTCTTTAATAAAGTTTGAATTGAATTGAACATGATTTATAGCCTATGTGAAATTATATTTGTTGTTGAGGCGTTTACTTAGTAAATATATATGTAAAAAACATACAGAACTTATATTTATTCGTCCTGTCCTCCATGACAACCATTATTTGGTGTACGTGCTGCTGAAGTCTGCATTGGTTGCTGACTCGCTGTGGAGGGCCTAATAAGCCCCTCCCACTCGTACGTAAGTGGTTTCAGATGGACTTAATATGGCCAACCCTCTGCGGGCACACGCTAACAGAGTATGTAGGGAGTAGGGCGAGTGAGTAGCCACCGATTGGGAAAGGCAGTGAATGTCAGGTAAAGGTAGAGAGCTGGCTGACATGATGCAGAGAAAGAAAGTAAACGTATTTAATAATTGTTATATTTAATTGAACCAATAAAGGTACTTCAACTCTCAAAATGGAGATCAGTCTGAATGTTTTATCCCTTACTTATGATACTGACTGATCAGAACTACTCTAATGATAATAGTTATAATTTGATAATAATTTGTTATTGAAAGTTATACCTGTGATGAATGCTTCTAGCATGAGCCCCAGCAGCATCTGCACAGCAAGAAGTGCTATGGCACTGGGACAGTCTCCACTGGGGAACATAGTGCCATAGCCGATGGTCAATTGTGTCTCTAGAGAAAAGGAAAAGGCTGCAGTGAAACTTGTAATGTGTTTCACACAAACTACGTGATCCTGTGGAGGGTGATCGTGATCTTGCACAGCAAGGTCTCCATTGAGATGGGCCAGTAAGTACCACAAGCAGGCAAACAACAGCCAATGGGCAATAAAGGAGGCACAGAATGCGAGGAGGACCCATCTCCAGCGTAGACTCACTAATAATCCCCACACATCCTGCAGGGCCAGCAGCCAGACCCTGCTCCAGCTCCCATGCCATGAGTCAGAAGGGCAGGGGGGGAGACTGAGTGCACAGCGTCCATCTTTTGTAACCAAGCGTTGACGAGGATTAGAGGATAAAAGAGGAGATGACAAAGCTTTTCCAGCTGAAACATTGCTGTTGGATTTGGTTGTCATAGTTGTAGGTAGATCTCACGCAGAGAAACTGAAAATACTCCTGAAAAATAAAATAAAATATATGTTAGTGGTACAATCATTGTCCCTTGAAGGGATAAGCTGGTCATTTTTGAAATTATGTTCTGTCTGACAGTTATCAGCCATGACATCAGATATAGAGCATGGAGCAAGAGACAGAAGTCCTTCTTCAGGCTATTCTAATGATTAACCACATGAGGGCTGTGTACCATGTTCAGGCTTATCAAATAATTTTTTCTCAAAAATGAAATAACAGTGTAGACAAATGCTATGTTAACTACTTTTTAAAAAAATTACGTCAACTACTTTTAACCCTTTACACTTTTGCATGACATTTGATTAGTTTGTCGCTGTTTACTCAACTAAATGTCAGTGTTACTATATAAATGTTTCTGTGCTGAACATACATAGACTGATATGTGCTAATTGTGCTGAAATTGCTGATTTTATCAGTCTGCCAGATCAATGCATCTAATCAATCAAAAGTTCCCTCAACTTATGGCAAACTAATACAGTCAGCAGCCTCACAACCATCTAACTGTCTGTGTCCTTGTATATCACTCGCCATTTTTTATTTTTGGTTTTAAATAAAATTATTTTACACATTAAAGGACAGTTGTACAGTAGTTGTTTTGGTCAAACCTTGTAAATGATATTATAAAGGATCTCGTGCAATATTGTGAGATGTTGCAAGATATCTTAGCACTCAAAGTTTGTGTTGGTGATGATAGTCAGCTAGTATGACACCAAATCTTAGCCCAATATTTGGAAAACTGATTCAGTTGTAATCACATTCACATCAATTTAATTTAACAATGGTTGCCATCTTGAATTGCAGTACCTCCAATAGTTAATCAGTTGTAGATACATCCAAACGTGTTTAACATACTAAATTAACAATTTACAATTAACAAAAACATTCCGCCATAGCCTAGCACCAATGTCTAACAGAAAAGGATAAATGTCTCTTTGAGGGGAACCAGACCATGACAATTTGTTTGCTTCAAAGAGCTATTCAATTGAGCCGTTCCATTTTGAACATCAGTGACGTTATCATGTATGGCTGTACATAATTATTTATGTTGTACATGATGACCTACGCCGTACGTGATAACGTACTATGTTGTACATGATGTCGTACGTCGTTGGGGCCATCAAGCTGGTAACCCCCCCTCCCCTCCTGAGCTGCTGCACTCCTCACCATTGTCTGTTCTCCTTCGTCTCAGTGAAAAAATGAAGGAGGAGCAATTGTCTCTGCATTTAAAAGGAAAACATGAACAAATTACCAGGAGGAAAAAAATAAAACTAGTAACAGCTCTTTATCGTCTTCAACTTGGTTCTTATAGTTCATTGTAATGAGCAATTCAAAGGATCCGACCATTTGTGAACCTCACATTTCTTTATAGTATCATTTCACACCATTGGCACTGTACAGAAATATTCACGTCAATTAGTAAAATTTATCTAGCTAAGGAAGTCAATAGATTGCAACGAATCTTCAGTTTTTTGCAATCTATCATCCTAAGTAGAACATTATTGACAATTGACATTTCATAAAGATCTAAGATCATGTACCTTTAACATGGGACAGAAAGGGACCCCATGTTATTTCAAATGATGAAGCCCTATCAGACAAAGTCGGTCTGAACATATCCAGTTTAAAAACTTAGTAGTCATCTTATATATGTAGGTTAAATGGTAAGTGGACTGTACTTATAAATGTCTTTCTATCTAATCAGGATACTCAAAGTGCTTTCCACTATAATCTGTGACCCCATTTACACATTCGTTCACCACTCTACTGGATCTTTCTACAAAGTTAATACAGGTAAAATCAATCTATGAAGACCAATCAGTGCTTTAAATCACAATTACTTAGATTTGTCTACGTAACCCGCGAGGGGACATGGGAGATTTTTTTTTCTTTTGCATTCCCACGCAATAATATTGCGTTACCTCGCAATACTAATGCATTCCCTCACAATATTGTTTTGCATTCCCATGCAAAAGTTTGTTTTGTGTGAACTGAATTATATCAGACTTTTATTTTGAAATATCCGGTTACTAAAACAGGACGTCTCGCCATAAGTTCGTGAAATTGACATTGATGTTGCGTGGCTGCACTATGTTAAAATACCGGTTTATTACATACTTCCATGCATGTCTGTGTGATATATTCATTTCGAAGCTGAATTAAAGTAGCAGGTTAACTTGCTAATGGTGAGCATGTGAATTTGTTTGCGAGGTAATGCAATAGTATTGCGTGGGAACGCAAAGCAAAACAATTCCCTCATGTCCCCTCGCGGGCTCCGTATTTGTCTAATGGATCTAAAGAAACAAAAAATGTAAATGTTGTAATTACTTAACCCAGTTATGTCAACTGGTTCCACTAAACTAGGTTATTTAACTTGAACATGAGTATATTAAGTTCAATCAACACAATCAAATAACTTTATTACAACTCAGTAATGTTGAGTAAATGGAATTAAACTGTCCGTCATTTTCTTCCACTTATCCGGGGTCTGGTCTCGGGGGCAGCAGCCTAAGCAGAGAGACCCAGACTTTCCTCTCCCCAGCCACTTATACCAGCTCCTCTGGGTGAATCCCAAGGTGTTCCCATGCCAGCTGAGAAACATAGTCCCTCCAGCGTGTCCTGGGTCTTCCTCTGGGTCTCCTCCCAGTGGGACGTGAGGAACACCTCACCAGGGAGGCGTCCAGGAGTCTCTTTTGATTTTGAGATCAAATGGTTGGGGCGGTAAAATACAAATGCTGATGCACTGTTTCACCAGCATCCGCCCTATCTGGAAGCCATGCTTCAAGGTACGGCTATGCCTAAACTTTTGCAGCAGGAAGGTTGAAGCAACTCAAGCGGTTGTTGCAGTTACGTGACAGCATACCACTGCTGAGCTCCTTGCTTAGCATCTATTTTACAGGAGCTGTTGGGGTTTTGGGGGAAAGGACAGCATCCCAGTCAAGAGGAGTCTCAGCCCACATTAACTCTGGCATTGGGACCATTTTGTCAAAAGAGATTGAGTTATATATTGAAAGATCAGACAAAGTTTGGCATTCCTGCTGGGCTGCATTCTGACCAGGGGTCGTAACTTGGAAAGCTCACTCATCAAGCAGTTGAGTAACTATAATTTGGTTTTTACATTGTATTGATGTATAATAATAATTATAATTATGTATAATAATAATAATTTCTCTGCATGTCACACATGTGAACACATGTGGAGCAGTGGGCTACCAATTGCAGTGCCCAGGGAGAAGCTGAGGGGTTAAAGGGCCTTGCTCAAAATGGGGCTGGTTGGGTTGGGGAGTTGAACCAGCCACCTTCTGATCCCAGACGGCTTCTCTAACCTCTGCGCCACCACTCCCCCCAACTTGTAAGGCATTGTAAAATTGCGCACCACCCCATATCACACTGAAGGGAATGGCCAATGTGAGTAGTTTAATTGAATGTTCCACAATTTGTTACGGAAGGACAAACACCTGTTAAATTTCATGCTAGTCAGTGGGAAGTAAAAAGACACTGACCAGAAAATGATTAACACAGGAGAAACCAAGCATAACCACTTGGATGGATGTGTCAATGGACACTTGTAGAATGGAGAGGATAACCGCTGTAGTAAACTACAAATTGGATTTGTTTGACTCTTGCTGAAGAAGATGGGCTCAATATATGAGACTCCAGAGATCTAATGTACCTTTATTGTAGGACTAATACCACTTCTAGATCACCCTTGGAAGTTCTGTTAGGGAAAGTTTAATCTTCCCTTGTTCCTTGTTTGTTCTCTTGTTTTTCTTCTTCTTCTTTATAGAAGTTGAAAAGATAATAAATGTATTTGTTTACTTCATTACATGTTCAGAACCAGATAGGAAGTACACCAATGTTTGAATGGTTAAAATGTGAGGAAAGAGTTCATACAACCACACCACAGAGCGCTGGACTGAAATGCAGGTTTAATGTGTCTGTCCATGCGTTCAGCAAAAGCATTCAGGAAGTATTGTTCAATATAACACTTTCTTCAAGATCTGACTCCGCCTACTTTCATTTCATCATTGGGGGCCAGCCTAGAGGCTGAAGTCGGGTCTCCCAACAGTTTTCCTGTCTTAATGTTAAAAGAAACAGTTTTATTATGTGTTGGAGTGTTTTTAGGCATGTATCTAATCTAAAATGCATCGACTTCCCTACGCGGCCACATTGTTATAGCTACCCAAACCAGCCTGTACATAAAATCCTCATTTTAATCACAAAAATAATCACACAATAGTTTCTAAAAAATATATCAAAATTCACCTAAGAAAAAAACTACAGAATGTGTAGTGCTTTTAAAAATCAGTAAACAAACCCCAATAAATTTCTACAAAAAGTAAACCTATGTTGGGAAAATTCAATAATGCATGTAATTTTCTAAAAAAAAGCATAAGAAGTGTCTTCAATCTTTTAATCAGTCAATCTGCCTATTTAAAGGGTGAAAAGTAGTCACTGTGCTGTTTGGGATCATAATTTGTGCAACTGTGTGCAAAGAGGGCAAGGCTGAAGTGATCCCATCAAACTAACACAATGTGAAGAAGGTCTACCTAATGATGCACACAGAACTGGCACAGATCTGATCATGTATGTGTGATTTAGGGCTAGGCATTAGCATACACCACTCTGCCACACCCACACCATCCCATCACCAGTCAGTGCTGAGAGAAGCAAGCAGCAGGTGAAGTCTGCATGTTCAACGCTATAGGGGGAGCTAGCTCAAGATACATGAGTAAGAAAAGAGACAAATTGGCAGCTTTGATCCAAAATTGCTGACTTCCTGTGTGGTTAGGACCATGACTCCAAGAGACATTTTGTAGGTCCTGAGACGTTACCAAATTTCTTGATTCTAGGTCAAAGCATAGCTTTGGTCTGATTTTTAAAATAATTATAGGGGGTGCTCTGGAGGAATTAGTCCACCCCTGTAATGATATACCTGTTAACACCAGTTTCAGCCACTTGATGTCGGTATTGTTCTTGGTGACATGGTGTAAGTAGGGTAGATATAGGAAGAGGAAATGTTTGTACCAGGCGGGGTGTGGCAAACAGAGAATAAAGTGGCAAGTACGATTCTTCATCTTTTTCTCAATGGAACACAACAACCTCCCCAAAAAGACTGCATTCCTGTAGTGGGGTGGATTAGGATCTATCATAGTGAATTTGTTACACACTGGCTAAAAAATGTGGAAATTAGAGCCAAACGTGTGTCAAAGGCCTGATGTCTGACTTCGCTGCACCACCATGACCACGCCTTTCACCAAAAAGTCTTTCTGCTTGAAAGAAAGTGATATCAAGTTCTTATCTTTCTTCTGACACAATTTGTTGCTGATTAGGTCAAGAGGGTCAGAGATGGAGCTTTCCAAGCAAAAAAAAGGTAATTTCCTGTTGTTAGGGGGCGGGGCTTTGATAATGTCATATGACCACATGGTATGGTCAGACATGCAACATGGATGACTTGGTGTATTTTAGCCTTTCTCTGTGAAAGTTGCAGCTTTTCTGAAAATGTAACGGATGGACTGACCAACGGAAGGACGGAGAGCATTTCTAAGTCCCCTGCCGGAGGACATCAGTAATGTTAAAAGTAAAGACTATAAGATTATCTTGGATGTTTCTGTGACAACAGCTTCACACATTATTGATAAGTTTAACCCCACACTACTGTAGCCTACCTCCTTGAACTGTAGAAACTGATAATACAAATGTTAACCACAATCCTCAGAATAACTTTGAGAGATTAGAGGTGAACTCTAAGGTTGAAGTACACACAGTATATTAGATTGCATCATTGCTTACTGTTAGAGCTAAAGAGGACATGATGGAAGACGCCTAAAAATGGACACAAATTAAAAAAAGACTAAAATGCCAAAATTCAAATTAACAAGCCACAAAGATTAATGAACAATTAGCCAAGTTAAATGCATTTTTTAATTTTAATATAACAAAATCAAATAAATTTCACTAACTAAAGTTTACAGTTTAAGTTCTATGAGTAAGTTGGATGTATAGAACTGTAGCATCTGATTTTACCAGATGTTACCAGATGTATATGCCTTCTTCTGTGTTAAACAAGGTTTCTATTTCTATGTCAACATCATTTCTGGAAGATTAGAGCAGCTCTCAGCTGGGAATCTGTCTGAGCAACATAGCAACATGCAGAGAAGGAATGTGTCTTTCATCTGCAGGGAACTTGGCCTGCTCCTGCACCTGTGCTGTTCACCAATAACAAATAACACTTTGGATGAAGACTAACAAGCAAATCATGTGTAGAGCCATAAATTTTTACATGTGTATGTTATATTTACACCTTTTATATAAGTTAATAAATGTGTCAGCAATTGCTTACAAACAGTATAATGAAAAAGATTGCAATCAACAGTGGACTACTGTCTGTTCTATTTTTTTAAACATGCTTTTTTTTCATGCTTCAGTGTATGGTTGTATTGAAAATTTTGTAGTGGTTTTGTTTGGAAACTTCCTCTTACCAGAGAAACAAATCTGACAGTTCTGTGTCCAGTCACTGTATTACAACCCCTGGCAAAAATGATGGAATCACCGTCCTCAGAGGATGTTCAGTCAGTTGTTTAATTTTGTAGAAAAAAAAGCAGATCACAGACATGACACACAACTAAAGTAATTTCAAATGGAAACTTTCTGGCTTTAAGAAACACTAAAAGAAAAAAAAGAAAAGAAATTGTGGTAGTCAGTAACAGTTACTTCACTAGTATTTTGTTGCACCACAGCTTCAGTCTCTGAGGCAATGACTTAATGAGTGACAAACAGAACTCTTCATCAATCTGGCCAAAAAATTAATCACAATTAATTGTGGCATTTTGCCAATAACGATTAATATGACGATTAATAGATGACAATCACTCTTACATGGTTTTGACTCTAAATCAGTTACCCTTTGTTCCAAAATGTACTACAAACCAGTTAGACTAACTTTTTCTGCATTTTAACAAGTTAAAACAGTAAAATGTGATTACTGACAAGCAGCCATGTTTGAAATGTGTAAACAGATTAAACGTTTATTTATACCTCTTGATGCACAATAGTGCACAGTCATAGACCACTTCAAAATAAAGCAAATTGTTAACATAACTTTGTCCTTCAAACATTCTTTTCTCAAGGTCACAAAAATTGTAACAAAACAAATAAATGCAGGACAAAAAAAATCACAACTCTGATTATTTCAAGTTTAAATAAAAATGTGTTAATGCAAATTTACCTGTGACTGGAATATGTCACACGCTAGTGCATGTTTTAACTTGTATTGTAGAGCAGCATCAGAAAAAAAATGAAATATTACAAACTGAACAATTTAAAGTTCAAAATGTACATCTGTGCAAATAAACCTGCATAAGTGCATTTCCATGCGTATATGTATGTTCTTTTAACATGTACAACAGCAGCAGCAACGTGACAGCAAAAATAAAACTAAATATAAGATCAAATGAAAACATTTTTGACAATTGTAAAAATGAAAACTATATATAAAAAATTCCCTTCTCACCCACCGCGGGTGGTCTCTCTCTGAGCTCGGGTCCTCTACTAGAGGCCTGGGAGCTTGAGGGTTCTGCGCAGTATCTTGGCTGTGCCTAGAACTGCACATTTCTGGACTGAGATGTCT
>JARVJO010000330.1:66529-81396 GCA_031762555.1 Cynodonichthys magdalenae
TCTGTATATAGAGCTACAGATACTCACTGTGCTGTTTGGAGACATGGTGTGGACCACACTCAACATGGACCAGAGGAAGGGAAGGAAAGACTTGTCTCAGGAGATTAGAAAGAAAATTATAGACAACCATGTTAAAGGTAAAGGTTATAAGACCATCTCCAAGCAGCTTAGTGTTTCTGTGACTACAGTTGCACAAATTATTCAGAAATTTAAGATCCATGGGACTAGCCAACCTCCCTGGACAGGAGGAAAACTGATGACAAATCAAAAAGACTGATAATACAAATGGTAACAAATGAGCTCAGAAAAACTTCTAAAAGACATTAAAGGTGAACTTCAAGCTCAAGGAACATCAGTGTCAGATCGCACCAACCGTCCTTGTTTGAGCCAACGTGGACTTAATGGGAGATGACCAAGGAGGACACCAAATTGTATTAAAGCCAAACTACATGTTGACAAGCCACAAAGCTTCTGGGACAGTGTCCTCTGGACAGATGAGACAAAAATGGAACTTTTTATCTCAGCACATCGGCTCTATGTTCAGAGAGAAAAAATTAAGCATATGAGGAAAAGAACACTGTCCCTACTGTGAAGCATGGAGGAGGCTCTGTTATGGTCTGGGCCTGCTTTGCTGCACCTGGCACAGGGGGTCTTGAATCTGTGCAGGGTACAATGAAATCTCAAGACTATCAAGGTTTCTAGAGAGAAACATGCTGCCCAGTGTCAGAAAGCTTGGTCTCAGTCACAGCTCCTGGGTCTTCAACAGGATAATGAGCCAAAACAGCTAAAAACAGCCAAGAATGGCTCAGAGGAAAACATTGGACTCTTCTGAAGTGGTCCTCTATGAGCCTGACCTTAATCCTGCTGAGCATCTTTGGAAGGAGCTGAAACAAGTCTGGAAAAGACTCCTTCAAACCTGAGACACCTGGAGCCGTTCGTTCATGAGTGGAGCAGAACACCTGCTGAGAGCTGCAGAAGTTTCACTGACAGGTACAGAAGTCTCACAGACGGGTACAGGAGTCTCACAGACAGGTACAGGAGTCTCACAGACAGGTACAGGAGTCTCACAGACAGGTACAGGAGTCTCACAGACAGGTACAGGAGTCTCACTGACAGGTACAGGAGTCTCACAGACAGGTACAGGAGTCTCACAGACAGGTACAGGAATTGTTTGATCGCAGTGATTGACTCAAACGTTTGTGCAACAAAATATTAAATTAAGGGTCCATCATTTCTGTCCAGGTCTGTTTCCTTCGTTTGATTTTTTTATTCTGTTGAAGCCTGGTTGAAAAGCATTTATTCATTTATTTAGAATTTTTATAATTACTTTTGTAAGATTCTAGTTATTTCTCTGACTATTGTGGGTTTTTCTTTAATTAAACAAGGGGTACCAACAATTTTGTCCACGTGTGTAGGTGGTGGTGTCGATGTATCCTGTCACGGCCTCTGCTCCCCCCTCCTCTCTGTGACAGAGGTGGGTGGGACCACCTGAGGCCCATGGCAGGGCGTTTTTCTTCCTATCAGGACATTGTGTACCAAAGCCTTGAAACAGCCCCCTCTGCAGCATAATGACAATGCGCAATTTCATACTGCATCATGGAGACTGACTGTTTACTAAATGTGTGAACTACTTTTGAAAATGTGGTCTTAAATTCTTTATCTACTCTGCGATTTCTGTTGTTTGAGAAACCCATCAAACTCTATTGGCTGAACATATGAATCAAAAGCCCAATATTTGTATGAAAACTGAACATAAAGCTATAGAAATATATTATATTTTGGGATATATTTTTTCTGTTGGTTCCAGCAGTCAGAGACGTAATCCATGCAGAGATGCAGAATGTGTGCAGACCATGCTACGCCACATTATGTTATAATGCTGCAATATGTAATAATGTAATAAAATCGGATTTCAAAAGGTAATAAACCAACAATAAAACCATGTTTATGTAATAAATGATGCAAAATGTAATAAAAGCCTTCAACACATTTTGTAATACTTGCAGCCACATTATGTAATAATGTCATTGCATTTTGTGGTGATGTTTACAAAATGTGGTGGTTGCTCTTTCTTGAAATGATAATGTAATGTGGTGCATTTTGTAGTAAATGATCACAAACCAGTGTATGTGTTCATTTTAATCAACATACATGTAATAATGATCATGTTGCAGATACTAATCATTTAAATATTTGAAATTTTGATCAATGCCAAACTTTTCATAATTTAATTGCATATTCATGTCCCGCTTTGGACTGATTCAAATTACAAAAAGTAAAAAATAAAGAAACTTCTAAAAATCGTGTAACATTATTTTAGTGGCTGCAGTTTGCAACAATCAGATTATTCCTTATTCCTTTGCAGTGAGGACAACGAAAGACGTGAAGGCAGAAAAACAGCGTCAGCTGTCAATTACAATGCTCTGCTGCTGTTTAAAAATAAATCAATTTAAATTTATTTTAATTTCTTAAAATAAATGTGAATCACATTTACAGTCAGTGTTGCTTCACATTCTATTCCCCTTCATGAAAAAAAATGAAAAATGGCTTTCACTGACCTCACCCGCTTCCCAGTCTTTGTTTTGCTGCATTTTTGTTTCTTTGACATAGTTTCCATTACATTCTGCATAAATCAAATTTTATTTTTCTGCCCTGTTTTAATTTATTTATTTTTAAACACAGCAGCAAAGTGTTGTGATTTCTGACGCTGCTTCTCTTCCTTCATGCCTTTCTTTCTCATCTCCTTCTGCAAAGCAATAAGGACGCATATCTGATGGTTGCAAATTGCAGCCACTAAAAAACATTTATCGATTCTTTTAATTTTTTTTATTTTGTTTAACTTTTTGTAATTGAATCAGTCAAAAGCGGGACAGGAGACACAGAGGAGCATGGCCTGTGTGTGTGTGTGTGTGTGTGTGTGTGCGCGCGCGCGCATGCGTTACATTGTGTGTATTGGTCCTCAGTGCGACAGATGAGCTGCTTTTCTGCACCATGTGCATCAGGCTCCTGTGTTGGTTAATTCAAAGGAATGTGGCTATGAATAGGCAACTAAATAATGAAAATTTGGCATTTATTGATCAAAGTTTCAAAGATTTAAATGTTTAGTATCTGCAACATGATCATTATGGTAAATGGCCTGAACTTATATAGCGCTTTATAAGTCCTTCCGGACCCCCAAAGCGCTTTACGCTACAGTCACTCACCCAGTCACACACTGATGATGGCAAACTACACTGTAGCCACAGCTGACCTGGGAGAGACGGGGCTGCCATGCACCAGCGCCACTGGACCCTCTGACCACCATCAGTAGGCAAGGTGGGTGAAGTGTCTTGCCCAAGGACACAATGACTGAGACAGCTGGAACGGGGGATCGAACCGGTGACCTTCCGGTTCCAGGACAACTCCCCTAACCACTCTGCCACAGCCGCCCTATTATTACACATGTATTGATTAAAATGAACACAAGCACTGGTATGTGATTGTTTTTTACATAATGCATCACATTATTACATAATCCTTTCTAAAAAGAGCAACCACCGCATTTTGTAACAATTGTCACAAAATGTCATAATATTATCACGTAATGCGGCTGAGAGAATTACAAAATGCATTGAAGACTTTTATTACATTTTGCGTCAGTTATTACATAATGCAGTTTTAGTGTGGGTTTATTACATTTTGAAGCCAGATTTTATTACATTATTACATAATGCTGTGTTACAGACCATGTTATTTGTTGACTGTTAAGTGTTCTCTATCAATATTGTGCACTGACTTTAAGATTTCAGATTTATATTTATTTAGAGAACTAGTGATTGCTTTGCTAAATGTTTAATAATAAGGATGTATCATTTGCCTTGAATGTAATCATATAAGAGGTGGGATATTGTGTTGCTTTTTCCTTTGATAATGCAAAAAATAAAAAAGTGCTTATTTGAAGGAACTGCTGCATTCTGTATTTGTAATGGTTCTTTAAGTGTACCCCCCTAAAAGGATAACTCTGCCCCAAGGCACATTTAAAAAATGCCAATAAAGTGGGCAGTGCCAGGAGACACAGAGGAGCATGGCCTGTGTGTGTGTGTGGGTGTGTGGGTGTGTGTGTGTGGGGGGGGCAGGACGAGAGAATGCAACAGCTAGCTTAATTTGACAAGCTAACATTTTTGATTGTTCTAAACAAATTATGTTTTGAAAAAAGTAAAATTTCGTGGCATATACAATGTTTCATTTAAAATTAACAGCTCAGTCTGGGACTGACCCGGATCTTTCAGGACACAAGACTATTTACTGCAGCCTTAGCTGGTCTCTGTCCATCCCAGACCAAACCAGCCCCGGACAGCAGAGGTGGAGTGGCCCGACAGCCTGACGTAAAACAAAAAAAAACGAATTCAGGTCAGTAGGTTCTGCTTCTGTGGCTTGTTTTTATCAGCCTAAACTACAAACAACACAGAGAAAAACAATCTGAGGCTCCCATAACCTCTAATGAGAATGGGGATACAAAAATTTACCACTGCAGCTAAACTCCCTGCATTTCTCTGCAGAAAATGAAAATACAGAAAAACTCCATGTTTTAATGATGAAGCCACCGAGCCTCCGGTTCTCCTCACCGGCAGTGCGAGACGTCTGTCAAATCAGTCATAAAACAAACTGAATAAACTTATTTAGAGATCCTCTTTGTGGTTCAATATTTTTAAACAATCTACAAAGTTGCTGTGTCACTAATGGTTTAGATTGGGACTAAAAAATCCAGTATTCACAGACAACAGTCTCTCAATAATCAGACAGTGCATAGTTCTACGGCAGTGTTTGTGGGGCAGCGAGAACTTCCAAGTCATGGCACTTGTTTAAAAAAAACAAAGAAATCACAAAATAAAACTGACCGGTCATTATTTGTTTCTTATAATATTAAAAAGTAGAACTAAGGGATGCTAAGCTATTTTTTTTCTTAAACAAAAAAGAACATCTTTACCGCAAGCAAAGGAAGAAATACTTTTTAAAGGAAATATTACAAAGCTCCAAAAAACGTTCAAATGTCCCAGCTTTTGTTTTCAATGACTTGTATGCGTAGTAGCCAGTTTTGAATGTGTAATTATCAGATTTGTAAGGTTGAAGGTAAAATATTTGTGCGTGAAATTTTAATGTTTGTGTAAATAATATTTATGTGTGTGTACCTTTATTTTGTATTTGTAATTTATTAATATTTGTGTGTACATTTGAACACACACATAAATACCCGAAGGTACACACAAAATGTTTTTTACGGTTTATAAATCATGTTTTACACACACACAAACTATATTACACACAAACTTTATGAGTGTATTTTCTCTCCATAGTCGGCTCTCTGAACACGACCCACCACCATCACTTGTCAGCGCTTGAATGCAAAAAACTCACTTGAAACGCACGCCACTCACTAATTAGAAATCACATTTTCCTCAGCTCTATGTTGAAGCGGTTTATAAAATCGAACAAGAAATAAGAACTTCAGTGTTGCTAGCAACTAACCACGTCCGATCCAGTTATATATGACTGGTTTGATCAGCACATTTGAAGCAGTGTAGGGAAAAAAAGCCCATACTGCGCTTTTAAATATACAGCGTTCCGCCTATACGTGTGTTTGGACCAATCAACAGCTGTAACACAGAGCCTTGTGTGAATTTATGACCAATCACAGCCCGTTTTTCAGCAGCAGTCGATCTGCTCGAGCGTAACATTTTGGATGGTTATCACTGTCGTAGTGTACCAACAAGGCAATAAACTAGATGATTGTGCGGTTCACACGGTCACTGTAGACACAATATCTGGAAAGTGACTTCAGAAGATCCGGACCCACCGGATCAGTGGAAGTTCTCTGTCTTCTTACCCGAGTTTCCTGCGTCTCATCTGCACCATTAGGTAGGTTTTTGACGTCGTTTTGTTACCCTCTCCCTCTCTTTACTTTTTAAAAACTGAAACTGTAAAGTAACATTTTTTTCGACAACGGGTTTAAACAACTATAATGTGCCGTTTTAATGATTTAGACACGAAGGTTAAGCTGATAAATTGAGGTTACATAATTTCTAGGGTTCGGTGTGTTGAATGAAAAAAAGAGGAGCCTGGAAAAACGACCTCAGTTGATAATAATGATCATCACACTGTTAATGTTGACAGATTCATTCCGTACCATCATGTCATACTCATAATGAGGAAGTTGCATTGAACTGTTTAACATATTTATGTAGATGAATATAGGATAGTGACATAGGAGGCGTTTCGTGAATCTTAAACCCGTCCGTTGTATCAGGAATTACGCAGTTCAATAAAACATGTCTCCTGTGTTACATTCAACCGTCCTCTAATCTCATAGATACAGTTGGCTCGTATTTAATATATGTGTTTTTATTGGTTTAAATACATATGCCGAAATAACCAGAGAGTCATAACAGAGCAATGCTTTAAGCTTCCTTTTTATATATTACTATGCTCATTTGTTAGTAAAGTTGATTTTATTTAATGACACTGTATTTACACTGAGTTTGGTCATGAGGTGACCGCATCGTTAATAGATAATGTTGGGGCTCCAGTGAGTGCAGCTAAGGTTTTCTTGAGGTAATCATATTGGTCAAATTTATGCAAAGAGGCCTGTGTGTTGTACAGTGTTGGATCTCTGATCTGTTTTGTGGAATAGATGCAGAATCTCCAGCAGTTTTAATCAGAGTACAGTAAGTAAAATTTATTGCCAAAATTTAGATTAGTTACTTTATCACCTGAAGTTGAAGTGGCAGTAATGTTTTTACTTTTTTTTGTTTATGTGTGAGCCGTTACTGTTAGCAAATAGACTGATATTTGACATAACTCACAGAAAGTAATTATAGTAGACCCCTGCAATTTGCAGGTTTATGTTCTTGAGTTTTTGCAAATAATTAAACCCCCCAAATTTTAGATTTGTTCAAAAAAAGATTCAAAATCACTGGTTGCCAATTACATTACATTTTTTACATATTAGGAATGATACACAAACATTTTAAATTACAATGTTAAGAAATAAAATAAGGACACTCTGGACCAATAACTAAGGAGTCTGGGGCTGTGTCTCAGTTCATTTATATTCAATGAGGATTTCAGATGAAGAAAAGAACATCAAGAGATTTTGTGAATCTTCACTGGTTTCTGAAGCAGCGACAACCCCAGCATTTAGCTTTAAAATAAAAGAAAACGAGTGAATATGTAACATTTAGCTATACAAATATAAATACAACCCATCTCCCCCTTAATAAATAGCCATTAGTAGGTACTGGCACTCACAATGTAGTATTCACAACAGTTTTTCCCCCTCAAATGCATTGTTTTGCTGTAAAAGGAGAGCACTGAAATTCCATAACTGTTTACAAGATACAATGGTTTTGGGTAAAACGTTTTTTTATTCAAGCCTGACAAATGCAGAGAAATGTTGAGAATAAAATGTTCCAGACTTTTTTATTTTTGTAAACAAACTAATCCTGTGCACGTCCCCATGTCCTCTTCATGTTTACGTTGGTGGAAACTGATTTCCTTGGATTCCTGGGGCTTTTTTCTTATATTTCTGATAAAATCACGTATTCTCTAACAAATAACACTTTTAATAATTGCAAACAAAGTAGTTAAAACTTTCCTTTGGGATACCTACTTTAAGCTTTTACCAGTGAATAATCACATTGTAACTTAACTTTGCATTTTCTTGTCACTTAAAATACTTGAATATTAAAAACCACAAGATGGGCAATTATACAGGCAACCAGGCAACAAAACCAACAGAATCAATGTAAAACCTATAATTTATTTGGTCATTAAATGCATTGATCAAAGTACAGTTACATATGTCACAATTTGATTCCAAACTGAACAAATTTAAATAATCTACATTGGTACAACTACGTCTTATATTTCAAAGATTCGTATTTGCAGATCATTTATGATAAACTACAATCATTTAAAAGTGTTACTTTAACAGAAAGAACATTACGAGTTTTGGTTACTAAAAAGGTTAAATGGAGACCGCTTTGCTTTAATGTTGATCATACAAATATAGCAAATCACAACGTAGCATGTGGCTAGCTCCCGTGTTTGCTGATATTTAATAAGTTTAGCTACAACACCTGTACTCTTTTCTCCCACAACACACGCACCTGTTGGTCAGTGTTGTTGTCTCAGCTATTGTAGCATCCACCTGCGTGGACTGCGCCTCCTCCTCTCAGGACGTTTTGAGGCAGTCAGCATCTTCTGCAGGTTCATCTGTTCAGGTAGCTGGTTCAAAAGTTCTACCAGTTTCAGCGGCTTCATATTCTTTTTTTAAACTCGTTCTGACAAATATGGTTTATCCACTTTAATGATCAACCTCACAAACTTCTTCTGCGACCCGACATGTTGGCAGCCATCAGACATCAAGGGACATGCCCAAAACTAACAATAACCATTCTGATTGGTCAGACCATGTAAGCCTGCATGGATTACTATTAGTTTGGACCAATCAATGCAAACTAATATTCATCTGTAATGTACAGAGAACCTGACAAGTTATAAAACTATATACTTCTTGTAGCTCATCATGAATATGATAGCGCTCCCCCCAAACAAAAAAAAAACAAACAAATGCAAAAATCTCTGTAGGTCCAGATAAGCCCAGGCATTAAGGTGGCCCAGCCTGTGTGGAGCTCTAGAGAACACTCAAAAGACCATCAAAATGTACCAGTAGTAACAAGGTCAAAACTCCTAGGTCAGTGGTGTCCAAAGTCGGTCCTCAAGGGCCGGTGTCCTGCATGTTTTAGGTGCTGCCCTGGTTAAACACAGTTGAACCTAAGGAGTGCTTAATTAGTGGGCTTGATGGCAAACTGAGAAGGTAAATCATCTATTTGAATCAGCTGTGTTGAAGCAGGGACAAATCTAAAACTTGCAGGAGACCGGCCCTTGAGAACCGGAGTTAGACATGTCTGCCCTAGGTATCTATGTAACTACATCAGTTAGAATATTGGGTTTTGTGCTCTATCAAGTGTTGAAATTATTGTTTTTAGGAAACAGTTTTTTGGGTGGGGGTGGCACTAGCAGCATGGACTGCTGCAGTATGAAAAGAAGAAGAACTTCCTGTGTGAAGTTCTTCAGAGATAAGGGCTCTGGTTTGAGGAAGTTAATAGTTTTGTAAAAAAAACAATGTTCTTACATTTAACTAGTCTTCAAACTTGTCAGATCAAATAGAACCAATTTAATAAAATCTATTTTAAGATTTCACTTTACATGACTTTCACTTCAGTAAAGACTTGCTATTACTGCTATTAGGGCTAAAACTGCAGTGAAAAAAATAAAAATATTTGTTAAACATACATTATAAAATGTTAGATATATAAAACATAAAATAATTATTGAAATGAACAAGTAATTACAAAATGCAAGGAGTAATAAATGAAACCCTTCAGAGAAATGTAAGGAAAATAATTTGCCAATATGAAATGATATTGTTTAAAATAATTATAATTAAGGGTGTCCCGATTCGATATTGATTTCAGATATTGGTCCGATATCAGCCAAAAAAACCATTATTGGATTATATCAGCCTGCATCTAAAATCTCCGATAAATAAACACTCTGATAGAAGCAGTTCATTCCAGTCATCCGCTCCAGTATTTCTACCCAGCAGCGCTTGTATCCAGCGTGCCGAGCCCACGTGATCACAACAACATGATGCGCTAACAAAGGAGTAGGAGTGATGTCGGCAGTACTTTTCATTTTCATCAAAAGCGACGTTGCAGCTACGTGCAAACTTGTCATTAGGGCTGGGTAAAAAAATCGGTTTTAATTGATCTTGAATTGATTCACAGGACATGAGATCGATTCTTCCCCATGGCGTCTTGTGCATGTGCCTGAAGCGTGTTTCTATATTTTGTCACTCCTGGCTTGCCGTATGTTTACATCCGGTTGCCGTTCAGTGCTAATGTTAGCTTTCGATAATAAATTGTCTGGAATATAACAAAAGAAACTAAGGAATCACTCACATATCATCTAATTCTCAGCAGAACTTAAAGATAACAGACCATGGAGACTTTTGCTTGCAAAGATTTGTGCTCCTACCTGTTAGCGACAACTAAGCGGGTTAACGAGCGGCTTGGTTGAATTTGTTATTAGTTGCATTGACAACTTCCAGGAGGGACTGGCTAAAGGCTGGTTTATACTTCAAGTCACACGTCTTGGTCCCCCTGCTGAGTGATCAAAAAATTGCATATATTTTGTTTGCTATCCTGCTGCTATCCCCTCATGACGGCGTCCTGTGCATTGCTCCCAGTCAAAACTCTGTTCTGCTGACCTTGCGGCTCACAATGTGTGGTTGGTCAGAACTTCATGGGCGTGTTTGTTCATTAGGAAAAACGCAGCACTGTGGGGCAGTACCAGAGCTGGGCTCCAAGCAGCTCTTCCTTCTGCATGTCATTTTCCTGAAAATGATCTTTTCTCTGAAGCTTGTTGTTTAAATTAGCCAGATGAACAGTTTTGATGAGCAGCTGATTTGATCCTATTGAACACTTGATCATGCATCTAATGTTCATGTCGTTTTTCCATCACCACTGTTAACAAGAAAAACAAAAAAGAAAAAGATTTTCCTCCTCGGACTCTTCGTTGAGTGAAAAAAACAAAACAATCTCCAGCCATCACTTTTGCTCTTTATCTGTTGCTTATCTATGAGCCGTGCTACATTGGGAGTGATGTGGAGGGGCAGAGGGAGAAATCATGATCATTTTTGCCTCGCTGCTTCTTTAACTCGTTTATTCTTGGTCAGAAAATAACGTTTGAAATGATGTAAATACAGATCCACTGTCTCACGTCGTGTTGAAGCATAAACCAAGCTTAACAAGTGTAGGACAGAGCTCATTTTAATTGTGGCATTGTTTATTGTTAAAATAGTTTTTAAAGCAGTTTTACCCAGTTATGTTCAGCTAAAATTTAATGTCCTCAGTCTTAAACAGATGTAATTGTTCTCATGCAAGTCTTTGATTTTTATTCAGCAATGCCAACACTGTCACGTGAAATAATTCTAAATAATCAACAAAAAAGGACACTTTTGTTTAGGCTTTACTGTTAGCATTGTTTATTTCTTTAAAGTAACTGTGCTTTTTGTGTTGTGCCACAATCCAGGCCTCATGGAGCTGGGGACTCTACGCCTGCTGGGCACCTGGAAGCTTGATCCATGCTTGGTTTTCAGCAAAAGATAAATGACCCATTAAATCATTTTCTCATGCTTTGCTGGAGATTAGTAGAGTGGTGACATCCATACCCTGTTTTTGACCCGCAACATGTTAGGCAAGCTGAAACAAAACCTGCTGGTGGCCTGCCTGGTCATCAGCTCGGTCACAGTCTTCTACCTTGGCCGCCACGCCATGGAGTGCCATCATCGAGATGAGGAGCGCAGCCAGCCTGGGGGAATCCTGCCTCTGTCAGCCCTCGGAGGCAGCATGCGGACCACTTTACGGACAGGACAGAATTTCAGCACACCTTTTGTTTACAACAAAGACATGCCACTCATCTTTATTGGCGGCGTGCCTCGAAGTGGGACCACTCTAATGAGAGCTATGCTGGATGCTCACCCAGAGGTGCGATGTGGTGAAGAAACGCGTGTCATTCCACGAATTTTGGCCATGAAGCAAATGTGGAGCCGTTCAGGCCGAGAGAAAATGCGCCTGGATGAGGCCGGTGTGACAGATGAGGTGCTGGATGCTGCCATGCAGGCCTTTCTGTTGGAGATCATTGTCAAACACGGTGAGCCTGCCAACTTCCTCTGCAATAAGGACCCATTTGCACTAAAGTCGCTTTCCTACCTGGCCAAGATTTTTCCACGTGCCAAATTTGTGCTTATGATTCGTGATGGGCGAGCTTCTGTTTACTCTATGATCTCACGGAAAGTGACAATTGCAGGTTTTGACCTGGGCAGCTATCGGGACTGCCTGACCAAGTGGAACCGGGCCATAGAAACAATGTACACTCAGTGCCTGGAGGCAGCAGACAAGTGCCTGCCGTTGCACTATGAACAGCTAGTTCTGCATCCAGAGAAATGGATGCGGACTTTACTGCAATTCCTCAATGTTCCTTGGAATGATGCTGTCCTACATCACGAGAAGCTCATTGGGAAAGCCGGGGGAGTCTCCCTTTCCAAGTAAGTAAAGCTGAAGTCATGTTATGATTATACTTTTAAAAGATGTGAGAAGTTTTTTTACAGACTTGTTGACAGGCAGGTAATGGTGATTTTGTTTGTGTATGCACATGTGCAACTTATTGGAGACAACCCACTTCAACGTTCCGCCTCAAAAAACTGATCTTGAAAATCCCCAAAACAGCTATAATCAGTCTGTCTAAGTTCAAGGAATGCTAGGCTAGGTGTTTAAATAATTTCTCTCTCTCTCTATTGCTTTATTTCATTTAGCTTTACTCTGACCATAGCCAGTGTAATTTTAGTTTTGTACATACAGTAGGTGTAGAGGAGATGTGGTGTCATGAGTTATAAGGCAAACAGCCTGTATTTCTTCAACAGATCTTTTTAGGCATCTTCCTAAAATGTTCATGTTGTTTCCTTAATATTTGATTGGACGTTTGAGTTCATCATGAAAACTTGAAGTCACTGGCCTTTTGTCTGTATGTTGAAATTCAACAGTGCTGCTTCCAGGCTTTGAACTTCTTACAAACACTGAAGATAAATTTATTCATCACTGGTCCACATCATGCTGTGACTCATTTTCAGCTTTTTTTTCTTAGGACTTTGTGGTTGTTTAAGCTGTTTGGAATGCAGTTTGGAAGAAGTCCACTGTGATAGCATGTTTTCATGTTTAAGGCAGCAGTTTTTCTAAAGTTTATTAAGCTAGTTGCTGAGGTTACAATGAGTAAATAACAACATGAGCTAGGTCTGTCTAGTCTCACATTGGGCATGCTCAGTCTGTAGATGAGAATACTGTCACAACCTTGAGAAAAAAGCATGTTGGTTAGCAATGTGTACATTTCTGGAGCAGGGGTCTGCAACCTGTGGCTCTAGGGCCACATGTAACTCTTTGGTTCTCTGCAGCAGCTTTTTTGTAGCTTTGATTAAAATCCATGAAAATAAATGTTAATATTTACAGTCGAAGTAGGAAAACCTGATTGTAGCACATCTATTGTCCATTTGTATTAATATTTGAAAAACATTTCTGCAGCTGATGAAACTATTAAAACAAAAAACAAACATATAAATTTGCCAAGGCACCACTTCTTTCATTAAACGTCCAGCCATCCGATAGTCTTTCTCTGAATTCTACTGTTGCATTAAACATATTTTTAAACACTTTTAAAGCAAGTTGCTAAAAGACAAAACACAAAGTGCAGTTTTGTAAACATTGTATTTTTGTGATTAGGGGTTTTAAAGACGTTCATCTCACGTGGCGGGATGAGCCATGGTCATGGATCCACAAAAATGAAACAAGACTTACAGATTTTTTTAAAAGAAATCTGCTTTTTGCCACAAACTCAACTGACTGGCCTCTGTCCTCACTGATTTCTGATGAGGCTCTTCAGACCTTAGAACCATAGAACTGTGGTTCAACTAAACATAACCGAACTTCTCATTAAAGCTGTGTCTTCTGACTCCACGAAAAATTAATTTTCACAAGAAACCATCATTTTAATCTAATAAAGAGGCAGTTTTTATTCATGGCTATTTTTTCAGTTTACTTTAGTTCTTTAGTTTCAGCATGTAACAAACTAACTATATATGACATTTTAAAGTGTGTCTGTCAGAGTTGTTTAGGTTTCCCTGATTTGAGATGTTTTGGCCTCCAAGTCATTCACAAACACTGAAGGGGGGTTCAGCTTCTTTGAGACATTTGGTTTTGTTATAGTTTGCAGATGAAGAGTCATTGTTTTTAATCAAAAGGTTTCCATTCTTCCAATCCGTTTCCTTTGTAAAAACCCCCAGACTTCTGTGATTTTTAAATAACTCACTCATTTCCTGTATAGTAAATGATAAAAATAGATTTCTTATTCTTGGCTGAATGTTTTTTTAAACAAACTTGCCACTGAGCTGATGTGAGGACAACTCTTTGAAGGACAGTGGTACAAAAAATATGTTTTTGGTTGCTCGTTGGGATAAATAATGAAAGGCTCTTGTTGTTCTAACCATCAGCCTTTTGAATAGAGATGTACCAATATTGTTTCTGGTTTTTGAATAGGTCTGACCTGTTGATACCAATTTTCTTTCAATGAACTAACCAATACAAAGTCCTATGCATTCAAGATTATCTGCTGTCTTAAAACAAATGCATCCTCAGAGAAACCAACACCAACATTTATGACAGTGACTGACATCATTTTGCCCATGTTGGTATTTTAAAAAAGGAAAACCTGCTTGTTTTCTGTTGCGGTCTCGTTAAAGCTGCCCAGTCTGGTCAGGTTTAAACAGACGTTGCTTTCAACAAATCAAACAAATCCCACAGCTTTATCCAATCAGAGCAGAGCAGGGCGGGGCGGGTCTTTCTGATGTCGGTGAAGCAGTCTGCAGGATCAACACCGGTCAGCCTGCTGCTCCTGTTCTAAATGAGCAAACCCCGTCCTCCACACTTCGCTCCTGAGCTACCTGAGACTCTGGTATCTAAAATCGAACGCACTATAAGTTTATGTGTTCAGAGCGTCGTTATCTAACAGATTTGTCCAACTTTGCTCGTGTGACCACACCCCTCTCCTCGACAGCGCTGTTACGGTAGCTCACCGTGGCACACAAGGCATTTTTGCACTGCAGGGCCGGCCCCGGCCCGGCTTCTAAACCGGCTTCGTAGTTTTTGCATTTGCCTTTTAGGGCCGGCTCCAGCCTGACTTCTGGAACCTGGCCAGGTGAGGTTCTAACCAGGCCGGGC